>JAFEMH010004781.1:0-192663 GCA_022495995.1 Adenophora triphylla var. japonica
TATACCTATAGGGTATAGTGCATGGACATAGGTATACCACCATACCGTCTACAATGCCACTATACTGCATACCTTGTACCACATACTATGCCCTTGTATGGGGTATCACAGCTATAGGTATATCTATAGGGTATAGGGTATACCACTTTGTACCATACCCTATGCCTTGTAAGTATGCCACACAAGCCACATAGGGTATACCACTATACCTTATAGTGTATACCATAGGGCATAGGGTATAGTCTGAGCGTAGGGTATAGGGTATACCACATGCCTTGTACCACTATACCTATATACTATAGAGTATACCACATACCACATAGGGTATACCACATACCTAGGGTATAGGGTATACTCATAGGGCATAGGCATGGGTATAGAAATTTATACCACACATACCCTTAAGTGCAGTGCGAGGCGCTAGGGTATGGGGTATACAGCTATAGGGTATAGGGTATACCACATGCCTTAGCTACCCTGTCTGCAAATGCCTTGTACTAGAGGTGGCTAGGTTCGGTATCCCGGCCGTAGGTTCACGGTTGAAAGCCGCGGTTTGAACATGAGCGAGCCTCAGCCCAGGAGCAGAGACCGTCAAGCGAAGCTCGGCCGGTATACGGTTTTAACGGTTTACGGTTTTAACGGTTTAGGTTAACCTCAGTTTTGACGGTTTGGATGCGCTCGTAGGAGTCTTTGGTGTATGCTCGAGTGAGCATACCCTTTTTAATATCTAGTGTTACGCTTCTGGCCGAGCAATCCTCACGTATGACTTTCTACTTGTTACGAGGCATGAGGCGTAATAGGTTTAACTCTGGAAAATGACCCTCGGTAGGAGCAACTCATATGACTACCGAAATGACCATTAAATGGTAAATACTTCTTGGAAAAAATGTCTCGGCTTCTGCCGAGCGGCGAAACGACCTGCATGACTCTACGTAGAAGCATAAAACGGCCGGTTGCTTAGAACCCATGGTTCACGGTTTTTGAAAATACAAACCGAATAAACCAGAACCTTGTAAATATCGGGTTACGGTTAAAACGGGTTACGGTTAAACCGGTCAAGGTTGGCTTTCACCGGTTTTGACCTGGTTTAAACCAGAGCGACTTTGTCGGTCTAGGTTAACCAACCAATGGGACAGCGTCTAGCCTTGGTATCTCTATACCTCAAAGGTATACCCTATACCCTATAGGGTATACCCTATACCCTGTACCCTATGGTATAGGGTATAGGGTACAAGGCATAGGGTATACCCTATACCCTATAGGATATAGGATATACCCTGTAGGCCATATGGTATATGTTACAAGGCATAGGGTATACCCTATACCCTATGCCTTGTAACCTATATCCTATGCCCTATAGGGTATACGCTATAAGGTATAGGGTATACCATATAGGGTATAGGGTACAAGGCATAGATTATATGGTACAAGGCATAGGGTATACCCCATACCCTATAGGATATACCCTATAGGGTATACCCTATAGCGCATAGGGTATAGGGTACAAGGCATTTGGTATAGGGTATACCCTATAGGGTACAGGGCATAGGGTATAGGGTATACCCTATACCCTATAGAGTATACTCCCTCTGTCCCATAAAACATTACCCCTTTTACTATTTTGGGCGTTCCACTTTAAAGTCCCACTTTCCTAAAAAGGAAATTTTTTTTACTATTCTCTTCATTCATTCTCTCTCCTCCCACTCACAACACTTTTCAAATTTACTATTCTCTCCACTCATTCTCTCTCCTCCCACTCACAACACATACTTTAATAACATTATTTCTTATTTTCCGTTCTCAATAGTAAAGGGGTAAAGTTCTCCGGGACGGAGGGAGTAGTTTTTTTTTTATTTTTTATGAATATAAATAAAGTTTTTGGACATTTTTTAGTATTTTTTTTTCAAAAAGTTATATAAAAAATTTAGAAAAAAAATAAACAAATGAAATGAAAGTATAATAAAGAAATCAGGGACGAGTAAAATTCTTTAATTTTTTATTTATAAATGTAAAGGTTTTTTTTTGAAAAAAAAATCTACTACTAACCAACATCTCAAATAATTTTATTTATCAAAAAAAATATAAAAAATTAAAAAAGTATATATGATATTGTCTGTCCCTCTTCTATTATATACTTTTATTTCTTTAAAAATTCTTAACTTTTTTATATAAATTTTTGTAAAAAAAAATTCACTGCTAAACAAAATCTCAAATAGTTTTATTTTTCCAAAAAAAAAAAAAAAAAAAAATAATCAAAAAAGTAAATGCTATTGTCCGTCTCTCTTTTTTCTATTATATACTTTCATTTCATTAAAATTCTTTACCTTTTTTATATAACTTTTTTTTTTAAATTTTCATTACTAACTAACATCTCAAATAGTTTTATTTATCCAAAAAAAAAAAGTAAATGATATTGTCCGTGTTTCTTTTTTCTATTATATACTTTCATTTATTTAAAAATTCTTAACTTTTTTTATATAACTTTTTATAAAAAAAAATCACTACTAACCAACATCTCAAATAGTTTTATTTATCCAAAAAAATATATAAAAAAATTAAAAAAGTATATATGCTATTGTCCGTCCCTCTTCTATTATAATCCGTCGGTAATTAAATCCGTCACTAATCCGTCGTTAACCTAAAATATAAATTTACTAATTATTTTAAATAATTTAGCAAAGACTCAAATCCGTCGGTAATAATATGTAATTAATTTACCGACGGATTTTAATCCGTCAGTAATTAAATCCGTCACTAATTCGTCGCTAACCTAAAATATAAATTTAATAATTATTTTAAATAATTTAGCAACGACTAAAATTCGTCGGTAATAATATGTAATTAATTTACCAACGGATTTTAATCCGTCGGTAATTAAATCCGTCATTAATCCGTCACTAACCTAAAATATAAATTTAATAATTATTTTAAATAATTTAGCAACGACTCAAATCCGTCGGTAATAATATGTAATTAATTTACCGACGGATTTTAATCCGTCGGTAATTAAATTCGTCACTAATCCGTCGCTAACCTAAAATATAAATTTAATAATTATTTTAAATCATTTAGCAACGACTCAAATCCGTAGGTAAAAATATCCGTCGCCATTCCGTCGATAAAAAAGTGCGCAAAATTTTGGCGCCACAATGGCGACGAGAGTCGGAATGGAATCCGTCGGCATTTCCGTCACTAAATCCGTCGGTAATCTCGTCCTAATTTCGTTTTTTGTTTTTCACCCCATGTCGTTGCTATTTCATCACTAATCCGTCGGTATTAGTGACGAATTTATTTTCGACACTAATTTCCGTCGGCATCTGTCAGTTTTCTTGTAGTGAAATAAGAACAATGGTTATGATGAAAGCTCAAACTAAATTGAAAGAACTTATGATAGGAAAAAGGGGCTTACTTGATCACGAAGATGATGGCGGTATATATAGCCTCATAAAGTGAAATGACGTCACCGCGGACCACATGCCAGGTGTCATCTCTTGGTTAGCCCCAACGTATTTTATCCAACTCTACTTTTTATGTTAGTGGGATCATGAGACGCAAAAGGTGAGATATGCCCTTTGTCTTTTATATGAAAGATATCTTTATGTGTCAGAGTTGGTTGGTCCTATGTCGTGAATCATTAGGAAGATTTCAGATATAATGGGGCGAGGTCATCATATCGCCAAAGTCGATGATCTCACTCCACCTTTCCCTTTTGTTTTCCAAGAAATCCTCCGGTGGCTTCCTCTCTCAAGTAGGTCGTTAGAGTTGACATGTAGCCTTATCCATTTCGCCGGAGGGATGTCTTTCTCATACTGCCAAGATGGCGGTTTGACCCTTGTGTTGACTTTTCCACGTGTATTTGTACTTTTACTCCAGGTCACATAATGGGTTCCATATTCATGGAGACAACTAGGATAATTTTGGCTTGGGTACATCAAATGCTTTCTAGGGATGAGACCTTTCCTGAACGAGAGGGTGCTACTATTTGCACATTTTTTTTATTAAAAAAATGAGTAAATAATCTAGAAAAATTAAACAATAATAAATTAACTTTTGATCATTATTACTATATTATCGTTTACCGGTTAAAAGTGAAAATTTCAAAATTTTGTAATCACTATCCTAAAAGTAGTCTACAAGCTAGAAATTTCTTTTTTTTTTAATCAATGTAAAAATAAAAATATTTTTTTTCATGTTAAAGTGGAGTAGTATGTCATATTGAATTTAACTAAATTTTGACATACCAAAAAAGCTAATACGGAGTAAAACATATACGGTAATACCCCACCATTAGATTTCTTCATTCGTATTTCGTTCCACACTTCTAGTCAACTATTTATTTTTTTGATTATTGCATACTGAGAGCATCCACACTGGTAAAAGCTCTAGTGAAAGCTTTTTTATAATTTCAATATGACACATCATTCTTAAGCAATATATTAAAATCTCTAATATTTTCTCACAATGACAGAGCTCTTTTGTTTGTCTAGGGAATTGATGAAATTTAATTAAAAATCACAAAAAAGTAGCTCTTTCTACAAAGAGCTACTCCTTAGTAAGGAGTTCCTCAAGATTTTTCACAATGATAAAAAACTCTATATAGCTTTTTCACAAAAATAAAAAGCTTTGAAAAAGCTTCCAATGTGGATGCTCTAAGAGTAGCACTTTTAAAAATTAAGCTTTACAAAATTTGTGTTTTTTTATTTCCCTTCAAATTTCTCTTGGCGTTCAGATACGTAATTTTACAATGCACATCACAGATTTTTTTTTTTTTTTTAATATAAATTGTATAAAATGAAAATGTAGTATTACAATACTAGAAAGTTTATTTTTTGAATGTTCACTCTATACATGGGTTTGGAGGGAGTTGTCATTATTATTATTATTATTATTATTATTTTCAATCTATACAAAAAAATGGTCCAATTTAAGATTTTTAGCCTGTTATATTTCATAAATGGCAATTATAATATTTTTTTAAATAATCTTATCTTCATAAAATTAAGATAATAATTGTTTTTTAAATATGTAAAAAAAAAAACAGTTATTTTGAATTTGACTATTTTAATTTTTGGGAAGAAATTATTTAAAAAAAATTATAACATGGTGTAATAAATATTGGATGGGAAAGAAGAGAAGAGAAGAGAGCACGAGTAGGGGTGGAAATGGTTCGATTTAGCTTGGTTTAGGCAATTTTAGAAGTCAAACCGCTAGCATCGGTTTGGAAAAATTTCAAACCGAGCTAAACCATAAAAAAATTCAAACCGAGCTAAACCAAACCACTATGATTCGGTTTGGCTCGGTCTAAACCGCGATTTGTAACCAAACTTTAAGCAGCAGCAACAAGAATTAAAGCTTGTGTTCAAAACTTAGCATTTTAACTCATAGTGCTATTTTCCAGATTTTGTAACCCAACTTTAAACTATCATAACTTTCAAACTATAATTCATAATGCTATTATTTCAAATTCATTTAATAGATATATGAATCAGCTTTCTAAAGTGGGATTTTTAGATTAAAAACACTGAAATTTGAGCAAGATATGACCATTTTCTCAATACTGGTCTAAAACAGAATGAAGCAGAACAGGTTACCAGGAAAATGGCCAACTCAACGCACACTAGACTAACCTGTAAACTGTGGAGCGACAGTGCCGAGGGTCAACTTAGAAAATTTCAAAGAAGACAATATGACTGGTCTATATTGCTCAAGAATCGGCTCCACATTTGCCCTAATAAGCTCAGATGCTGCCTAAAACATCCAATTCAGAATCAAATAATCAGTAGATGACATGATTTCTACATTGCACCAAACAAAATGAGTGATACTGAACCAACAAATTCCATCATACATAATAATGGTAATCTAATCACATAAACATAGATAAACAGACAAATAAAGCGACTCACACTTCATAGCAAAAAAAAATATATATATAGAAAAAATGTAACATTAAAGATAGAAATTAAAGCAGAAACATAAATTTAGACATGACTAACCTCATTAACATAGGGCCAGATTTTCATAAGATGTGTGTTAAGCCAAGTCAACTGAAAAATAAAAAATAAACAAAGACACACATCAGTCCCCATTTATAATCCACAACATAGCAATATATACATACGCACAGGGAAAGAGATAAATAGAAAGAGATAACTAAACTTTTGTCGCTGAGAGCCCCGTCGTCGATTAATCGTTGAGACCGAGAGAAACCAGAGAAAACGGCAAGAGAGAGTCACGGCGACGAAATGGAGATTTGAGAGAAACGGGAAGAGAGAGAAATGATTTGGGAATATAATATCAAAGAGAGGCGCTGGACATTAAGGTGTTTATATAGGGTTTTTTAAAATCAATGGCTGAGATCAACTAGGTTTTTAAAGGGACGGTCAGGATCGCGGTTTGACGGTTCGGCTCATGGCTCGGTTTGACGGTTCGGCTTAGTGGTTCGGCTTCACGGTTTCAAACCGCGGTCTGGAGTGCCAAACCTCAAGCTGAGCCGAACCACATGGTTTATTAATTTCTCAAACCGAGCTAAACCACTTATGTCTATAAACCGAACCAAACCACACGATTTGGCTCGGTTCGACTTCAAACCGCGGTTTGAGCCGAACCGCTTCCACCCCTAAGCACGAGAATCATGACAAAAGGAATCAAAACCAGCATTGCACAAATTCCCATCACCCATTGTACATTAATGGATCACATTTATCTAGGAAACATTGTGCAAATAGAATTTTCATTATATAAATAGAAATACCCATTCAGAATTGGGACAATGCTGGCCAAGAAAGGTTTGTCCCTACAAGTTCCCAATTTAGTTGTCAAATTATTGGGTTTTACAAAATTGCATGGGTTATTTCTTAATCCACAAATGCCACAAGAAATGATGTCCCTATGGCACCATGCAAGTCTACATGACTCTGAATTTTGAAGATCACCACTTGAGTGATGATTTCTGGATTTGGTTTGTACATATATCGTCTTCATTGTCTAATAATGTCTGTAATATTGACAATTCTTCAATTTGAGTTGAACTTTCGAATTTTGGGGATAGTCATCTCATTTCCATTTGTAATTGTCAATGAATGAATGATTTTTTATTCAAAAATAAATAAAAAATTATACTGTAATTTAAAACAATATATAAGCAAACACTTATTTTTTTAAAAAATTAACTAGTTAACTACAATACTTATTACGATTATGAGACAGGTGACAAATGAATTTGCGACAAATCCGTCCGGGAAAGACCCCGTGTGAAGGGATTGTTCCCAATCCGTCCCCGGCCGGCACGCGGCGACCCGCTCTCGCCGCGAAAGCAGCTCGAGTAGTCCGCCGACAGTCGACGGATTCGGGACAGTGGCGAAACCATTTTTTTTTTAAACGGGGGGTCAATATGATGTCATATTGCAAAATTTACGACAAATAAAGGAGGTCGAAATAGATAAAAATATTTATTTTTTTAATATACATTTAAAATTTTAGAGGTACAAAATGACATTTTCTATAACTTAATGGGGTCGAGTGACCCCCTTCATATTCATGTGGCTTCGCCGCCACTGGCCATGGTATTGTTAGTTATGAAATCAAACTAAAAATGTTCTAGAAACATAACAAACCTCTAGTACTCTTAACTCATTTTTATCATTAGGGTGTGATATGATAGAATCATGCAATTCGGTTATATATATACTCCCTCCGTCCCACATAAGGTGTCCATTTTTTGCTTTGCACGCAAATTAAGAAAATAGTGGGAAGAAAAAATGTTGTGAGTATAATTTGAAAATAGGAGAGAGAATGAGTGAAGGAAATAGTAAATTATAATGGTGTTGTGAGTATTAAAATAATGTAAGAGAGAGAATGAGTGGAGGAAATAGTAAATATTCTTTGCCAAAAAAGGAAAGTGTGGAAGCTTTTAACGCGACACCCAAAATGGTGAAATGGGAAGCTTCTACTGGGACGGAGGGAGTATATATTTGTCTCAGTTTTGTAATTTGGTTCTCAATATTGAAAAAGTTGCAATTCGATTATTAACATTGATATTTTATTGCAAATTAGCGTAAAAACTTACAAATTGTTAATTTTTGGACGTAATTAAAATAATTTGCCATGTAAATAACTTTTTAACGGACATGCTAATTATTTCGGAGGGGAAAAATGAATAAATTACTCTTTAACATCAAAATGATGTAACTTTATAACACTTGGTTAATGAAAAAAATAACACTTGGTTAATAAAAAAAAAAACGATTCAAAAATATAAATTAATTAAAAAAATACGTAAATAGTGAGTGGTGGTGACTATGATGCTAATAGTGGTAGTGGTCGTTGGTGTTGTGAAATGAATATGAAATGACCATTATGACTCTTAAAAATTCAAGTACATGGCGCATGACTTGAATTTTGTCAAAAAAAAAAACTAACATTTTGTTAATTTTTACATCAATTAGCAATAAAATGTCGATGTTAGGAATCAGATTACAACTTTTTCTATGTTTGACACAAACTTAGGTAACCAACATTAGTTAGAAGGACTGGCATCACACGTAACTAACACTCAAAAACATTAACACTGACATTAAACTGATATAGCCAGCATTATTTACAATGAGTGCCAGTGTATATGTTTTACTAGTAACAGTGATTGTGTTTTTGAGTTCAAGAGCGTGTGTTTTAATAAGTGACATCACATGTACATGTACGAAAGAATGTAAGTGTTAATATTAGTACTGCCATCATCAAAGTTAACGACTGCCAACTTCAATTGATAACATTCGGTATTTACAAAAATGTCAACGCACACGTTTTTTGAAAAGCGCAAGTTAATTACAAAAATTTCACTACACACGATTTAGAAACGTGTACATTTCCTCCTAACCCTATGAAAAAACGCGTTTTTTCCAAGATTTCATGGAATAAGAAATGCAGAAGTAAGCCAAGTGGAATGGAGTTTCCCTAATGGAAAATGTCCTTCATTCTCTGATCTGCATTTAGTCATTCTTTTCATTACAAAATCACGATGAAGAACCCAAGTATCCTTCTAATTTCTGAGTACGCAAAGCTCTTCATAGCTACCATACTTCCGTAGATGGTGACGTCAAGAAGACGGTAACCTTCTATAGCAGAGATGTGTGTAACCGGAGCAACGGGAGTGACTACCGGTTTACAATCCTCCATTTTAAACCCTCAGGATGTACAAAAAGAAGCAGAAAGACCAGTAAAGTTGTCAATCTATCTTCTTTATAAGCAAACATTTTGAAGAACTTTCAGTAATGAATTCTCCTTTCCATTCCCATCTCTACTTTCCGGTGTAGCAAGTAACAAACGCAAACGAATACAGTATAGCATACATGAATTGAACACCCTACAATTGCGCATTTCATCCAGTCAAATATAAAAAGGAAAAAAGACGGAACATGAAGATTATGAGGAAAAACAGCACCCCTTTCTTGCAGAAGTATCACCATCTTGGCCCGAAACAATAATCCTTGTACCCTTCAAAGATGCAGATTTTGCATAGTCTATTTCACCTGCACTAAGAGATTTCTTGCTTATAATCCTATAAATCTCCGTTAAAACTGTTAAAAACGCACTTTCAACATTGGTGGACTCGAGTGCTGAAGTCTCCATGAAGCATAAACTTTCTCTTTCTGCAAATTCTTGAGCATCTTCAGTCGGTACTGCTCTGAGACTTCCTAAGTCGCATTTGTTCCCAATGAGCATAATAACAATATTTTTATCAGCATGTCCTCTAAGTTCCTCAAGCCACTTAGCCATATGGTCAAATGATTGTCGCTTGGTCATGTCGTAGACCAACATTGCACCAACAGCACCACGGTAGTATGCACTTGTTACTGCTCGGTACCTAGTCAGAGAAACAGAAATGACAGCTCAAAACTTGCTAAAGTATTTATGGGTAACAAAATATATAACTATTGAATAAAGAAAAAGTATTCAGATGGATTGAGAGAGATTTAAGGATATACTCCCTCCGTCTCATAAAGATTTCCCATTTGACTTTTTTGTTTGTCCCAAAACGATAGGCTCATTTCCAAAATTGTTAGGTTAAAACCATTGGAATTCCAAAATTACCAACCAAGGAAGAGAGGAGAGGATTAGAGCCAACCGAGTAAGAAGAGGGAGTAATGGAGTAATAATTAAACCTCATTAAGGTTAGTAATGGAAACGAAAATAGGTTGTTAAAATGTTTGAATGGTCAAATGGGACTTTAAGCAATCACGAACAAGGCCATAATTGGGATTTAAGGTACTGAACCCGCAACATTTGAAAACTGTTAATATTAAAAATAGCATGAGCAGTATTCAGAATTCACTACAATTTCATAAGAGTTTAGAAAAGGAATCGAGGTTCATCTTGATCAGTTGATCCATTTAAACCTTCACATATATAACCAAAGTTACCTAGCTGCAACATTTTTTTCACCGGGTAACCTATCATTATAGATTATTTTTTTGAGGTCACAAAACAGATTGCATAGGTAATACTCCCTCCGTCCCTAAATGAATATCGAAAAACTTTCAATTTTGTTCCTCGTCAAAGCAAATTAGAAAAAAAAAAAAAACCGACATTCATTTAGGGAAAGAGGGAGTAATAACATAGGTCAGCCTTGCCGGGGGATACACAACATTGCTTCAGATTCTATTAGTTACCAGTAGTTATTACCAAATCTAGGCCAGTTACCAGTAGTTATTACCAAATCTAGGCCAGAAAAGAGGGACATTTGTTAATCAATGTAATCAAGCTATGAAGCACTCTGCTTACTCAGAAAGAAAAAGAATACTCTATTCACTGACTAAGGGAATCTCCAACTGTTTGGTGCAGAAATTGCACCAAAACTTTAAAATGATGCAATTTTCAGCACCAAATATCTTCCACCATCTTCTGCAATAGCTTTATTTCAAATATTGCACGAAATAAGAATATTCTCAGAATATTCCTTATTATTTCTTTAATTAAAAAAATTCCACTAATCGTTTATTATTATTGATATTATGTTTTCCATTAATTCTTGTCATTGATTTTATCTTCAACATTTCAACATATTTTCAAAATTTTGTAATTTTATTTAAAAAGTTAATGGTACTAATAACTTGTAATTAACAATACAAATAAAAGCAAATTAGGAAAGCAAATTGAATAGTTTTTCTTAAATATTATAATTAAGATAAACAACAATTGAGTTATACTCTCTCCGTTCCAAAATGAATTTAAAATAATTAATTAAATTAAATTTTAATCAAAAATCAATTTTCAAAAATTTAATTATTCATTCTAAAACGAAAGAATGACCAAATTTTTTCAAGATTTTGTATGTAATCTCACCGGTCACCATTGTAATGTATTTGCACAAATTTTTTGTTTTGTTTCTTTGTAAGTGTAGCACTGCTAAATTACTACTCCCTTTGTCCCAAAATGAATGACCAATTTTTTTTTTTCAAAATTTGCGCTTGATCTTGAAATTTTTGGTCATTTTGGGACAGAGGTGGTAACTGGTTATGGTATCAATGAAAATTATACTTAAGAAACCACTAGTTCTCAAATCAGGTTAACAAAAAAGTTAGTATTTCCTTAAAAAAATTGATCTTGGTCTTGAAAATTTGATTTTGATCTTGATCTTGAAATTTTTCGGTCATTTTGGGACAGAGGTGCTAATTGAGATGAAAGAAGATAGTGTCGTGTCGTGGTCAGATAGCTATAGCAGGTAGCATTATGGTCAACTACATACATAAAGACAGAGATATATGTATATAGAAGGTGAGGTTCAAAGGTATTGTTACTTGGTATGATAACTATAAAGGCTTAGGTAAAGAAATATGGAGTTAGTATTGCAGAAGGAAGCTTTTCAAGGACTACAATCAAGACTGAAAGAGGGTTCACAGCAGCCACGACCACGAGTGAATCCGAGCCACCAATGACCAACTTTAGCTAATAAGGAAGACTACCGAAAAACCCGTATGGTCATCAAGAAATACTACAAAATGACCAGCTTGTTAGTTAGCTTTCACCAAACAGCCTAAGAGATTCATTCTCGAACCCAGCCCTTAAATAGCAATGGGGGGAGAAAGCGGAGAAAAGGACATGATTCTGCAGCTAAATCCCAGTAGTTGTCAGAAGGTTCCATCGATATAAATTTTCATACAAATGCAACTCAATGTCTGAGACTTTGACTTTACACAAATTATAATGCTAACATTTGTTCACCCATGATTCCATGAAGAGAAAAAACCAAAAATAAATATACGAAAAAAGTATTTTCTAGTTAAGATCTACTATATCCAAAGGCCCCGTACATTTTGGTCAAGCAAGTAGCGATCTTCACAACTCAAAGTTATGTAGGCTTTGCACGGTGCCATAGGGACATTGAATCATATAGCTTCTACATGGACATAAAACTTACCCCTTTTCGATTGTAAACCAACTTGTTTCATTTTAAAGCAGTGACACCAAAATTTCCAAAGAGCAAAAACGGAAGAGTTTCAATGGTATAATAAAGGAGATAGATTGATAAAGCATGGATTAGGCAGAAGCCACAGACCTAAGGTAGGTCATAACATGTGTCATTAACTGTGAAAGTTGAAACATCCATAACTCTGCTCAATATGTAAGGACATTTTCATACGCGACAATGATTTACAATGATCTTTGATGCTCGGACTCTTTAGATTACTCCGTCGTACCCGTGTAGGACACTCCTATTTTAGTCTTGTTGACAAGGGTCCGGCGGGGTAATTCAAAGAGTCCGAGCATCATAGACAATGATAATGGTATGGCTTAAAATCAAGCAGAGGCTCCAAATAAACTCTTGCAAGAAATATTTAGCACGTATTTCTTTTCACAAAAAACTTCATATCATCTAAAATGCAACTCAAATGCTTATCCATTGTTGAATTAACTGGTGTTTTTAACATTAGGCTCAAATGAAAAGCTTGTGTTGACCCCATCACTGCTGAAGAATGTTAACATTAGGCTCAAACGATAACCATGTGATTGTTTCAAATAAATTCACACATGAAATTTACTAAGCGTAGAACGTAATAATTTCACAAAAAGAGGGGGAAATATTAGGGACAAACCTTTCTTGGCCAGCAGTGTCCCAAATCTGAGCCTTAACCATCTTATGATCAATAACCAAAGTTTTGGTCTGGAATTCAACCCCAATCGTGGCTTTTGAATCCACACTAAACTCATTCCTCGCAAACCGAGCAAGGAGCTGTGATTTCCCAACTGCTGAATCTCCTATCAATACAACCTTGAACACGTAATCGATCTTCGAATTAAAATCTCCATATAAATTCGACATTCTTGATCACCCCCACTCGAATTTGAATTTAATCCCAATCAAATCAACCCTTTTCTGTAACCCAATTTCTTCAAAATCCACGGATTTGATTGATATCGAGATATTGGGTTTGAACCCGCAAAATGAAAAATCAATCGATCATGCATGTGAGGACGTCTATAATGTGATCCTCGACGTTAATTGACATTGTTGCGGTTAAGAAAATCATGGGAAATTAGGGATTCTTATACACTAGGGCTGGGATTTTAGGGTTAGGGTTTGTCAGCGATTGAGGGAAGGGGATGGCGATGATCGTCAAAAATTTCTTTTTTTCTGTTCTGTGTCACGAAGGGAGAGAAGGGAAGGAAGAGAGACCAACGGCTAGAGCGGGGCCCATTAACCGTTTTTGTTCCTTCCCATGAAAAATGGATCTTGCACAAGGAAATTTAAAAAGTACAGTAAATAGTACTCACTCCGTCCTATACCGATGGATACTTATTTTTTTTTTTTGGTTTGTCTCACACCAATTGATACTTACCCAAAATGAAAAAGAATCTTCACTATTTATCCCACTCATTCTCTCTCCTATTTTACTTTTTCACTCACAATATTCTCTCTCCTAACTATTCCTCTCACTTATTCTCTCTCCTATTTTACTTTTACACTCACAACATTCTCTCTTACCTTTTCTTAATCCGCATGCCCATTTTTTTAGTATCAAATGGTGTGGGACGGAGGGAGTATATTAAGTGTTTTGGGTATAAAAAGTTAAGTATGAGAGAAATTATGAGACAGGAAATATTAATTTGATAGTTATTGTGATTATGACAAGCGGATTTTATTAAGCGGGTTCTATTAATAAAGAATTATTAAAAAATTTCTATTTTGAAAGTGTGTCTTTTTATATGAAACACCCAAAATAAAATTTTATGCCTTTTCGAGTGGATCATATGGAGTATTGTCCTTCGACTGGTCGAAATATAATTTTGATAAACTTATTATATTTGAACTAAATAATGTATATCCCTACCCGTTAGAATTGATATTAGGTGGTTAGAAAATTAAAAAAAACTAAATAATTTAAATAAAAAATAATTATTCTAATAAAAACTTTAAAATTATTATATCACGACGACATGATAATACTTTCATTAACAGGTTCTAGATTTTTATTAGAATAATTATTTCTATACAAATTAATTCGTTAAAGTGTATTCAGTCGACCGAAATTTTATTTCGAGCGAAGCAGAGAAAACAGGTTCTAGATTTTTATTAGAATAATTATTTCTATACAAATTACTTCGTCAAAGTTTAACAGTCGACCAAAATCATATTTCGAGCGAAGCAGAAGAGAAAATATGCATTTGGCACTTTTTTTATTAGAATAATTATTTCTTAACTTTCCCAAGTCTCATCTTATATTTCAAAAAAAAAAAAAAAATCATTCTCAATGCCCAATCATTATTTTAAAATCCAAGAAATGAATGAATTGGGATATGAGTTTCTAACATCATCAGAGATTTGAGATTAATGTTATTATTTCACGTAACTCCTCCGTTCTACTATAAACTACACATTTTCTTTATTTTATTAGGCGTCCCACTAGAAATTATCTATTTGCTAAAATGGAAATATTTTATTATTTTTATATAATGAGACCCACATGTCATACTTATAACAACAATTTAATTATTATTCTCTATCTCACTGTCTCTCTCTTACCTCACTTTTAATACTCACAACACCTAATTTATTAACACTTTCCTTAATTATCATGTAAATAATAAATGTGTAACTTATAATGAGACGGAGGAAGTATACTTGATGTGTCCCAAATATGTGCTCATTAAGAAATAAAGAAAGGTGATTAAATTTTGAAAAAAAAAATAATGTCCATTTTATAAAAGAAAAAAAAACACTAATAAATTTCACCCATTAATATCATAAATTGAATTTTTAAATATTAAAAAAAGTACCACATGAATTATACCCAGCTGTATACCTATCCACTCAACATGAACCTGTGAGATGTTGATCTAGCAAATGGAGGACACATTACCAAGTACCCGGGTGAATTATGCCAGTCAATATTATCATTCAATCTGAAAACCCCGTAACAACCTAAATAAATATGATCCAAATAGATTAATGTGTCCTCACAAAACTTTTAATTGATATTCAAGTCAACTTTCAATGATTTTGAAATTAGAATGCATAAATGCTACACAAAAATTTATCAAAGATAATATCTTTACCACATATTCACGATTTGAGTTCCAAACTCAATATTCCTCCAACTTAAGCCTTTTTATTGGAGCAAAACCTCCCTAGGTTTAGCATCACCAGAAGGGTTCACCTTGGGTTTTGGCACTGGTGCCGTAGTAGTGTCTCGTCTGCTAGATTTTTCCCTCTCAAGTGTGCTATTAGACTATGAGCTAGTTAGCATGTTGGTAACTTTCTTGGCCTCAATTTTCATATCCACCTTTTTTCAGTCTAAACAAAAATCTCCTCCCTAGGCTTTGTAGCCCCAAACGAATTCAGCTTCTTGGTCTTATCCACAGGCTCAACCACCAGTGCACTCTCACCCCTTGGAGGATCCAATACCAAACGATTTTGTTCCTGAATTGTATACTACCTTTGTCCCAAAATGAATGTCCAATATCTTTTTTCCTACACCGCTCAAAAATTCTACCTCACTTTCCATACTCACATCACATATTCCACTAATATTATGGAAGTAGTATACAATTTTTTAGCAACCATTCTAAATTCCCAACTGAAGCTTTATTTCTATCTAAAGATAAATAAATGAAGATATATGTGTTACATTATCACCCCAGATTGTAACATAAGCTAAATTTTTCCTAATAACATCAACCCAACATTCTAAAATCCCAATTGAAGTCTTATTTTTTTGTACAGATAAGTCAAGGGAGAGAGAGAGAGAGAGAGAGAGGGAGAGAGAGAGAGAGAGAGAATGAGGTACATATTCAAAGCTTTTTAAGCAAAAAAATAATAGAACACTCATAAAGTCAATACATATCACACAAATATGAAGTTGATAATAATAACCATAACATTAAGGTTTTAACAATTGAAAAGAGAAAAAAAGAGGTGTTTAGGAAATTTTTTTATCCAAATATAAAGAACAAAAGATTTTTCAGTCACCAAAAACAAAATCATAACATCAATTCAAACATGGAAAGGGAACAAAAATATAGCAGTTATGTAGATCTAATACACACTTTATATGCTTTTCAAACCAAAACTAATATATTACTCCATACTACTCCCTCAGTCCCAAAGGTAAACTGCATATGGTGTGGTGGACCTATTCCTGCTACCAATTTTAGGTAGAAAGGAAAACTCCCGAATGGGCTTGATATTGAACAATCCAAAGTTCTGACTTAATTTTCTCTTCAAAGAAAGCACACATTACACATCAAATTCAGCTTTCTTAAAATAGGGGGAGATATGCGGTGCTTACAGTTCAACATGAAACTGCATTTCGAACCAAAAGTCTCGCCTACATGGATGGCTGGGGTGTGTTTCAGTGATTCATATATCAATTTTATATCTATAACGATGCATTTCAAGAAAATCATATTTCCAAGAAATGTGTATAATTAAGTGTTTTACCTTTTGCTAACCAATTGGTCTTCAATCCCCACTATTATCCTTTGTTTCTCCTACATAGTGCTCAGTCCCCTTTCTGTACCCATTTTTCCCCTTCCCCATAAATTGACACATCTCCGCACGTTGCTTTCCAATAGTCTATGTTATTAACTTATCTCATATTTCATTAATTATCTCCAATATCTTATATAAACCTACTAGTACTCTGTGCCCGTGCCAATGGCACAGTGACAGTATATAATTGATCAGTTCGGTAAAATGCGACACGTACTGTGCGATGATTGGAGAGTGGTTGATTCTCAACGTTCAATAAAGATTCTTAAAAGTATGAAAGAAAAGGGTTAATCTTATTAATTTCACAAAAATACAAACATTCCATTTGCATTCTACTTAGAAATTCATAACAGTTGATTCTGGGCAGTTGTTTGACTTGATTCCTCGTTCTCATTTTCATGGTGTTCTATTACTTGTCTGAGACGAAGACTGGCTACTGTTGCGTCTATTTGTGACTATCAACTTCCAACTGCAATGTCCTTGAACCCAAAATTAATCATATCTCAAGCTTCACCCAAACAATAGTTTCTGTAAATTCATCTATTGTCATTCTTGTAAATACATTTTGGCTAGCCATTAAAATTGAATATTAGGGAAATTGTTTACCAAGTACTCGATATGAATTATACTCAGCTATATACCTATCCACTCAACATGAACCTGTGAGATGTTGATCTAGCAAATGGAGGACACATTACCAAGTACCCGGGTGAATTATGCTAGTCAATATTATCATTCAATCTGAAAACCCCGTAACAACCTAAATAAATATGATCCAAATAGATTAATGTGTCCACAAAAAACATCCAATTGATATTCAAGTCAACTTCCAATGATTTTGAAATTAGAATGCATAAATGCTACACAAAAATTTATCAAAGATGATATCTTTACCACATATTCACGATTTGAGTTCCAAACTCAATATTCCTCCAACTTAAGCCTTTCTATTGGAGCAAAACCACCCTAGGTTTAGCATCACCAGAAAGGTTCATCTAGGGTTTTGGCACTGGTCCCGTAGTAGTGTCTCGTATGCTAGATTTTTCCCTCCCAGGTGTGCTATCAGACTATGTGCTAGTTAGCATGTTGGTAACTTTCTTGGCCTCAATTTTCATATCCACCTTTTTCCAGTCTAATAAAAAATTTCCTCCCTAGGCTTTGTAGCCCCAAACGAATTCGGCTTCTTGGTCTTATCCACATGCTCAACCACCAGTGCACTCTCACCCCTTGGAGGATCCAATACCAAACGATTTTGTTCCTGAATTGTATACTACCTCTGTCCCAAAATGAATGTCCAATATCTTTTTTCCTACCCCGCTCAAAAATTCTACCTCACTTTCCATACTCACACCACATATTCCACTAATATTATGGAAGTAGTATACAATTTTTTAGCAACCATTCTAAATTTCCAACTGAAGCTTTATTTCTATCTAAAGATAAATAAATGAAGATATATGTTAGGGGTGGTTCGGTTGGTATACCAACTATATTTTACGTATACCATGTACCAACCAAGTAAGAATTGGTTTTCAAAATTATGTACCAGTACCAACCACAAAAGTCGGTATACCAAATTTATTGGTACGGTTGGTATTTGGTTGGTACGGTTGGTATTCAAATATACCAAATTAGGCATGCTAAAAGGCAAGCTTTAATGGTTCACCTTTCATTGCTCACCGTGTGGCTAATGCTTGTTCAAGATCAAGGTTCAATTTATAGTAGAGTGTGTCTCCTTTAGTTTGATAGATAGTTGATGTGGGATAAGTAATTTATAGTAGAGTATGTCCCCTTTAGTTTGATAGATAGTCAATGTGGGATAAGTTTAATAAACAACCAACAACAACTTTCTCCTCATCAAACAATCTTTAATACTTCAGGTACTAACTTGATCAAGTTTTGAAATTAAAACAAAGAATCTAAGAACAAGTAACCATTTGAGCAGTAAATAAGTTCCAAATGAGGTACAAATATGTACATATTGTTAAGTTAACCAAAGAAATAATGAATTTTCAGAAAAGGTTTAATTAAGCTTTCTGCCGATGAACCTTACATGAGCATATTTTCAACTACATCCATCAATCAGGTAATCTATGGTATGGGCCAACGGAAAAACTAGATGCTGCAATTCTTGCATGCACATACAGCACATAAGTGTCTAAACACTTCTGATTTTTTTTAAAACAAAATAATGCATGGGTTCAATCTACGGGAACCAGCAAGTATCACAACACCTTCGTGTTTAAAACGTTTTAAGTTGTTGAGATGATATTGACGAGGTAAGATGGGGATATCAAGTTTGTCTCTTTGACTGCATCAGGATCCAATATCAAATGACAGACTTGCTCATCCTCCATGCACATACACAACCAAATTCCATCATGCAATCACTTATGCATAGAGAAATAAAGTGAACTAAAATTGATACAGATTCAATGTATTGTTATAACAATGAGAAAAGGATATGACCTGCAAAAGGAAATAAACATGATTAGCACCACATGGATTATGAGATAAGAATATAAGATTGTAAATAATAAGAGATAGGTTATTTTTTCAAATAAATAACCTAAGCATACAGTAATTAGGCTTTGTATAAAGGATATATAGCTAAACGTTTAGTGAGTCATAGACTTTCCAGGAGCATATACAAGACAAGTTAAGAGATAGATATATATAATTATTTTTAATAAATAAAGTCGGTACAACCGGTATATCAACCGAAGTCATTTTTCCGTACCATGTACCAACCAATCAGACACAATTGGTACGGTACTACCATACCAAGAGTTCGATATACCGACTTTTTGTACCAACTATAATTGGTACTGGTTGATATACGAGTTGGTTGGTACGGTCGAGTACAACTTGCCACCCCTAATATATGTGTTACATTATCACCCCAGATTGTAACATAAGCTTAATTTTTCCTAATAACATCAACCCAACATTCTAAAACCCCAATTGAAGTCTTATTTTTTTGTACAGATAAGTCAAGGGAGAGAGAGAGAGAGAGAGAGAGAGAGAGAGAGAGAGAGAGAGAGAGAGAGAGAGAGAGAGAGAGAAAATGAGGTACATATTCAAAGCTTTTTAAACAAAAAATAATAGAACACTCATAAAGTCCATACATATCACACAAATATGAAGTTAATAATAATAACCATAACATTAAGGTTTTAACAACTGAAAAGAGAAAAAAAGAGGTGTTTAAGATTTTTATTTTTTAATCCAAATATATAGAACAAAAGATTTTTCAGTCACCAAAAACAAAATCATAACATCAATTCAAACATGAAAAGAGATCAAAAATATAGCAGTTATGTAGATCTAATACACACTTTGTATGCTTTTCAAACCAAAACTAATATATTACTCCATACTACTCCCCCAGTCCCAAAGGTAAACTACATATGGTGTGGTGGACCTATGCCTGCTACCAATTTTAGGTAGAAAGGAAAACTCCCAGATGGGCTTGATATTGAACAATCCAAAGTTCTGACTTAATTTTCTCTTCAAAGAAAGCACACATTACACATCAAATTCAGCTTTCTTAAAATAGGGGGAGATATGCGGTGTTTACAGTTCAACATGAAACTGCATTTCGAACCAAAAGTCTCGCCTACATGGATGGCTGGGGTGTGTTTCAGTGATTCATATATCAATTTTATATACTCCCTCCGTCCCGCCCGAAAAGGCACAAATTTCTTTTTTGGGTGTCCCATTTAAAAAGGCACTTTCCTAAAAAAGAAAGTTTTTATTACTATTTCACCCACTCATTCTCTCTCCTACTTTACTTTTACACTCACAACATTCTCTCTCCTAACTATTCCTCCCACTCATTCTCTCTCCTATTTAATTTTTCATACTCACAACATTTAAACTTTTTCTCTTTCCTACACCATTTTCCTTAATTTGCGTGCGAGGTTGGTTTTGTGCCTCTTCGGGCGGGACGGAGGGAGTATATAACAATGCATTTCAAGAAAATTACATTTTCGAGAAATGTGTATAATTAAGTGTTTTACCTTTTGCTAACCAATTGGTCTTCAATCCCCACTATTATCTTTTGTTTCTCCTACATAGTGCTTAGTCCCCTTTTCGTACCCATTTTTCCCCTTCCCCATAAATTAACACATCTCTGCCCGTTGTTTTCCAATAGTCTATGTTATTAACTTAACTCATATTTCATTAATTATCTCCAATATCTTATATAAACCTACTAGTACTCTATGCCCGTGCCAATGGCACGCGCGGTGACAGTATATAATTGATCAGTTCGGTAAAATGTGATACGTACTGTGCGATGGCAAGATTGGAGAGAGGTTGATTCTCAATGTTCAATAATGATCCTTAAAATATGAAAGAAAAGGGTTAATCTTATTAATTTCACAAAAATACAAACATTCCATTTGCATTCTACTTAGAAATTCATAACAGTTGATTCTGGGCAGTTGTTTGGATTGATTCCTCGTTCTCATTTTCATGGTGTTCTATTACTTGTCTGAGACGAAGACTGGCTACTGATGCGGCTATCTGTGACTATCAACTTCCAACTGCAATGTCCTCGAACCCAAAATTAATCATATCTCAAGCTTCACCCAAACAATAGTTTCTGTAAATTCATCTATTGTCATTCTTGTAAATCCATTTTGGCTAGCCAATAAAATTGAATATTAGGGAAATTGTTTACCAAGTACTCAGTGTGAATTATACTCAGTTGTATACCTATATCTAGCCAATGGAGGACACATTACCAAGTACCCGGGTGAATTATGCCAGTCAATATTATCATTCAATCTGAAAACCTGGTAACAACCTAAATAAATATGATCCAAATAGATTAATGTGTCCTCACAAAACATCCAATTGATATTCAAGTCTACTTTCAATGATTTTGAAATTAGAATGCATAAATGCTACACAAAAATTATCAAAGATGATATCTTTACCACATATTCACGATTTGAGTTTCAAACTCAATATTCCTCCAACTTAAGCCTTTCTATTGGAGCAAAACCTCCCTAGGTTTAGCATCACCAGAAGGGTTCACCTTGGGTTTTGGCACTGGTGCCGTAGTAGTGTCTCGTATGCTAGATTTTTCCCTCCCAGGTGTGCTATTAGACTATGAGCTAGTTAGCATGTTGGTAACTTTATTGGCCTCAATTTTCATATCCACCTTTTTTCAGTCTAAACAAAAATCTCCTCCCTAGGCTTTGTAGCCCAAAACGAATTCGACTTCTTGGTCTTATCCACAGGTTCAACCACCAGTGCACTCTCACCCCTTGGAGGATCCAATACCAAACGATTTTGTTCCTGAATTGTATACTACCTTTGTCCCAAAATGAATGTCCAATATCTTTTTTCCTACCCCGCTCAAAAATTCTACCTCACTTTCCATACTCACATCACATATTCCACTAATATTATGGAAGTAGTATACAATTTTTTAGCAACCATTCTAAATTCTCAACTGAAGCTTTATTTCTATCTAAAAATAAATAAATGAAGATATATGTGTTACATTATTACCCCAGATTGTAACATAAGCTTAATTTTTCCTAATAACATTAACCCAACATTCTAAAACCCCAATTGAAGTCTTATTTTTTTGTACAGATAAGTCAAGAGAGAGAGAGATAGAGGGAGAGAGAGAGAGAGAGAGAGAGAGAGAAAATGAGGTACATATTCAATTTTTTTAAACAAAAAATAATAGCACACTCATAAAGTCCATACATATCACACAAATATGAAGTTGATAATAATAACCATAACATTAAGGTTTTAACAACTGGAAAGAGAAAAAAAGAGGTGTTTAAGAATTTTTTTTTAATCCAAATATAAAGAACAAAAGATTTTTCAGTCACCAAAAACAAAATCATAACATCAATTCAAACATGGAAAGGGAACAAAAATATAGCAGTTATGTAGATCTAATACACACTTTGTATGCTTTTCAAACCAAAACTAATATATTACTCCATACTACTCCCTCAGTCCCAAAGGTAAACTGCATATGGTGTGGTGGACCTATTCTTGCTACCAATTTTAGGTAGAAAGGAAAACTCCCGGATGGGCTTGATATTGTACAATCCAATGTTCTGACTTAATTTTCTCTTCAAAGAAAGCACACATTACACATCAAATTTAGCTTGCTTAAAATAGGGGGAGATATGCGGTGTTTACAGTTCAACGTGAAACTGCATTTCGAACCAAAAGTCTCGCCTACATGGATGGCTGGGGTGTGTTTCAGTGATTCATATATCAATTTTATATCTATAACGATGCATTTCAAGAAAATCACATTTCCAAGAAATGTGTATAATTAAGTGTTTTACCTTTTGCTAACCAAATGGTCTTCAATCCCCACTATTATCTTTTGTTTCTCCTACATAGTGCTCAGTCCCCTTTCCGTACCCATTTTTCCCCTTCCCCATAAATTGACACATCTCCGCCCGTTGCTTTCCAATAGTCTATGTTATTAACTTATCTTATATTTCATTAATTATCTCCAATATCTTATATAAACCTATTGTTGGGAATCATAATTGATGTTAGAAGCAAACAAACACTTCCATTTATAAACTGAAATTTTCATGCAATTGTGAATTCAACTTCATGATAATTTTAATGAGAAAAAATATCACACCACAGACATGAGATGCAATGCTTGAAACAGAATACATGTGCTAGTGCATAGAGGATATGAACATGATCAGGGGCGGATCTATGATATCTCGACAGCTCGGGTGCACAATTTAACTACAATTTTATTTTTCAAATACAAGTCCTAAACTCATATAATTTTCCCAAATCTCCCAAAAGTTTAAAATAAAAGTATTTTATGATATGTGTATAAAATTACACTCACAATTCAAAAAATAAATAAGTCATAGACTACTTTAAAATTGGTGAAATGCACAAACAATATTCAACATCCGTGTCTATTTGTCATTCCTTCTACTCCATTAATTTCTTATATAACTATTTATGAAATGTGTATAAAATTAAACCGGCTTATTTTGATATCTATTTGTCATTGTGTAATCACAATTCAAAAAAATAATCATAGACTACTCTAAAAAAAATGGAAAGGAAAAAAAAAATAACAGGTTTTAAACAAGTAACCTTCGAGTGACTAAGTTGCCAACTTTTCATTATCACATAAATTGTAATGGTAACTTTGTCAATGTAAATTAAATACATAGGGTCATGGGTGAGGGTGCACTTAATGATTGAATTTTTTTTTAACTAGTCATAAAAGAGCTGGTCTCCCGTGAGAACAGCTATATCCGTCTCATGAATGAGACGGGTCGGAATAACCCGAAGCCCGGACACATCTCGTGTGAGTTCACACGAGACACATCTCGTGTGAATTTACACGAGACACATCTCGTGTGAACTTACACGAGACACATCTCGTGTGAGTTCATACGAGATGTGTCTCGTGTAAACTCACACGAGATGTGTCTCGTGTATACTTACACGAGACGGGCAAGGGCAGGAGCGGGTTTCGGATCGGAATGACCCGTCTCATGAATGAGACGGGTATCCCTGTTCTCACATAAGTTTTTGTCGTCATAAAATTACATCGGGTGAACATGCACCCCAACCTCTGATGCTAGATCTGCCCCTGAAAATGATGCTATCACACTCTTGAAAAAAACACGCTTTGATGTTGATTTATGGACAAGCCAACTCTTACAAGCAAATCTAGCATATATATATATATATATATATATATATATATATATATATATATATATATATCTTCGATTATAAACCAACTTCATATCTTCTAAAATGCAACTCAAAAGCTTCTCAATTGTTGAATTAACTGGTTTTTTTAACGGAATGTTATCTCCTTCGAATACTAAACTAGAAAACACATATTCTCTAGTTACAAATCGCTTAATAGCTCTGTATCTAGAAAATTTTGTGGATTAAAAAATAACTAAGGCTCCGTTTGTTTGGGGGAAAATATTTTTCGAAAAACGTTTTCCTCATTTTTCGGCGTTCGGTAAGCACCGGAAAATGGAGAAAATTTACTTATCAAACAGCCGAAAACATGTTTATGTCATTTTTTGAAAAACATTTTCAATTTTCGAAAAACGTTTTACGGGAAATCATTTTTCGAAAATATTTTTATTCGAAACAAACAGAGCCTAAGCGATTAGTGATTGTTTCAAATAAATCCACACATGCAATATACCAAATGTAGAACGTAATAATTTTACAACAAAAGGGGGAAATTTTAGAGACAAGCCTTTCTTGGCCAGCAGTGTCCCAAATCTGAGCATTAACCATCTTAGACTGAGTGATTACAATGGTGAGTTGAAACACTGAATGAAATGAATTTCATTTGAATGAATTGCTCCAACGGTGGAATGAAACATGGTTGGATGAAATGAGAGGTTGAAAAGTTTCATCCAGGTTGAAACTTTTTTTTTTTTTTAAAAAAAATCCGACATGTGTCACCGTGGCATTGGTCAGTTAGAGTTTCGAAAAAAAAAAAAATTATCCCAAATCTTTGAGCTTAATTATCACTTAGTAAATTAATTTTTTTTTTATTTTTTTTTCACCATAATTCATCATATTTTTTTTCTCTACAAATTGATATAAGTTTCATTTGATTTAGACACAAAAAAAAATACTCATTTTTCAATTTGAGCTTAATTATCACCTAGTAAATTAATTTTTTTTTCACCAAAATCCATCATTTTTTTTCCCTACAAATTGATATAAGTTTCATTTGATTTGGACAAAAAAAAAAAAAACACTCAAAGTGGTGGGGTATAGAATGATGAATTGGAGGGAGTTGAAGTTTAATTTAAGTTAGCCATTGGAGTGGGGATAAATGAAATGGATAGATGAAATATTAGGTGGATGAGAAAAAATGTAAAAAGTGTTAGATGAAATGGGGAAATGGTATTAAACCATTGTTGATAGTCTTATGATTAATAACCATAAATTTGATTTGAAATTCAACCCCAATTGTAGCTTTTGAATCCACACTAAATTCGTTCCTCGAAAACCGAGCAAGGAGCTGTGATTTCCCAACTGCTGAATCTCCTGTTAGGCCTGACAGTTTTGTGGGTGGGTCAGGTTGTACCGGGTCGACCCGGTACAACCCCTTTAAATTTAAGGGTCCAATAAATGGATTTAGTTGAAATGGATCGAATTGACGTGTTGAAACGGATCAACCCGTTTATTATTCTAGCCAGAGTGACTTATATTCATTAATTTGGCTGTTTATGTTTGTGGGTTGAACTGAGTTTGGTCGGATTGAGTCGACCCGTTAAGCTAAACGGGCTGAGACGTACAACCCGTTTCAACCCGCTATTAAACATATGTACTATCAATACAACCTTGTACACATATCGTATCGATCTTTGAGTTAAAATCTCCATATAAATTCGACGGGTCCTACTATTTACACAATTTTTTTAATAAAATAATGTGCAAACAACCTAAAAGTAATAAACATCATCTTCTTAATCATGAAAAGTTTGTACTCCAAACCTCAATTTTTATTTTCTTCTTAAGACATTTTATCCACTCTCCTATTCTAGTTCTCCTACTTCTCAAATAGATTGATAGGAGTAATAATTATAGTGTCTCATTTCCTTTAATGTTCACTTTTTTCTCTAATTTAAAATAAATATTGTTTTAGCATTTTTGATATAAAAAATAAAAAACAATTATTATACTTTCTTTGTTTCAAAATAAATATTGTCTTTGACCTTTGATTAAAAAGTTAATTTGAGTATCTTAATAATATTCTAAAAAATGTTATTGATACACAAATAGAAACGTTATTCATTACTATTTTTAAATTTTTATCAAGACAAATAATTTATTATTAAAGTTGGTTAAATTTCAACTTCATTGATCAAGTGCGATGTATATTCTGATAAAAATAATTAAATATATTTTTTATTAATTGCTCCCATCTATATTGTATCTCACAATCAAAAAAATTAGTAAATTAAAAAAAATATCAATAAAAGAGTAAAAAAGTAATTTGAATATTTTTTTTACCTAAAAACGATAATTATTTTGAATTAAAGATTTAATCAATAAATGATGAATATTTTAAAGGAGAGAGAGTAGCTTTTTTGTTAGACTACTAATATAGGGGTGAGTGGTCTAATTATGATCACCTATATATTATGGTTATTTTAATTATTATTATAATTAACTTATTATTTATTTTTAGTTAATTTCAACATATTAAGTATTTTATAATATAAATATATATTTAAATAAATTTGCTATAATAATATTAAAAAGTAGAGAAAATAAGAGATTAGCTAATTATAATAATCAAAATAAGTATAAAATAAGTTAATTTATATCGCCAAAATCTAAAAATAAAAATGCGTTTTTCCTAAGCTTAGAAAAAAACGTGTTTTCTTTCCCCCGCTATGGCAGTGTTAGTGTAACAAAGTGCCAGTGTTAGTTTAACAAAGTGCCAGTGCAAAAAAAATGTCAGTGTTAGTGTAACAAATTGTCAGTGTAAAAAAGTGACAGTGCATGTATATTAAGTGTCAGTGTATAAAGTGTCAGTGTTAGTGTAACAAAGTGACAGTGTTAGTATAACAAAGTGACAGTGTAAAAAATTGTTGCATGTATATTAAGTGTCAGTGTTAGTGTAACAAAGTGCCAGTGTTAGTGTAACAACGTGCCAGCGTAAAAAAAAGTGTCAGTGCATCTATATTAAGTGTCAGTGTATAAAAGTGTAAGTGTTAGTGTAACAAAGTGTCAGTGTAAAAAAGTGTCAATGTTATTAAGTGCCAGTGTAAAACACGTTTTTCTTAAGTTTAGAAAAAAATGCATTTTTTGTAAGACCAACTCATTTATATCATACCTTCAATTAATCAAATACCAAAAAATCAAAAGTATAATAAGTTAATTTATTCATAAGAAGTGACTTAGTGATAGAGATAAATGTCACAATGTGTAAGATCTTGGGTTTGATCCCTTTCTAGCCTTCTAAAACATTATTTGAAGGGAGCAAGTGGAAAACCAATATTGATTCTCTTTAAAAAAATCTTATTTAAATTTAATTATTTGGACAAAATAATTATTATTTTTAAGATCAAAGCATTTAAACATTGAAATTTCTCATTTACACTAATATTAGAACTTGTTATATTTTATAATGATTGTTCTATTATGTGAACCTGTATATGAGTTAATAATGGTAATCTATATAATATATAAAAGCAGAAACATTTCAAGATCATACAGCTCGCCACGTGGAATTCCAAATCAGCTCTATGTTTACCAATTATTAGCCGCCATGTGTCACATTCAATGAAGAGTTTTATTTTAGATTTTGATTTAAACACAAATTTTAGCTTTTAAATCCAAACAAAATATTTTTAAACGTAATAAATTCAAATTACAGCGGTTCAACTATTTCATCCGAAAGAATGTGATGGTGGTAGAAAGTAGAAACATTGTCTTGGAGCATGCACTGATTTCTCTTATCATTATCCCCCATATTAGATTTTAGATTATTAGATTAGTTTATTTTATTGGATTAAATTTAATTTGTTTAAATTGTATTATTCTCTCCATCCTAAAATGAATGATTTTTTTCACAATTTAAGAATCATTTTAAAAAAATTAATTTTAATCAAGAAAAAAATAATAAACATTCTTTTAATTCATTTTCAAATTGTTAGATTTGTAAAAATTTAATGAATTATGAAAAAAAATTAAATCAAAAAATTTAAAAGAACATTTATTTTGAGACAATAATGGTCATTCAATCTATATAATATATAAAGGCAGAAATATTTCAAGACCATACAGCTCGCCACGTGAAATTCCAAATCAGCTCTATGTTCACCAATTAATAGCCGTCATGTGTCACATTCAATGAAGAGTTTTATTTTAGATTTTGATTTAAACACAAATTTTAGCTTTTAAATCCAAATAAAATATTTTTAAATGTAATAAATTCAAATTACAGCGGTTCAACTACTTCATCCGAAAGAATGTGATGGTGGTAGAAAGTAGAAACATTGTCTTGGAGCATACACTGATTTCTTTTATCATTATCTCCCATATTAGATTTTAGATTATTAGATTAGTTTATTTTATTAAATTAAATTTAATTTGTTTAAATTGTATTATTCTCTCCATCCTAAAATGAATGATTTTTTTTTCAAAATTTAAGAATCATTTTAAAAAAAAATTAATTTTAATCTAGAAAAAATAATAAACATTCTTTTAATTCATTTTCAAAATTTTAGATTTGTAAAAATATAATGAATTATGAAAAAAATTAAATCAAAAAATTTAAAAGAACATTTATTTTGAGACAATAATGGTCATTCAATCTATATAATATATAAAAGCAGAAACATTTCAAGACCATACAGCTCGCCACGTGAAATTCCAAGTCAGCTCTATGTTCACCAATTATTAGCCGCCATGTGTCACATTCAATGAAGAGTTTTATTTTATATTTTGATTTAAACACAAATTTTAGCTTTTAAAACCAAACAAAATATTTGTAAACGTAATAAATTCAAACTACAGCGGTTCAACTACTTCATCCGAAAGAATGTGATGGTGGTAGAAAGTAGAAACAATGTCTTGGAGCATGCACTGATTTCTCTTATCATTATCCCCCATATTATATTTTAGATTATTAGATTAGTTTATTTTATTGGATTAAATTTAATTTGTTTAAATTGTATTATTCTCTCCATCCTAAAATGAATGATTTTTTTCAAAATTTAAGAATCATTTAAAAAAAAAATTAATTTTAATCTAGAAAAAATAATAAGCATTCTTTTAATTCATTTTCAAAATTTTAGATTTGTAAAAATATAATGAATTATGAAAAAAATTAAATCAAAAAATTTAAAAGAACATTTATTTTGAGACAATAATGGTCATTCAATCTATATAATATATAAAAGCAGAAACATTTCAAGACCATACAACTCGCCACATGAAATTCCAAGTCAGCTATATGTTCACCAATTATTAGTCGCCATGTGTCACATTCAATGAAGAGTTTTATTTTAGATTTTGATTTAAACATAAATTTTAGTTTTAAATCCAAACAAAATATTTTTGAACGTAATAAATTCAGATTACAGCGGTTCAACTACTTCATCCGAAAGAATGTGATGGTGGTAGAAAGTAGAAACATTATCTTGGAGCATTCACTGAGTTCTCTTATCATTATCCCCCATATTAGATTTTAGATTATTAGATTAGTTTATTTTATTAGATTAAATTTAATTTTTTAAATTGTATTATTCTCTCCATCCTAAAATGAATGATTTTTTTTCAAAATTTAAGAATCATTTTAAAAAAAATAATTTTAATCTAGAATAATAAACATTCTTTTAATTCATTTTCAAAATTTTAGATTTGTAAAAATATAATAAATTATGAAAAAAAAATAAATCAAAAAATTTAAAAGAACATTTATTTTGAGACAATAATGGTCATTCAATCTATATAATATATAAAAGCAGAAACATTTCAAGACCATACAGCTCGCCACGTGGAATTCCAAGTCAGCTCTATGTTCACCAATTATTAGCCGCCATGTGTCACATTCAATGAAGAGTTTTATTTTAGATTTTGATTTAAACACAAATTTTAGCTTTTAAATCCAAACAAAATATTTTTAAACGTAATAAATTCAAATTACAGCGGGTCAACTACTTCATCCGAAATAATGTGATGGTGGTAGAAAGTAGAAACATTGTATTGGAGCATGCACTGATTTCTCTTATCATTATCCCCCATATTAGATTTTAGATTATTAGATTAGTTTATTTTATTGGATTAAATTTAATTTGTTTAGATTGTATTATTCTCTCCATCCTAAAATGAATGATTTTTTTCAAAATTTAAGAATCATTTTAAAAAATTTAATTTTAATCTAGAAAAAATAATAAACATTCTTTTAATTCATTTTCAAAATTTTAGATTTGTAAAAATATAATGAATTATGATAAAAAATTAAATCAAAAAATTTAAAAGAACATTTATTTTAAGACAATAATGGTCATTCAATCTATATAATATATAAAAGCAGAAACATTTCAAGACCATACAGTTCCTCACGTGAAATTCCAAGTCAACTCTATTTTCACCAATTATTAGCCGCCATGTGTCACTTTCAATGAAGAGTTTTATTTTAGATTTTGATTTAAATACAAAATTTATCTTTTAAATCCAAACCAAATATTTTTAAACGTAATAAATTCAAATTACAGTGATTCAACTACTTCATCCGAAAGAATGTGATGGTGATAAAAAATAGAAACATTGTCTTGGAGCATGCACTGATTTCTCTTATCGTTATCCCCCATATTAGATTTTATATTATTAGATTAGTTTATTTTATTGGATTAAATTTAATTTGTTTAAATTGTATTATTCTCTCCATCCTAAAATGAATGATTTTTTTTCAAAATTTAAGAATCATTTTAAAAATTTAATTTTAATCTAGAAAAAATGATAAACATTCTTTTAATTCATTTTCAAATTTTAGATTTGTAAAAATATAATGAATTATGAAAAAAAATCAAAAAATTTAAAAGAACATTTCTTTTGAGACTATAATGGTCATTCAATTAGAGATAGAGGAAGTATCATTATCCATTATCCCAATATCAGATTATCATATTAGTATATTTTATTAGTTTAAATTTAAAATTTTGAAATTATCATCTTTGTATGTCTTTTTAAGTAAGATTCCCAAATCATATTATAGATTATATTTATTATTTTCAGCTTATCAAATCTGTATATTTTATTAGTTTAAATTTAAAATTTGAAAATTGTCATCTAATGAAAGTCTTTTGGAAGTAATAGTCCTAGAACTTAATCTCTTTTTATAGGCAGAAATCACTATCATTCATTTGTATCTATCATTCTTTTGTATACATTTTCGCGCATCTGCCTCTTCCAAGTTTATCTTTCTTTTTTCTCTCAAATCCATTTTTTTTTCAAATTAAATTTGTGCTGCATAGTTCCAATAGTGATTAATAATTAAATGATATTTCAATTTCTAACGAGCTATTATTCTTTGGATAGAAATATCAGTGCTTTACTAACATTTAATGTTGTTTACTAACCTTAATGTATATTGGGTTGTTAGATGTTATAACCAATTTCTAATGCATATTAACTCGGTTTGTATGCCATTTGAGCCTGCCTTCTTGATTGTTTAATGCTTGATTAATAAAATACTCAACCAAAAAGATACGAGTATTTTTGATTTCCTAATTCCTATCAAGTGTACTAAGTGATACTTGGTGATGATAAAGAAATTGTTGTTAAGTCCGCGCTGAGCATGATCTCGCAAAGAAGACAAGCAACCAAAATCCAACAAAGCTAATTTCATTATCCTAATTTTTCATTCTCCGCATTATGATCATTGAAAGCTAAACCTCCACAGACAGATTTAAATCGATTATATCATTCTCTTAGTATTATTTAATTTGATCATCTCAATTATAGTTTTTAAGAATATTCTTTGTTGTGATTTTTAACTTAGGTAATTATCTTGATTCTTTTTTCTGTGTGTTGATCAAACATGTTCTTTTTTTTTTTTTTATGAAATTGATCAAATATGATCCTAAGCATTACATCGTTGTCAAGGTCTCTTTTTAGAAAAAGTATAATCCGTCCCAAAGCGAAAAACTAAATTATTTTTCTATTTTTTTCTTGATTAACGATAAATTTAAAATATTTTGATCATTCATTTTGGGATATAAATATTATTATATTAAACAATGTACGCTAGGCATTTAGTTTTTTATATACTACTAAAAGATATAATCACGTTAAAAAAACCTCAAATCATGAATAAGTAACACTTTTATGTTTAGTGAATCATATTTTGTGAGGTAATTCTGAATCTATATTTGTTTATGTGATACAAAATTTATCTCTACTATGTGCATCCATTAAAGTGTAAATTAGCTTTTGATATAATTTGTATAGTTTAATATTTTAAGTGATACTTCTTTCATTTTGAAATAAGAATGTTGCAGTCATATTGCACGCTTATTAAGGAAAAAAGTGGGCAAACAGTTTGAGTGACTTGAAGACTTAATTATCAAAAACACTATTTATAATTCAAGTTAATTAAAATACGAAATATGTATGTTATGTTGTGGTTTTTTGTAATTATAAGCATGATAAGGGCAAAAATTGTCATTATTTTCCATTTTAAAACTTTACTCTAGGATGAACGTAAAAAATAACGAAATAAAAACCTTACTTACTTTGGGACAAAATGTGTATAATATTTTTATTACTAAGAATATTAAGAATCTTATGTTGAATATTTTCAGGTTGAGTCACAGGGATATAATTTCACCATGTTGTTTTTATAATATTTAATTATTAGATTCATTATGCCCGTCGAGTATCGACGGGTTACTGACTAGTTAGTTAAAAACCTTAAAAAATTTCATATACTCTAATATTAGAATTTGTTATATTTTATTGAGATTGTTTTATTATGTGAACCGGTATACGAGAGATAATTAATAATGGTTTTTTTTTTTTTTTTACTTTTTTTAGTTGTTTAGTGAACGAAATAAAAGTGATGGCCTAGGCCCAACGTACGAGGCTCAATTATTCAGGCGTTACTACAGCCGCGTCATCAAGCAGACCAAAGGCGTTACTTTTTTAGTCGTTTGAGATTTTTTTTTTTACTTTTTTTAGTTGTTTAGTGAACGGAATAAAGGTTTTGACGGCAATAACCATACTTAACCCCTCTCTCGCAACCAAAGGTCCTAGCCATGGCGGGAATTAAAGGAAAGCTTGAATAAAAACCTAAGATACAAAGGAATAGAGGGGTACCTTTTTTAAATCGAAGAAGATGGGTTTTGAGAGTAAATCGTAAGCTGGATTACGCACAGAATAAAAAATCGCCTTGCTCTTCATTCTTGCTGGGTATATTTAGAATCTGAAAGTTGTAAAAAATTGAAAAGGAAAAGGATTTGACTTTTATACCTTCCTAATCCTTACTTGAATTGGAAAGGTTTGGGGTTTCAAACAGTTCAATCCTCCCAATTAATGCCGGCGTCGTTTCCCAAGCAGTTGTCCAAGCGCCGTATTTCCTAAATCAATGTGGCGCTTTAGCAGATCTGGCCGTCAAAACAGTTTATGGTCGAGATTAAGCCACGTCACCTCGGTCGACCATCCAGCAGTTCGAGCATCTAGTTACGACCTACCTCAGTCTTCAACAAAATTCTTATAACTTCCTGGTCGACAAAGTCAACCCAGAAAGTTGGGGGCCACTGAACGGAATAAAAGTGATGTGCTAGGCCCAACGTACGAGACCCAATTATTCAGGCGTTACTACAGCCGTGTCATCAAGTAGACCAACCCAGCTATTATAAGGCACATGACCCAATAGTAAAGATCAGTCGACCTAGCTCATTGTCCGACCGTCAATGACCCGACCTAGATTTGTCAGACATACGATCTTCAACTTATACAATTATATCCGGCTAAGATACGAAGTCAGGACGACCTTGATCCACTCAGGCGACCTCGACCTACAGAGACGTATGTTGACCTACAGAGACATACTACGCTTACAACTCTTTCCATAACAAACTCCTATATTCACGAAACACGTTATGCCTATTTTCTCTCCATGATTCACTGGTATATGAGGGATAATTAATAATGGTACTTTTTTCGTCCGATTTAATTTCTTAACTTACTTTCTGCTCTTATGAAAAAATTAAAATAAAATGGGTAAACAATAGGAATGAGTTGAGAAAATAATTATCTAATATACTATTTATAAAATAAGCGGGTGAAAAAGTAAAGGGCAGATAAGTAATAATTATTTTTGTAATTATATAAATTTTATGATGACAATTTTTTTTTAAAAAAAATCCAAATTTGTTATTTATGTATTAAAACAACTAAAACATTAAATTGAGATGGATAGAAAGTTAAAATAATAATTTTAAACAGAGATGAACGGAGTATATTTTTTACTTTTTATTGTATAGTTTTTTATTAAAATTAATGTAAAACAAAAAAAAAATCTTGAAATAGAGAAACTAATAAAACATTAAAGAATAAAAAATAGAGTAGAGTAGTAATCATTTGGCAGCTAGATGTTACTCCCCATATGCTACTTTTTGATGAGTTTACTTTTCCACCAAAGTTTCATTTTTGCACTAAAAAAGAGATTGTATAGATAGAAAAAAATTTGTGCAGAAGGGATCGAACCCTAGACCTCCCCAAAAAAGGCCGACAACATACCACTCGGCCAGCCAGGAGACCATTGGTACAATCCCCCACACTTTTTTACATTGATGTCAACTTGCAAAACCAACAACCAATTTCACGGCCCATCATATTTCACAAACGGTTACTTTTTTCTACCAAAATGAATTATCATTTTAAATTTATTTGGATTTAAAGGTTGATTGGTTTTGAATAAAAAAAATCATAATTATTTTTGTTATCCACTCTCATATTTATAAATTAAAAAAAAAATCCTTTTAAGAATAATGTTTTTTTGAAAAAAAAATTATTTCAAAAAATCATTAATTTTTAAAACATTTAGATGGAGAGAGTAGATCTCATGTTTTATCATTTTTATTAAAATATCACCTGAAACATTAAATAAATACAATTGTCTCATCATAATAATTGTCACAATTTCCTTTTATAATAATTGTCACAATTTCCTTTTAACAATTTCCTTTTAAGTTGATTGCAAGATAAGTGCTTCTTGCGTCTCAAAAGGTGTATCCCGCTTTTTAAATTCATGGTAACTCAATTAAACTATGACCATAATTTTGTGAAAACCTAATTATCCTTATTCAATCCTACGTCGATTGATTTTCCAGATTGATCTGTGCAGTTGATCAAACATTTTCCATTATTTAGATAAAATAAAAATATTTTAAACCAAAAGCAAGAAGAAAAAGACTATTATTAAGGAAGATTACATGCAAGGGAGGAATGTATTATTACATATTCTGTACAATTTCTTCTATTTTCTTGGCTCTAATACATCGACAAATTAGTAGCCTTTCCTCCTAATAACTTAAAATAGAAAATTAAAAAAAAAAAAAAAATTAAAACGATTTTCCCCCTTTACTTTTCCCATATTTTCTTAACAGAAGCAAACCGAACCATACCGTTTAGATTTAGACAGACTTTTGCATACCTGAACATCTGCAATTTTCTCGCTTATCGTTAAGAGTCTGCAAGTAAAAGATATAAGCATGAGGGAGAAGTTGAATATATAGTTGTTACTTTTTTTGCTTAAATTATTGATTGTTATACGTATACATATATATATATATACACATACTCCCTCCGTCCCATATTAGGTTACTAATTTACTGTTAAGAACGGAAAATAAGAAGTGAATATATATAATGTTATTAAAGTAGGAGTTGTGAGTGGGTAGGAGAGAGAAAGTGGGATAGAGAATAGTAAGTTGATAGTTGTTGTGAGTATGACAAGTGGGTCCCATGAATAAAGAAAGTATTAAAAAATTTAGGAAAGTGAGACGCCCAAAATAGCAAAATGGGTAAGGTTTTATGGGACGGATTATATGAGTGTGCGCACATACCTTGTAATGTTTTTGGAGGTCTTTAATGTAGTCAACAGCCAAATCTAACATGTCTGCAGTGTTTGTTTGCTGCCAAAATGGTAAAAAAAAATAAAAAATGCAAGGATATTATGAAGGTTCTCAACAAATATAGTCATCATAAGGTCTTGAAATTTACCTTGTCCATGTTGGGAACAAGTTCTTGTAGTTTCCTCATTCGCTCGCTTATGCGTGTTCTTCTAACCTGAAATTTATCGATGATAAAACATAAAACGTAGCCTTTGATTATCACTCTTACGAACAAGATCATGGTGACCTTATGGATATTGCCAGTTGCCATATTCCACAAGATAAGAATAATTTGGTAATTAAGCTGACGAAGTTAAAAGAACTTGTAAAAACAAGATCTTTTGAATTACAAAAAAGAAGGTCGATGATTCAAGAAAAAGGGTAGAACTGCCCAATAGTTTCTTGACTAAAGATCTTCGAAAAACTTCCTTAAGAAATGCTCCATCCGTCCCAAAATGAATGTCCGAAAAAATTTCAAATTTGCTCTTGATCAAGAGCAAATTTGATTTTTTTTGACATTCATTTTGGGACGGAGGGAGAATGTAAGAATAGTCGGAAATGTCGGTTAAACCAGGCTGCAGTACCCTTTATGTTCATTTTCTTAGCTACATACAGTATAAGTCTTGCAAGTGGGAGTTAAGTATCAAAATATAAGTAGATTTATGTACCCTTTCAGCAATACTCCTTGGGTGAGTAGCACAACCTCGCTTTGCCCTGATTTTACACGGAACAGAATCTTGAAAATGAAGAAACTTGTCCATGGCAGCCATTTCTCCAGAGGCCTTTGGTAAACTTAAGTGGTGCGACAACAGAGGAGGGCGGTTTAGAAGCTTCCCATTCTGATCACAAAACAGTAAAAAAACTTCAATTAAATCAACCTAATATACAAATTATATAGAAAAAAATAAAAACTAAAAAACACGAGTAATTATAAATACCTGAGAGCCGAGAAATAGTTTATCATCATCGTGAACTTCTTGCTTTAGGCCAGTAAAATTCTCAGTAAAGTGGGAAGAATCGTTCCAAGAACTGAAAGGATAATCAGACCCATAAAACTGATTATCCCCGTTACCATTCCCAACCTTGTTATCATTATGGACACTTTCCCCGATAGTATCGGATTCAAATTCAGAAATCCGTGACAAACCAGATCTGTAACTACCAACACCTCTTATGGCGGTGAATCCTGCAAATGGATCAACACAGTAAGTAATCATTCAAAGGACTAGATACATTAGTCTTCATGTACATCTCTCGCGGCTAAATCCTTTACAATAATGCTCATAATGAGAAAATAAATTTAAAAAAAAAAAAAAAAAAGAGAAGCCCAATTCATAGTTTATTTCTTCTTCCGTCCCAAAATGATATTCCCATTTTTTTATCACTACGAATGAACTTTGAGCAATTATTTTAGGTTGATTTAATTATCCCGGTGAAAATGTAAAACTTGTTATTGATAGTATTATTGATGGTGTATCAATTACAAGTTATAGATTTACATTAGTATAATTAAATCAACCTATAATTTTGGGGCGGAGGGAGTATATGTCAAAGAAATGAAGAGTGATACATTAAAGAGCAAAAGTGGCTTTAAACATGATAATTGAGAACTGCTACAACGCGAGATGTGGATCATTTTGGGACGGAGGGAGTATATATCAAAGAATTGAGGAAAGATACATTAAAGAACAAAAGTGGCATAAACATGATGATTGAGAACTGCTACAGCGCGAGCGAGTTGCGCTTGATCGTACAACACAAAAGCGGGAGATGTGACCGTATCTCAGACGATTGGCTACATCTCTTGCCCAAACATTGGTTGTATATCATGCCTAAAGTTTATTAGATCTAATAAAGGCTTAAATCATTATTGGATAAATGGAGTATTTTACAACCAAAAGAAAGGGAAAGAAGAATCAATAATTAAGGCAAAAGGACAAAAAACAAATATGGAAATATTGACTTCAACAAACATTTCCAGAAATGGAAATCCAGGACACAAACAATATCCATCCCTCTAGATTTATTTCAGATCCATACATAGTTTATGCTATTTTCAGTACAAAATCTTATCTACTTTCTTGAATTGCACAAACTTAATAAATCAAAAATGTTCATTTTCATTGCCAATTTCTCTGGATTTTTCAAAATCCATACACTATTCACCAAATTTTGGTCCTAAAACACATTTTACTTATTGCATTGAAACATACAACAACAACAAAATTTCAGTCTCAAAATGATTCGGGATCGGCTAACATGAAGCAGGTAAAAAAACACCCACACAAGGAAGAAAAGGTAAAGAGCTTGAAAAGTACCATTTTGAGGGGTGAGGTGAGAAAACAAGCCAGCAGGGGAGCTATTTTGTCTCAAAAGGCTTGAACCCATTTTAGGAATAGCTTGGACCTGCTGATGATTATCCAACCCAATTGAGCTGACAACCCTAAAAGAAGAATCCATGGCAGCTGAATTTGAACAACTTTGTCTTGGATACTGTGGTGGCAATTCTTCATTGTTCAAAGAATACCCATTTCCCAAAATACCCTTTTCACCGCCCTCAATCAAATCTTGAAAGCTCTGACCCATCAAATTGCCACCACCACCACCACCACCACCACCAAGGGGAAATCTTGAAGAAGTCAACCCATTGTTTGACTCAGTACTACCCTTTTCAACACCAATGTTAAAATTGGCAAACAAAGAGCTTGGAGCTGACCTAAATCTCAACAACCCAGAATTTGTTTGATTGTTCATATCCAAATTCATTGCACCTTCTTTAGGTACTCTGATAGAGGACAAGATTTAAAGAAACTTTTGACAAAATGAACAGTTCTGCTCAAAATAGAAGTACCCTTTTGGTCTCCAAAATCAAGAAATTATAGGGGTTTGGAACAGGTAGAATAATACTCCCTCCGTCCGCTTACAAAGTTCACACTTTCTATTTTGGGCGTCCGTTTACAAAGTTCACACTTTGTTTCTTTCCTAAAAAGGAAACCTTAAATCACTATTCTCTCCACTCATTCTCTCTCCTACATTATTTTAATACTCACAAACCATTATAATTTACTATTCCCTCCACTCATTCTCTCTCCTATTTTATTTTCACACTCACAACACTTTCAATATAATACTCCCTCCTTAATTAACGTGTAAACAGTAACTGCGAACATTGTAGGCGGACGGAGGGAGTACTTGGGAATCACCAAAAAAAATCCTCTTTTTTTAAGGAGACTGCTTTCTTTGTAAGCTGTTGGAGTTGAAATCTTGTTGGAGAAGCAATTGGGTTTGGGGATTCCTTATGGAAGAAAAGCAGCAAAGATCTGATGAGCTTGGTTTGCTTCTGTTTGCCATTGATAGCAGCTCATGAGAGAGAAAGGAGGAGTGATAATGATGAGAGAGAGAGGGGTGTATTGTAAATTGTTGGAAACAGATGGCCTTAAGGGCAACTCCAACTATTAGTTGACGAAACAGAATTTATTTTATTTTATTTGTGTCTGACAATTTTGAAGCTTATCAATAAAATACTTCCCGTCCCGTCCAAAAAGGCATTTTTTGTGTTCTTATACACGAGAATTAAAAAAAGTAATGTAGAAAAGAGAAAAGTAATAAAATAAATGTTGTGAATGAAAAATAATGTAAAAAAAAGAAAGTGGGGTATGGAATAGTTAGTGATATTTATTGTGAGAGAATGACAAGTGGGTCCCACAAATAAAGAACTAATAAAAAACTTTCCATTTTTGGATTGTGCCCTTTTAAATGAGACGCTCAAAAAAAAATTTGTGTCCTTTCGAACGGGACGGAGGGAGTACTCTTTAATCTCATTTTATTTTTTTAATCAATTCGATTGAAATTTAATTGAGATTATCCTCGTAATAAAAAAAAAAATATTATTGATACACTGCCTGTTGAAAAAGTATGTTGTGTGTGAAGGAAATTGTGTACATTTCCTTGAAAAAATTGTTTGTTGTTGGACAAAGATTATTGTGAGTTCATATTCTACTCTGTGAGAACATAAAAATTATATTTTATTTGTTCAATTTGAAGATTGGATGATAAAAATATTACAGCTTAAATAAATGGATGAAAGTTGAAAATGTGAGTTTGTCTCACATGTGAAAAGAATGAAAAAACTAGTTGATAGTTTTGGCCTTTTTTATTGAATTATAATTATTTTAATTCAAGATTAATTCCAAGAATAACTTCCAAGGTTAATGTCCATTTATGATCGGCAAATGAAACTCCAAAAAGAAATTGATGTCAAGGTTAATTGTTGAATTAAGATGTTCATCAATATGTGGATTAATTGGAGAGTTAATCCTTGGGGAGTTTTGAGCTATAAAAGAAATACCCACAACTCTTTGAAGAGAAGAGAGAAAAAAAATAGAGAAAAACACACAAAAAGAAGTTTTTTCCATCAATCTTCTTCTACACTCTTGCAATTTGTTCATCTTCTTCCTTTGCCCTCCTTGAATAATTGGAATGGTGATATTGTCCAAGCATATTAGTTCATTTCGCGGGAAAGCTCAAGTGCGGAGTGGTTCCGGTTAATCCGTTTTATCCTGGGAGACTAACGCCCGTTGAAACCTCAAGCACTCGTAGAGAGGAGGACGAATTAGTCTTAAGGAGAGTGTGTTCTCACACGACTCGGATACAAGAGATTAAAGATGGACAAACCCAATGAAGAGATCAAATACGATTGTATCTTTCTTTTTATGTTTTTCAGAATTGTTGTATATTGTATTTTAAATGTTGTAATTTGTTTTCCTTTCTATATTTACACGATTTTATCCAACACTACCAACAACTAGAGCCGTCAATACGGGATAACGGAACGGGATGACACTAATTTATTTCGCGACTAAAACGGGACGAGACGGGACGGAACTAAAATATTCCATCACATCTCAAATCTACGGCGGGACGCGGGACAAAGTGGGACCCGTTGACTATGCGGGATGCCTCCAAGGCCACGGCCACGGCCAAATGATGCTTCCTATCCAGCTTCAGCCTCATATATATACCCACTAGTCATGGTTTACTTTCTTGTTCTTTCAATGTGGGATATAAGTCCTCCAAGGCTACGACCAAGGCCGAGTCAAGACTGAGCCAACGCAAGGCCAAGGCCAAGGCACGGTTTACTTTCTTTTTGTTTCAATGTGGGATATAACCTTCAAGGCCGAGCCAAGACCAACTCATCAGTCATCAGCAATGAAAGTTTAGTGTAGCTAGGAAACTTAATCACACAACAGGCACAGATGTGAGTACAGATGTGTCTCACAACTGTCCACACATCCACAGATAATGCAGCGGAATAAAACAATTAAAAACAAATTAAATGCAATAACTCAAGAGTTATTTACGCTTACTGATCAATGTGATCAGCAAACTAGGCTTACGCCCAAAAACTTTTCACTATAAAAACTTTGTTACTTACAAAAATACGAATAAGTGAAAACTAAAAGACGAAAATACTAAACAAGTTCTAATCACCTTCTACGATAAGAACAGACTCCCTTTCCCAAGTAGACTCTATTCCAATCAGAAGTAAAACAAAGAACTTGACAAAAACGTAGATGTGAGTTTCGGATGTATGTCACAACCTACACTCACAACCTAAAATAATATTATGAAAACGTGAAGAACAAAGAGTGTTTTTCTCTCTGAATAAATCTCTCAAGCTCTATCTTCTCTTGTGCTGGTCTCTTGTATTTATAGGCACCTTGGAGAAGATCTTCACGAATCCAAATTCTTTCATATGTGAGAATCCAATTCCTACAAGGAAACATAAAGCACACTCACAAAGGAATAGATTGTTAGTAGGTTAGTCCTAATATAAAACTATGTACATAAATAAAAGATATTTACTCTATTTACAAAGTCCTTTTCAAAGTAGGATAATAAAAGATATTTACTCTATTTACAAAGTCCTTTTCAAAGTAGGATACTTATGAATCTTTCCATGAAAGCATAAAATCAACTTACCAAAAATTCCTCTTTGATTCGAAATAGGAAACACTTTATTTCTTAAAACTAAAATCCTTTTCACAATAGGACAATATAAATCTTTCCATGAAAGTCCCAAAATCAAATCACCAAATATGCTTATTTGGTTCGAAATAGGAAACATATTTGTTCCCTAAAAAGCACACACTTTCAATCTCCCCCTATTTTGGACTTTCTGGTCGAAACTAAAGATTTATGATTTGATTACTATGATCAATATTTTCAGATTCGAAAACTCCCCCTGAATGGATGTGTGTGCAGATGTGTCAACACATCCACACAAAACTGCATAGAACAAGTTAGTACTAAAAATTGCAGTTCAACAAATATAAACTAAAGCAGCCATTCAGCAAATGTATTTAGGAATTACAGATCAAGACTAAAACTAACAAATAACTAAAACGAATATTAAAAGCAATTAAAAATATTAAAAACAAATATTAAAAGCAAACTTGTTGATGTTTCATTCACAAGTAAGAACAAACATTAAAACTCCCCCTGAGTTTAAGCATCAACTGAAACATCAGCAGCAGCAGCAAAGACAACATCAGAATCATTCTCATCCTTTTTCTTCTTCTCCCCCTTTTTGACTAGAAAGTGAAGTCACCCATTTATGGAGATCCACCTTCAAAAACCTGTAAGGTTCTTGGCATGTGTCTGGGAGGCAAACAGTTGAGCATTGAGGGCAACAACTGCAACAATTTCTGCATCAAAGGCTTCCACGATTGCATCAAAAGAATCTTCAGATGTGTGACAAGATGTGGCCACATCCTGACGCACATCCACAGCTTCAGCTCCATTGATTCTGCAGATTGATTAGACAGACAGAGAGAGAGAGAGAAATATATGGTGTGTGTGTGTGTGAGATAAAAATTGGGGTAGAGGGGAAAGAAGCACAATGAAGGATTAAAGAGATGTGACAGATGAGGCACACAATAAAACCTACAACTCCCCCTTTCCAACTAAATTAAGGAATCCTTTTTTCAAAAAGGTCTCACACAGCCAAAAATTCACAAAGATCCACCAACGGCTATAACCCTTTGATATTACCACACACCAAATCACGAAAAAATTAGGGATTAGAATAAGTCAAAATTTTGCCAACGTTTTATGGTAACAAAAAATCACTTCAGCCATATCTTTTTCAACAGAATCCCTTTCAAAATTATCCAACCTTTTTAAATAAGGATTGATACACACCTTTTTCTTTCATGGGAGATATTGGAAAATAAAAACATGTTAAATCAAAGAATAAATTAAGAATGAAAATAAATCAACTAGCATATTTACAAAGCTCCTATATGTCCTAAAAAATGCAGTATGCCTAGCATGATGCAAACACACAGGTGATGGAAAAATTCTCAGCTTATGGATGTGGCATAGGATGTGAGTCACATTTAGGAACACATTTAGATCACAAAAAGTCAATGAGCAATAATCCAATCTGCACAGCCTCTAGGATGCATCCACCAATTTTTTTTTTATGTGAATTTTTGCATTGTGAGTAGCTTTCACTTTACTTGATCCCAAAGATAGCCCTTTTTCCCAATGATCTTGTCAAGTTTGACTTCAAGTTTTCTTATGAAAATCACTTGATCACAATGGTATGGCTTCATACTAAGGGTGAAGCAGCTGTTTCTCACATATATATATTTTTTTCTTTTAGCACCCACTGTGAGATACCTAGGAAGGTTATATCAAGTCATCAAAAGATGACATGAACAGAAAGTGCTCACAATTAAGTGATCAAAAATAATGTCAAGAATGAAGACTCACAAGTGACCACACTGAGAAATTTCGTGCAAATGCATGATAATTTTTTTTGAATTTTTATTTTTTATAATTTTTTTTCCAGTTAATCTAATATACAGATGTGTTAGAGGATGTGAGACACATTTGTGCTCACAACCTTAGATATCACACAAACCAAGAGACTTCCTCAAGGAGGAAAATCTCTCCAAAACTAATGCCTTTGTAAATATATCAGTCAATTGATTTTCAGTCCCAACAAATTCCAGACACACAGTTTTTGTTCTACAAGATCTCTAATGAAATGATGTCTAATATCAATGTGCTTTATTCTAGAATGTTGGACATGATTTTTTGATATGTCCAAGGCACTTTTGTTATCACAAAAAGCAGTCAAATTTTTGCTATTTAATCCATAGTCTTTTAGCATTTGATTCGGCAAAAATAACAGAGTGCAAAAACTTTCAAGGGCAACATATTTAGCCTTAGCTATGAACAAGGAGACATAACTTTTTCTCCTTCTATACCAGGAATCAAGGATGTTATCAAGGTAGGAACATCGAACACAAATATTTTTATCATAAAAAATTTCTGCCCAATCTAAGTTAATGTATCCCATAATCATAGACACAAAGCAGTAATAACATACCTTGGAGTATAAGGATGTATGACTCCATAAAGCATCCAAATAACTGTGATTTACCTTCTCATTCCTTTTGGTTTGCCTTTGATCATGCACTTCACCAATCACTTGAGACGTGGGGTGATTTTTCTGAATTGAACAAAATGTCATCTCGATCTATCAACGGACCCAACATGGTCTCTTTCAGAATTAGCTTCTCCTTCGAATCCGAAGAACCGACTTCGCACTCGGTTCTTTGAGTGGATGTGTGTTCAGATGTGGGAACGGTTGTGTTCACATCCGCAGATACATCCTTTTGCACATCTGGACTCACATCTGCCTGTTTTTCCTTTACAGTGCTTTCCGTATCTCCGCACCTATATCGGAGATTTTCACTCCAGTCTTGATAACCTGAAACATTATCCTTGGCAGTTTTGAGGTTAAAATCAAGTGCATCATCAAATATAATATCAAAGGAACTTAAACAAGACAAATTATCACAAAACTTGTAACAATTGTCAGATGATCTTAGACCAGTGAGGACACATGTGTTAGACTCATTAAACACCTCACAAATCTTCTTATCAAATTTCACATATAAGTCATCATCACATAACTGACTTATACTAATGAGATTAGTCCTAAGACCTTCCACATGATACACATTGTGAAGTTTTGGGAATCCCTTCACATCTAGGGTACCTTTCCCAATGATTTTGCCTTGAGCACCACCACCAAAATTCACCTTTCCCCCATTGATTAACTCATAGTCTACTAGAAAAGCTTGATTCCCAGTCATGTGCCTAGAGCACCCACTATCAAAATACCAAGAATCAGAGACACTACTCTTGAGGGAAGAGTAAACAACATTGCAGGTAGCACTTGGTTTGGCCACCCACTGTTTTTCACTTTTCTTTTTATGGTACAGAGGTCTCAGATTACATGGATGTGTGTCCGGATGTGTATACATCTTTCCACACATCTGAGACTGATGAAAACCAGATTTCTTATCAACCTTTAATTTGTGACAAAAGGGTCTAATGTGCCCAGGAGCAAAGCAATAATGACAGATGTAGTGCCTTCTCCTTGACCTTTTCTTACTCAAAAAGTTTTTTTCTCTCAAAATTGATTTTTCCACACTTTTTGAAGTAGAAGTCTCACATCCTTCCTTTACAAATTTTGTTTTCTCAAAACCAATGCCAGTTTTTCCAGTTTTACCAAGAACAATAGCTTCATCAAGTTTCATTTTCCCAGTATTTAACTTGGTTACTGTACTTTCAGCTTTTTCAAAATCAGCTTTGAATTGTTCGAATTCAACTTCTCTCTTGGTTATTAGAACTTCAAGTTTGGAAATGATATCTTTTTGATCATCATTCTCTTTTGAAAGTATGGCTTTTTCATCTTCACAAACAGCTAAATTATCTGACAAAGATTTATTTACCTTAGCAAGCACCTCAATTTCTTTTGAAAGTTTGGTTTTCTCATCTTCACAAACAACTAATTTATCAGAAAGATATTTATTTACCTTAGTAAATACCTCAATTTTGTCCAACCCCTTTATCCAATCAGTATGCACCTTTCTGTAGGTCGCAAAAAGTTCCTCATAGGGAATGTCCCTATCTTCATCATCAGAATATCTTTTTACAGTGAAGCAATTGAAAATCAGATCAGATGTGTCAACGGATGTGTTCACATCTGGGACCACATCCAAATATTCCTCAGGAACTCCTTCTTCAATTCCTGCAGAATAGGCATTAAACACGTAATGACGTTTATCACAGGTATGTTAGCCACTTCTTCCTCATCCTCACTATCACTCCCGGAGAAGCAGTGTAACTCATTCTCCTTTTCTTAAGTGTGTTAGCACACTCATTAGCAAAGTGACCAAAGCCACGACATGCTCTACATTGCACAGACTCAGATAATTTCTTGTTATCAAAACCTTTCTTCTTGGACCCCTCAACAGAATTATCATCTTGTTTCTCTAAATCCCGAGAGGTTTCTCTAGGAAACTTGTTTCTCCTTTTGTTATTCAAAATAGAATTGAACTTCTTGGTTATTACAACCACATCATCCTCCTCAAGATTAGACTCATTAATTTCAGAAGAAAGGTCAGCAAATTCCTTTGGAATAGCTGCAGAACTTTTAAGAGCAATACTTATTGCCTTGTTCTTTTGTTGAGCTTCAAGATTTAGCTCAAACACAGTTAAAATACCAACAATTTTTTCTAATTCTACTGTGTTGGTGTCACTCGTCTCTTCAATGACAGCAACCTTGATATTAAACCTTTCAGGCAAAGTTCTTAAGATTTTGCTTACTAATCTAGCATTCGAAATTGACTCTCATAGGCTAGTGCATTCATTAGAGATTTCATGGATTTTTGCAAAGATAAGAAACTATGTCCTCGGACTCTTCCATTCGAAGTAACTCAAAGCTATCCATTAAAATTCTAAGCCTCGTAGCTTTAACACTGAGCTCCTCACATTGAGTTTGCAAAATATCCCAAGCAAGCTTCTGGGCTACACTCTCATTAGTGATAAGTTTGTACATATTTCCGTAAACATGGCTGGAAATAGCACCCATAGCTTTTGAATTATAATTAGCAAATCAATTTCTTCAAGAGTCCATTGCTCTTCAGGTTTTCTTTCGAAAATAGACTCACCAACACCAGACGCAGGCTTCTTCTCCACAGTAGGAGGTTGCCATGCAACAAGGATACACATCCAAGCCTTTCATCAATACTTTTGATGTAATTACGTATTTTAGACTTCCAAAGAGAATAGTTCGTACCATCCAAGACAGGAGGCCTGTTTTGGTGATTTTGGTATTCCATAATGACTACACTTTCTGGATCAACACTCAGTAATATATCGAGAGTTGGCTCTGATACCAAATGAAAGTTTCGTGTAGCTAGGAAACTTAATCACACAACAGGCACAGATGTGTGTACAGATGTGTCTCACAACTGTCCACACATCCACAGATAATGCAGCGGAATAAAACAATTAAAAACAAATTAAATGCAATAACTCAAGAGTTATTTACGCTTACTGATCAATGTGATCAGCAAACTAGGCTTACGCCCAAAAACTTTTCACTATAAAAACTTTGTTACTTACAAAAATACGAATAAGTGAAAACTAAAAGATGAAAATACTAAACAAGTTCTAATCACCTTCTACGATAAGAACAGACTCCCTTTTCCAAGTAGACTCTATTCCAATCAGAAGTAAAACAAAGAACTTGACAAAAACGTAGATGTGAGTTTCGGATGTATGTCACAACCTACGCTCACAACCAAAAACAATATTATGAAAACGTGAAGAACAAAGAGTGTTTTTCTCTCTGAATAAATCTCTCAAGCTCTATCTTCTCTTGTGCTGGTCTCTTGTATTTATAGGCACCTTGGAGAAGATCTTCACGAATCCAAACTCTTCCATATGTGAGAATCCAATTCCTACAAGGAAACATAAAGCACACTCACAAAGGAATAGATTGTTAGTAGGTTAGTCCTAATATAAAACTATGTACATAAATAAAAGATATTTACTCTATTTACAAAGTCCTTTTCAAATTAGGATAATAAAAGATATTTACTCTATTTACAAAGTCCTTTTCAAAGTAGGATACTTATGAATCTTTCCATGAAAGCATAAAATCAACTTACCAAAAATTCCTCTTTAATTCGAAATAGGAAACACTTTATTTCTTAAAACTAAAATCCTTTTCACAATAGGACAATATAAATCTTTCCATGAAAGTCCCAAAATCAAATCACCAAATATGCTTATTTGGTTCGAAATAGAAAACATATTTGTTCCCTAAAAAGCACACACTTTCAAGCAAGCCTTTCAACTTGAACGTCGTGGGACGGGACAGAATGAACGGGATCGCACTATGCTGTCCCGCGACTAATGCGGGAGAAACGGGACGGGACGATTTTTTGCGGGCTTAAAATTTTCCGTACCATCCCAATCATTTGTATGGCGAGACGAGACCATCGCAACTTGACGGCTCTATCTACCTGATGACAAGGCTATTAAAATTTAAGGTGGATAAAATCGTAAGAACGGTAAACTCTCCTAACAAAATTTTCACGTTGCTGCAATTTTTTTCAAAGCTTGAATCGAATCGAATATTTACGGAGAGAGTACTGTAGCATCAGATTCAGATACGTTGGAATTGGATGGATAAGGAACAAATGCATTAGCTTAGCTAGGCTTGGCTGTTAAAGATTAGGTTGACGTCACGTCGCCGTTTTTGAGAACAATAATTAAAAGAAGAAAAAAAAAAATAAAAAAGTCAGAGCTTTGAAAGGCATCGGATTCACGGAGTATCCATTCAAAATCTAATACCCATTCCCTCGTGACACTCCAAAAGTGGACTTTTTCACATAGGTTGTTTAACTAGCCAGCTACCTCCCTTACCTCCAATATATTAGAATAATGATGGTTCGAAGAAGTCAATTAAAATAGGAAAGAGAAAAATTGAATTGAATGACTCAATTAATTATGATGTTAAATATACATATTTATAGGAATATAATGAAGGGTTAATCTCCTAAAAAGAGAAGGTTTTTAATTTCTAGAAAGAGAAGGTTTCTAACAGGGCCGGTTCTCATAATTTAGAGGCCCTGTGCAAAGTTCAAAATGAGGCCCCAAAAACACTTACAAAAAATAAAATGCAAGAAAATATGTGAATTTTTTATCATAAATTTATCAAGGGCTCCCTTTTGTGATTGATTGAAAACTTCAATTCTTTTTTGCTTTTTACGTTTTTCACATCCGAAATCTTGTTTCCTAATTCTAGAACTCATATCTTAAAATTATAAATTATGAAAAGAACGAAAGAACCCGGCAAATAGATGAATCATGAATCTGCGACGGAGTAGTTTGAAGTCGGATTTTCTCTATTGCAGATGGAAGTGAATTTTGCTATTGTAGTTGCGAAAGAAAGTTTTGATATTCTATTGAGAACTTAGAAAAGAGAATTTGTAGTTGTAAAAAAAAGACTTTGGAGAGGAGAAGAATACAGCGACTGTTGATGGAGCCGAATGGAGGAGGAAGACGAGGAGTCGCGTTAAATGTCGTGGACTTAATAATTAATTCTATCAAAAAATCTGTAAAGATGTAAATAAAGAAGTAGATTTCTATTAAAATACTATATAATATGATTTTTAATATACTACCTAATTTGACTCAAATTATCTAATTGGATGATTTTTATTTTTTTTTCAAATATAATACATATATATAATGATTTTTTTTTAAATGGTACCCCTCAAAATTATGAGGCCCGGAGCGAGTGCTCACCCCGCTCATGCTAATAGCCGGCCCTGGTTTCTAATATAATACAAAGATTGTGTTTCCTAATCTAATACAAGGATTGTGTTTCCTAATCTAATACACGAATTGTGTTTCCTAATCTAATATATAACAATATATACTTGAATATAATATAATGATATTATATTATATTCCTAATATGCCCCCGCAAGATGGACGGTCTTTGGATAAGTCCAATCTTGGAGAGTGATGAGATGAACCGGGATTGATGATGAGTTGAAGATGTGTGTTTCGGACATGTGTGTCGTTTCTAAAGAGATGTGGTTCCTCGCATCCGAGGTGGTGATAGGTTGGAGCATGACTACGTCGGAGACGATGGGGTTGTGGAGAGGGGTTTTCGATTTTGCCGATGGGATTTTGAAGTAGGGGGAATTGGTTTCGGCTAGGCCGAGGGGATTTTGAAGTAGGGGTTATGCACATGGAGTCACCTTGTACAAGTAGGGATTTTACTCCCCACGCGTGAGACGAGCACATGGAGTCACCTTGTACAAGTAGGGGTTTCACCCCTCATGTGTCGGTCAAAGGATTTTTGTAATAAAAAAAAATTGAAATTTCGATCAAAAGGGTTTCTGAGCCTAGGGGGTTGAATTACAAAAAGGTATAGGATTTCGGTCAAAAGGATTTTTGAGCCGAGGGGGTTGAGTACAAAAAAAAAATTTGGGATTTCGATCAAAAGGGTTTTTTGAGCCGAGGGGGTTGAATACAAAAAAAAAATTGGATTTCGGTCAAAAGGATTTTTAAGCTGAGGGGGTTGAGTACCAAATTTTTTTTTTTTTTTTGGATTTTGGTGTGTAAGGTTTGTTTTTGGGTGGGGTGGTTTTGATGATGGTTTGGCGAAATTTTTGGTGGTGAGGTTAGGCGGAGAAGTCCTTCTATGGATCTTAATGCTCTGAGACCATATTAGAATAATGAGGATTAGACGAAGTCAATCAAAATAGGGAAGAGAGAAATTGAATTGAATGACTCAATTGATTATGATGCTAGAGATACATATTTATAGGAATATAATGAGGAGGTAATCTCCTAGAAGGAGAAGGTTTCTAATTCCTAGAAGGAGAAGGTTTCTAATCTAATACAAAAATTGTGTTTCCTAATCTAATACAAGGATTGTGTTTCATAATCTAATACAAGGATTGTGTTTCATAATCTAATACTCCCTCCGTCCCACGTTAGTTGAGACTAACTTTTTGGGCACACCAATTAAGGAAAAGTAAGTGAGAGAAAAAGTGAAAGAAAATGTTGTGAGTATGAAGAATTAAATAGGAGAGAGAATGAGTGGGAGAAATAGTTAGGAGAGAGAATGTTGTGAGTGTAAAAGTGAAATAGGAGAGAGAATGAGTGGGATAAATAGTGAAGATTCCTTTGCCATTTTGGGCAGTCTCAACTAACGTGGGACGGCTCAAAAGGGAAAGAAGTCTCAACTAACGTGGGACGGAGGGAGTATATAATAATATATACTACCTCCGTCCCAGGAATTTATAGACTTTTGAGTTTTGCACGGGAATTAAGGAGAAATTATTATATTGAAAGTGTGAAAATAAAATAGGAGAGAGAATGAGTGGAGAGAATAGTAAATTATAATGGTGATGTAAGTATTAAAATAATGTAGGAGAGAGAATGAGTGGAGGGAATAGTAAAGATTCATTTCCATTTTAGAAAAGTATATACTCCCTCCGTCCCACTTCACTTGGCACTAATTTCCATTTTGGGTCGTCCCACTTCACTTGGCACTGCCCAAAATGGAAAAAAATATTCACTATTCCCTCCACTCATTCTCTCTCCTACTTCACTTTTACACTCACAACATTCTCTCTCCTAACTATTTCTCCCACTCATTCTCTCTCCTATTTAATTCTTCATACTCATAACATTTAACTTTTTCTCTTTCTTAGACTACTTACAATGGCTGTATGAAATGGGGATGAAATCTCATTTCATACAGCCAAGCAACTACAATGGGAACATGAAAGGTAGTTGGTCGGATTGACGGGATGAAACATTTCATCCCGGTTGAAACCTTATTTTGGCTTTTTTTTTTTTTTTTTAGTTGCCACGTGTCAAGACCGTATTGGTCTTGACTTTATTACTTTTTCACCCAATTATTTAAACTCAATTATCTCATAATAAATGATTTAAAAATAAAAAGAAAAATTCACCAAAATTCATCATTTTTTTTTTCCTACAAATTGATATAAGTTTCATTTGATTTGGACACAAAAAAAAAACACTTAGTTTTCATAAAAATAAATAATATAAATGAAATAAAATAAAAGTAGTGGGGTATAGAATGATGAGTTGGAGGGAGTTGAAATTTAATTTAAGTTAGCCATTGGAGTGGGGGTAAATGAAATGGGTAGATGAAATATTAGGTGGATGAGAAAAAGTGTAAAAAGTGTTAGATGAAATGAAGGAGTGGGATGAAACCACTGTAGATAGTCTTACATCACTTTTCCTTAATTCCTACACCCAAAAAGTTGGTGCCAAGTGAACCGGGACGGAGGGAGTATTATTGTGGGACGCCCAAAAAGAAAAGTTTATATATTATCATGGGACGGAGGGAGTACTTGAATATAATATAATGATATCTATAGTATAAATTAGAGTGGTGTGCTACAGTACTATGAATAGTGTCAAGCGGCAAATTTCCCATTTTGCCCTCATACATTTGTCTCTTTTCCATTTTGCCCTTAAAAAAAAATTAAAAAAAAAAAAAAAAAACACCCGTGTCCTTGGACACGGGCATGTACGAGTTATATTATATTCCTAATATGCTTTCGCAAGATGGACGGTCTTTGGATAAGTTATAATATAATATCATTATATTATATTCAAGTATATATTGTTATATACTCCCTCCGTCCCGGCCCAAATGTCCCAAAATGAGTTCGGCGCGGAAATTAAGGAAAGTGATGTAAATAAAAAAGTTTAAATGTTGTGAGTATGAAAAATTAAATAGGAGAGAGAATGAATTGGAGGAATAGTTAGGAGAGAGAATGTTGTGAGTGTAAAAATAAAGTATGAGAGAAAATGAGTGGGTGGAATAGTGAAAAAAACTTTCCTTTTTTGGGTTGAGACATTTTAAATGGACGCCCAAAATGGAAAGTTGGGACATTTGGGCCGAGACGGAGGGAGTATTAGATTAGGAAACACAATTCGTGTATTAGATTAGGAAACACAATTCTTGTATTAGATTAGAAAACACAATCCTTGTATTAGATTAGGAAACACAATATTTGTATTATATTAGAAACATTCTTTTTCTAGGAATTAGAAATCTTCTCCTTCTAGGAAATTACCTCCTCATTGTATTCCTATAAATATGTATCTCTAGCATCATAATCAATTGAGTCATTCAATTCAATTCATATCTTCTCTGTTTTGATTGACTTCGTCTAACCCTCATTATTCTAATACCTTATACTCCTTCCGTTTCGTTCAATTTAAAATTTTCTTTCCCAATACGATTTTTTCAATACGATAATTAAAAAATAATAATTTAATAAGAGCAAAGAATTAGTGGACACGTTCTCTTTTTATAACTAAAGTTCAAGTTACATATATCCATTATTGACTTCAAGGGTAATTTTCTTCAAGTCTCAAAAAAAAAACAAAATGGAATAGAAGGTGAAAATGGAATCAAAACCATATTCTTAGTTAGATGAGCACAAAATCTTGGAGGAATTTTGATTATTCTAAGAATAAATGATAGGTAATAGCTTATCTAAAACTACAAGGGTGATAAGGTAAAAACGTTAAGCATAAGGGAGTTTTGAATCCAATCCAAACATGCATTGTACTAATGAATCATATTCTCTTGTTTCCTTGTGACCAAACTTAATCTTAACTCTAACTCTCAATCTCAAGCATACATGAATGATGTAAGCAACACAAACAACATCTTTGGAATGTGGACCCTACCACCACATCATTATTCTTAATTATTCTTAGAATTGGCTTGATTGATAGGTATATCGATTATATTTCGTTTATATCATGTATCAACCAAGTTTAACTTCATACGTAAAAATATGTATCATTATTAACCGATTAAGTCGATATACCAACTTAGTTGGTACTAGCATCTACCAAATGTAGAATCAAAATCCAAAAAGTATTACATTATATTCAAAACAAATCATAACTCACATACAATTTGATCCAATAAATTTTTTTGTTGAATTGTGAGTCAAATAAAGTAAATTACTATCCACCAACTATGAATACGATGACACTACTGAATCAAAATTGAGGAAAATAAAGAGCAAAGGCATCTTAGAAAGAAGGAATGTGAAGATAAGAAAAAAACTCAAACCCTAGCTGTAATCAGTAAAGAACAAGAACAAGATTCAATTGAAGACAACTTTGATTAGATTCATTAGAAATAGGGAATTGAGAGAGAGAAGTATGTATTTTGTTCCGGACGAAAATCGAGACTGGTGGAATGTAGGTAAATCGCCGGGAGGGAGAGAGAGAGAGAGAGACTCGTGAGAAATGAGAATAGAAAGTAGATAGTCAAATTAGGGATAGAAAGAAAATTATATATATATATATATATATATATATATATATATATATATGTATGTATATATACATATATATATATATATATATATATATATATATATATATATATATGTATATATATATACATATGTATGTATATATATGTATGTATATATATATATATATATATATATATATATATATATATATATATATATATATATGTATGTATATATACATACATAAATATATATATATATATATATATATATGTATGTATGTATATATATATATATACATATATATATACATATATATGTATGTATATATATATATATACATATATATGTATGTATATATGTATATATATATATATATACATATATATGTATATATATATATATATATACATATATATATACATATATATGTATATATATATATATATATGTATGTATGTATATATACATACATATGTATATATACATACATATGTATGTATGTATATATACATATATATATACATATATATATATATATAGGTGCTCAAATGAGAACCATAACAAAATGAGAACCGTGAGAACCACTAAGTATACACTGCTTACGGTAGATACTTAGCTATCATTGTATACATATACGCTCCACGTATATGTATACAGCAGTTAAGTATCTACTGTATACAAGTGTATAATCACACGTATACACTTGTATAAAGTAGTTAAGTCTCTACTGTATATGTATACGATCTATCGTATATGTATACAATAGCTAAATATCACTACGTATACAAGTGGTTCTCACTAGATTCTCATTTTAAACTATTTCTCATCGGAGCGTGACTATATATATATATATATATATATATATATATATATATATATATATATATATATATATATATATATATATATATATATATATATATATATATTTATTTAATATTTATATGTAATTTAATATTTTTAAAAACTATAATTGGTACTTGGTATATCAATCAAAATTAAATTTATGTATCGTGTACCAACCAATTATAAATAATTGATACGGTACTACCGTACCAACATTTTGGTATATCGATTTTCATGTACCAATTATAATTGGTACCGTTGGTACACAAGTTAGTTAGTACAGATTTAAAATTTTTGCCAGCCCTAATTATTCTCATCTAAAAGGAGAGCTAGGGGTGAAGAAATGTAGAGTAATTTTTTATTTATTTTTTTATGAAAATTAAAGTTTACTAAACATCATAATTTTATTTTCCCATTTTAATAAATTTTATTTTAGAAAATTCTTCTATGGAGACCATTTTTAATATTATATATATTTTTTCTGAAATCCAGTATCTCTAAATATTATATTAAATTCTGATAATTTGAGTTGAGTCGGTTAAAATTATGAAGAATACAAAGTTCTCCCATTAAAGTTAGAGTAAGTTTTGGGAGAGATCAGTTTCTCCATAAATTATAAAAAGTTCAATTTTTTTCAACTTGCAAATATTTAACGAATATAAGAGCAGTTTAAAAAAATAGGACTTTTTATAACTTAGGGAGAAACTAGTTTCCCCCAAAATATTGTGTTAAAGTTATTGTATTTTTCAGGTTTCGAAATCAAAACTAAATAAAATACTGTATTATATACTCACTCCATCTCACTTTGAAAAAGATATAAATTTTTATTTTGGCTGTCCTATTTAAAAAGGCGCTATGAAAACTTTTTTATGCTCCCTACATACTCCGTATTTGTTTAATGTTCTTAGTTTGATTTGACACGAAAATTAAGAAAAAATAAATGTTTTTGTTACGAGGATGGCAAATGTGTCTCATTGTTAATTTTAAATAATAAAACAACTAACAACCTTAAAATAGGACATACTAAAAAGAAATGTAACAACCTCAAACCGAGAGAGTACTTATTTATTCATGTTCATGAGATCCACTTTTCATTCTTACAATAACTGTTCACTTACTATTCTTCACCCCATAATACCTCTCGCGCCTCAATTTCTATACTCATAACACTTAGTTCATGATATACTTTTCTTAATTTTGTGCAAATCCAATTTTACGATGAGACGGAGGAGTATTACTTTGCATACAATTTTGAATCACCAGTAGTGATGTACTAACCCTCAATTATTAACGTGGTACATGAAAAAAATGGACATATTCTCATTGTAATAAGATTTCATCTAATCACAATAATATTCAATTTATCTCTAAGTGGTCCCTAAGATCTTTATATAAAGAATAACACAATATATCTTCTATTGATGGCAATGGCTTCATATTCTCTAACTCATATCAAATTTGAGAGGTGTTTGTTTGTGTGGAAGGAAACATGAACACGTGAGTCCATATAGTTTACTTTTAAATTTCAGGGTTTTCAGTGTAATTTACAATTCTGTGAGGATTAAACATTAAAATAAGCCCTAAAGCTAAAGCTGGGATTGAGTCCCTTTTTGGGATTCCCTTTTTTTAACCTTTTGAGGATCTTTCATGTGACCTTCAAATTTTAGGGTATCCTATGAATCTTGTGATAGTGATGGAGATCGTTATAGTCGGGCCGAGCCCGACAAGTCCAACCCAATATGGGCCGGGCTATGCCTAAAATTTGTCGGTCCGCCAATTCCACCTGACTGCCTAGTTTGTCAAACCCGTCTTAATTTATTTTTTTATTAGAATAAGCCCGTGTCTGAGGACACATTATTTATTTATTTTTTTTAATTAAGCCCGTGTTTGAGGACACTTTTTTTTTAATTTAAAAAAAAAATAAAAAAATTTAAGGACAAAATGGGAAAGGGACAAAATAGTAATGGCAAAATGGGAATTTCGGCGAATGAAACTATTCATTCAACTGTTCATGGAGGGGTCTAATTTATACTATAGATTTTGTGTAAAAATTAGTGTGGCAAGTTCTATTCGACCGTACCAACCAATCCGGATACCAACTCGTACCAATTATAATTGGTACATAAAATCAGTATATCGAACTCTTGGTACGGTACTATCGTACCAATTGTTGTGTCTAATTGGTTGGTACATGGTACGCAAAAACGAAGTCGATTGGTATACCGATTGTACCGACTTTATTTATTAAAAATAATTATATATATAATAATATAACTATATAACATAAAAAAATAAATCTAAACCTAAAAAGTAAAATATATTTTCAAATTAAAGTGAACAGCTGTGGCCTTTCTTCTTTCTCTCCTTTTCTGGCGATTCAATTGACGATTTGAGATCACACCGGTCGACGCCGTCGCCTCCTCCCACCTCAGTGACTGTAGGAAAACAAATTATGATTTTCCCAAAACTTGAATTATCATTGATGAACTTAAGAATATATATGTTACAAATAAATTTTGGTTGAGAGACTTCTAATTGGAAAAGGAAAACTAAAGTAAAGGAAAGAATTAAAGGAAACAGACGGAATTTGGAAACTAAATCCCGTCAAATTTTGGTCTTGGGCGATCGCCCACTGGGACCTGGGCGGTCGCCCACTTGAACAGAAGCTTCAACGTTGTTTGATTTGATCTTAGGCGATCGCCCACTGGCTTCAAGGCCGCCCACTGATGTAAAGTTCAGCCGTCGCTCGTTTTTGCACTGCGGCCGCCCACTGGGCTGCCGGCCGCCTCACCCGTACGTAAGAAATAACGTTGCTTGAAACTGGTGATGGGCGGTCGCCCAAAAGACTTGGGCGGTTGCCCACTTGCACAGGAACCTCAGCATCATCTTCACACCCTCCCTCAAGTTGAGCATGGGGATTAAGAATGGCCAACTTGCTAACCAGTAAATCAAACTGTTGTTTTTCAAGAGCCTTAGTAAAAATATTTGCCAACTACGTTTTAGTAGGGACATAGGAAGGAGAAATAAGACCATCCGAAATGGCGTCACGAACAAAGTGGCAGTCAATTTCAATATGATTTGTCTGTTCATGAAATACGGGGTTTTTGGCGATAGCAAGGGCTGGCTGACTATCGCAGAAGATGTTGATCGCCTTCGGATGATGTACACCGAGACTTAAAAGTAATCCCATCGACCAATTTCAATTCACAGGTAAGGGCAGCCATAGAACGGTATTCAGCCTCGGCAGACGAACGAGACACCGTGGTTTGTTTCTTCGTCTTCCAAGATATAGAAGAATGACCAAGAAACACAAGCCATCTAGAGAGAGAACGTCGAGTAATAGGGAAAGCGGCCTAAACTGAATCACACCATCCTTGCAGTGTGAGCTCGCTATCAGCACGAAGAAGGATACCCTGACCAGGTGTGCTTTTGAGATAACGAACAACTCGCAGTGCTGCATCCCAATGATCCTTGTGAGGTTCCTTCATAAATTGGGATAGAATGTGAACCGAGTATGCCAAGTCTGGACGAGTGACTGCTAAGTAAATGAGACGACCAACCAATCGTCTATAACGTTCTGGATCATCCAGAAGATCACCAGTGGCAAGACCGAGTTTATGATTCAGTTCAATAGGAATGCCAGATGGCTTTGCTCCCAATAGCCCAACCTCAGATATAATGTCCAAGGTATACTTGTGTTGGCATAGAAACAGGCCAGATGAGCTACGAGCAACTTCAATACCCAAAAAATACTTCAAGGAGCCAAGGTCCTTCAACTTGAAACATTCACTTAGATACTTTTTGATAGACTGTAAGGCAGCGGAATCGTTCCCAGCTATAATAAGATCGTCAACATACACAAGAATGTTCATATGAATCGTACCTTTTTTGAATGTGAACAAGGAATAATCAGAGTAGAACTAAAAGAACCCATAGTGTTTCAAGGAAGCCACTAGTTTAGTGAACCAACAACGCGGGGCCTGCTTCAGGCCATAAAGGGATTTGCGAAGACGACAAACCATATTAGGTTGATTGGAATGAAAACCCGGAGGAGGTTTCATGTATAGCTCTTCCTGAAGATCACCATGCAGGAAAGCATTATGCATATCCATCCATTTGATGCAGTTCCCAATTCTTTGAGGCAGCAATGGCAAGAAAGGCTCGAACGGTGACCATCTTGGCCACAGGAGCAAAAGTTTCCGTGTAATCAAACCCTTCTTTCTGATGATTACCAAGAACCACCAAACGAGATTTAAGTCGTTCAACTGTGCCATCAGACTTGTACTTAATCCGATAGACCCACGGAAAGTCCTAGGCTCTTTAGTCAAGGTAATAGCTGCAAGGAAGTTACGATATTTCACAGAAAAACTGTCACAATTTATATAGTGAGCTATAGGATAAGGAGTACCTGAGGAGCCGACAGGAGTGGAGTGTTCGGGGGATGGACTAGCGTAAGTAACACAGAGCAAGAATATAGTCCCGAAGTAGAACGGAGGGTACTTTCGTACGCATGCCCCTCCCTAAAGCATCTTGCTCAGAAGGAGAGGTGTCTGTCGTAGGAGCAGAAGAGACCTCTGTAGGAGTAATATCTGCAGAAACTGTAGTCACGGGATCAGGTACATCTGCAGGAGCTACTGTCAAAGGTTCTGAAACAACATCTGCCATGTCCGAATAATCAAGAAAGGCGAAATCAGCCTCTTGGTTAATAATCTCCACAGAATTTGGAGAATGAGGCACAGACGACAAATCACTGTAAGGAAAATTGTTCTCAAAAAATTTCACATCCCGGGAGACAAAAAAAAATTTTGTCTCTAGATCGAACAACTTCCACCCCTTTTTGCCAAGAGGATAGCCCACAAAAATACATTTTCGGCTACGACTGACAAACTTATTTCCCTTCGCTTTCTGATTATGAGCATAACACAAGGAACCAAAAACCCGAAGAGAGTCAAAGAAAGGTAATTTTCTGAACAAAACCTCATAGGGAGTTTTATTGCCTAATAGGGGAGTGGGAGTCCGGTTAATCAAATGAGCAGCAGTAAAAACTGCTTCTCCCCAAAAGAAAATTGGTAAATGAGCCTGAAATCTAAGTGCTCTAGCAACATTCAGAATGTGACAATGTTTTCGCTCGACTCGACCATTTTGTTGAGGGGTACCAACACAAGATATTTGAAAAGTGATGCCAGTGGAGAAGAAATAATCAAGCATGCAATTAAATTCAGTCTCATTATCAGATTGGACAACCTTAATTTTCTGAGAAAACAGAAGTTCAACCATTGCAATAAAAGCCATAAACATACGAAAAACTTCGGTTTTATCGACCAACAAATAAACCCAAACAGCTCGGGAAAAATCATCTACTAAAGTTAAAAAATACCGTGCACCACAAGAAGAAGAATGAGTGTATGCACCCCACAAATCACAATGAACTTTCTCAAAAATTCTAGTAGACTAATGGTCACGAACTGGAAAACTATCTCTAGATTGTTTAGCCCTAAAACAAGTATCACAAGGTTTAAGTAAACTGCCAGAAGTACCACGAACAGAGGGAAGAAGCTTTAATACATTCTCGGAAGGGTGCCCCAAGCGATTATGCCACAACTCCAACACAGAAGGCGATCCGGTAATAGAGACATTATATGTTGAAGATGTGCAGCGAAAGTAGTAGAGTCCATCCCGCCTAACACCCATTCCAATCAGGTTCCTCGACAGGTCCTGTATAGCACACATAGATGAGTTAAATTGGACAGTGCAATGAATATCGTCAGACAGTTGAGATACTGAAATTAAATTGTAGCTTAAATTCGGAATAAAAGGAACATGAGAGAGTAATGGTGTCCGTCAGACGAACGGAACCCTCCATATGAGCCAAAACTGATGACCCATTAGGCAAACCAACAGGACAAGCCGGTATAGTCCGAGAATTAAGAAGATACGAGGTGTTTCCGATTACATGATTTGAAGCACCTGTATCAATTACCCATGAAGTTGAATCAAACTTACCATGAAGGCGATCATTTGAGATTTGGGTATTACTAACAAGGCTTGCCAAAGCCTGCCATTCTCAGCTGTAAACGATGAAGAGGAATCCACAGATGGAGATCCTACAGCAGCTGCACCAACATTAACAGGCCCACGATCTGGTGTCGTTGTAGATTCGATTCTTCCGCGAGGAGAACCCCTACCTCGCCCATTCTGCGGACGACCACTGCCGCGAGGATTGGATTTGCGTTGCTCAAGCCACCAATCTGTATATCCATGTAATTCAAAACATGTGGTACTATCATGACCCGTCTTCTTACAATGAGTACATGTGAGATGAGATTTATCAGGTTTGTCATGACCACGAGCTCCACCAGTACGAACAGCAAAACTAACCACATCTTCAAGAACAGGTTTGGCAAGACAAACCCGCTCATCCTGAGCCACCAATTTATATGCCCTATCAAGACCAGGGAGAGGATCCATAGATAAAATATTGGTGCGAGTATTGGCATGATACTTGGAATTCAAACCCATAAGAAATTAATGAAGCTTGCCTATCTCTCTGCGATCCGCATGTTGCTGAAGCAAATGAAAGCGCTGTCACAACAAGTACAATTGATCAAAGGTTCATGACTATGGAGTTCTTCCCACAACCCAGTCAATTTACCAAAATATGTGGCCACCGACATGCCCTTAGTTTGCTCATAACGAGCAATAGAAGCCTTTAATTGTTGAATGCGTGGACCGTCAACCACAGCATATCAATTTTTAAGAGAGTCCCACAAACGTTTAGCATCTCTAAATTTCAAGAGAGTGCTTTTAACGTTGGATTCAATAGTATTCATGATCCAAGAAATTAACATGGCATGAATAGTATTCCAATCAGATGTGGTGCAGGGAAGAATAAGTTGAGTAATCGTACCATCTAGAAAACTAAATTTTCGGCGAGCTTCAAGAGCCGTCTGCATATCACTAGCCCAATCATCATAATTTTCACCATTGAAACGAGTAGGAGTAATAAAATCTCCTGGCCTATCCTGAGGACCAAGGTAAAACGGAGAATTATATTCGATTTTAGGGGGATTATTGACGATAGCATCGTTCCCCGCCATTAATTCAAACTTGTGTATGATGCCGCTCTGATACCATGTAGGAAAACAAATTATGATTTTCCCAAAACTTGAATTATCATTGATGAACTTGAGAATATATATGTTACAAATAAATTCTGGCTGAGAGACTTATAATTGGAAAAGGAAAACTAAAATAAAGAAAAGAATTAAAGGAAACAGACGGAATTTGGGAACTAAATCCCGTCAGATTTTGGTCCTGGACGGTCGCCCACTTGAACAGAAGCTTCAACGTTGTTTGGTTTTGATCTTAGGCGGTCGCCCACTTGGCTTGGGAGGTCGCCCACTTGTACAGAAAGTTCAGCGTCGTTCGTTTTTGCACTTGGGCGATCGCCCACCTGTACAGAAGAAATAACATTGCTTGAAACTGGTGCTGGGCGGTCGCCCAAAAGACCTGGGCGGTCGCCCACTTGCACAGGAACCTCAACATTATCTTCATAGTGACTCAGTCCTCTGGCCAAGATCTTCCACTGCACGCCTCCTCCCCTTCTAAAGGTAAGTTCTCTACTCTCGCTTTAAAGTGGTTTCCTTTTCATTTTCCATCATTGAAAACCCTAGATTCGGAATATTTGTTTTTACTGAAATATTTGTGATTTCTTCCTCGCTTTAAACTTTAAAGTGGTCGATTTGATTTTATTTGATTTTTCTAAAGTGTTTAAAGCGGCCGATTCGATTTTATTGATTTTTCTGAAGTGTTATGTGTTAATTTCTTTACTTTCCTGTACTCTCTTTTTTTCTGAATCGGAACTTGAAATCTTGCTGAATAACAGAATGCTAAGTTTCAGCATATAGTCTCTGAGACTCATTTTAATGGAATTAAGTTTACTTTTTCCTATGCGCTTATGATTTTTACTTACCTAAACTCTACTCTCTTTTTCCAAACAGGAACTTGAAATCTTGCTGAATAACAGAGTGCCTAGAGTTTCAACAGAGAACACTTCTGGTGTGGTCTCTTACCTCATTTGATATTCAATAGTTGATTTCTCTACTCTCGATTGGATTGTTATGTGTTAATTTTTATTAGTTATGGTTGAAACTTGAAACAGAATGGAATCTTTCAACTCTTCTTCTCAATCGATTCCTCTGTTGCCACCATCTGGAGAGGCTACAAGTGAAGCAAATAGAGGGAATGAATGATGCTGTAGTTACTTTTTATTTCAATTTCCAAGCATTTCTTTATAAATTTTCCTCCTAACATTTCTTTATAAATTTTCCTCCTAGCATCACTGAATAAATTTGTGACCATTTTTTTTTTTTGTGTAATGCCCATCAAGGATCAGGTTCTTGGTTAGCTAGTGGACTTGGTCACGACGTCACCTATAGTTAACTCCAGCCTGCTTGTCCGCAAGGCTTTGCCACTGCTAACTAACATTGATATCTCTTAACTTATATGCACCCCACATCATTTGTTAGGAATAATGAACTATAAATTTTGATGTTTTCACTAAGCACAATTGATTTAAGTGAAAGTGATGCACTCGAAAGGTTGCCATACCTGGTGGAGCAAGTTAATTGGACTTATGGACCGGGAATGCTAAAATGGTGGCTTATTATGGTACTGGATTGTTTAAGTGCTCTTGACTTGATTCCACAAGTTCATAGTTAGTGTTTTTAGGTGGTTATGTGACACCATCAAGAAAGCTCTTCAGCTGTTAAATCATTTATGCAGTTATGTTACAAATTTTTATCATTTATGCAGTTATGTTACAGATTTTTGTCATAGACATTAAAATAGATGCAGGAAATATAAACATTTCATACCAATTAGTTTTATCATTCCCTGTATCTAGCTTCCTTGTTATTCTAATAATTTTTTTTTCCTGTTATTCAGCTTTTGAAGGAGCCGAGGGGAATAGGAACTCTCAAACATCAACTAATTAACTCTCATACATGTTGTATTGACTGAAAAGTGGCCACCGGCAGGATTGAAAAGTGGTCACCAGCAATGTTGTATTGACTGAAGTAGAGTGAAAAACTGTGTTTCAGGGGTCCTTTTGGTTTATCCTTTTGAGGTTTATCCTTCCATTTTGGTTTGTTCAAAAGTGAAAAACTTATGAGGTTTATCTTTACAAAGCAATGTTGTATTGACTGAAGTCATTGAACTGTGTTTAATTCTGAAACTAAAGTATGTAGTGATTTCTATGTTTACATATGCATTTTTATTTTTTTTTTGTCTATGTTTACATATGGTATTCGAATATCAACCGTACCAATATACTTGGTATATTGATTTTTGTGGTTTGTACTGGTACATATTTTTATCAATTCATACTTGATTGATACATGATATACGTGAAATATAGTTGGTATACCAACTGAATCACCCCTGATAAAAATGATGAAAAATGCCGTGAAATAGAGTTGTAATAGTACTATTTTGGGAACATTTTTGTCATCTTAGACTATAAAGGGGGGCCATGTTGGTCAAACGAGTCTAGTCAAAGCCAGAGAAAGGATCGGACCAGGCTAAGAGCTTGAAAATAGGGGTGTAAATGGTTCGGTTTGGACCAATTTACGGATCGAATCACTAGTTATCGGTTTGGAAAAATCTCAAACCGAATTGAACCATAAAAATTCAAATTGAACAGAACCAAACCGTCATGATTTGGTTCGGTTTGGTTCGAACCGCGATTTGATTTTACGATTCGAACCGCGGTTTACCCAATTCAAACTACGGTTCAAACCATGAAATAGAACATTGCTTAAACCATTAACTAGAACATGATTTCAAACTACACAATTTATTGTCATGTTTGTTTGAATTTTTCAAACATAACATACATAAGAGATTTAGTATTAAACACAACTTGAAATTGAGCTTCAATGTTTATGATAAAAATATGTCATTTGAGTACTTGTAATGGTATGTGCTAAATAGTGAATTAACATTATTACAAGAAAATTAACCAAAAGAAAAAAAGGGTTATGGACTAAAACTAATGAATAGAATTAGGGGTTTTTAAATCTAAATGTTAGGCGAAAAATAATGATATGCATATCTACGGTTAATATCGAACGGCTTGGTGATTTGATTTATTGGTTCGGTTTGGTGGTTCGATCTCGCGATCTCAAACCGTGATTTGGGGGTCTAAACCGCAGACCAAACCAAACCACACGATTTGACAATTTTTGGAATCGAATCGAACCTAACCACTATTACTTGAAAAGCGAACTAAACTGTATGATTTGGTTTTGTTCGATTTCGAAATGCAATTTGAAACAAACCACTTATACCCCTACATGAGACACATCGAGTTGGACGGCTTTCAAGACTCTTTGGGCCATACAAAGTTTTCATGTATGAATATTAGGCCATTAACTAATTGACCATTTGGGCTTCCTATCAAAGTCAAAGTCAATCCATGAAAAGGAATTTTTTTCTCAAAACACTGTTTCAAAAAGAATTTCACAAAATGTTACACTTTTAAAAGTATTGACAAGAATAGCCTAGTTTTTAGAATTCGCGGTTGGCAATTGCGTTTTTAAAGTTGAATTCGCAGTTGCCAACCGCGTTTAAAAAAAAAAATTAGAAAAATTATAAACTCGCGGTTGCCAACTGCGAATTCATTAATGAAAACGCAGTTGCCAACCGCAAATTCTAAAAACTATGTTATTCTGGTCAATACTTAAAAAAAAAAAAAAAAAAAAAATTGACATTTTGGAAAAAAAAAAATCCCATGAAAAGCCATTTGTAATAGCAAATCAGAAAAGGACTACAAATGTATGGAAATAACATTAAAGCCCAAAAAGTCCCATCTCATATTAAAGTCATTGTACAGTACAACACTTACTGCACATCCAAAAATGGACTTGCCCATGCAATAATACAACCTAAATCCAGCTTTGTACCAACAAGTAGTTGACTTATATTGAACTACCTTATACAAGGTCAATGATCCTGCAAGCTACATCAAAAGATTTCCTGAATCCAAACTTCATCTTCTAAGCTACATCAGAAATCAGAGATCGTTCATTGCAATTTGATTCGATCAAGACCGTCAGAGACCGTTCTCATCCTAGGCCGAAGCTCAGGGTCCAGTTCAGTGCAGTTGAGTGCAATATGAAACGCTGCAATGACCTGTTTCTTTGACTGAACCTCTTGCAGAAGGGTCGGGTCAATAATCTCGGAAAAGGGTCGTTCCTCCCGAAAAACTTTCCTCACAAGGCTCTCGAGACCCTTACCACCGTCATTATCTGGCCCCACGTCAGCGGACCGACCTGTTAAGATCTCCAACAGCACGATTCCAAAAGAGTAGACATCACATTTTGTGGTGAACTTGTTACCCGAAACACGAGCTTCAGGTGCCATGTAGGCGATTGATGAAGAAGATGACACTTTTGAGGTTATTATGACTTGACTTTGACTCGCGTTTAGCTTTTTGGAAGCTGAGTTGGTGGATTTTGAGGCACTACCAGATACGAGACGGGTGAGTCCGAATCCAGATATATGTGGCTGCAAATCGTTATCGAGAAGTATTTTTGATGATTTTATGTTCCCGTGAACGTATTTTCTTGGACTACACTCGTGGATGTGTGTTAATCCCTTTGCGGTTCCTTGTGCAATCTTCAGCCTTGCCGCCCATGATAACGATGGCAAGGCATTAGCAGGTCCACCTACATTATTTATACACCAACAAAATAGTTAGTCAAATGGCCCCATAAAATTATACTCCCTCCGCCCCACAATGATAGTCTCATTTGAGTATTCAAGCATTTTAGTAACATACGGAGTATTTTCATTTCCGACACTATCCTTGATGAGGTCCAATTACAAGGGTAGCAATACATACTTAACATCGTGAGGATCGCATTGTTTCATTCCTAACCCGTGATGCTCAGACCCTTCTATTTTGTCAAAATACCCGTGTCCAAAGGATAGGACATGGGTGTGGGGGTGGGTGTGGCTATTTTACACTAAATTTGGTGTAAAATCTTACAATTTTGGAGGATCCGACACTCAGATCCGTACCCGTGTCGAACACTGCACTCGAGTCCGAGCATCATAGTTCCTAACTTATATTACAAGGTTAATGATTAAAATTCAATAATTTTAACACCTCAATTTTAGTAATGAGACTATCTTTACGGGACAAACATAACTGGAAAATTAGACAATAATTCTGGGACGGAGGGAGTACTGCATATATTGCGCAATAGAACAAGGAAAAGACAGATATATCCCTCAAATGATTACATAAATTGTGCAATAGAATGTACTTGAACCATAATGTTATCATGAATGAGGTCTGATATAGTTAAAAACCTGAATCCCAGTTTTAGATAAAATGCCTTTTTCGTAATCAAGATGGTGAAGACTATTCGGGTCAAACGACAAAACATACAAAAGGAAAATAAAGAGAAGGCATATTGCAGTTGGGGTTGCTTTAATTTCCAGGTACGTATAAATTTAAACTTCGGGTCAGTGGTCCAATGTTGTGTCAAGTTCAAAATGATCGTACTCATTAGAATTATACCGTGTTTATATGCAAGACTGGGACCATTTTCCATTATATCGGGTATCTCAGAAATAGATAACATGAGCAAGAGAATAGAAAGGCGTAAGACATTGTATTTAATAACTTATACAAATAAACAACGTCCAACATTCATGACAGGCCTGACGAGCCTCAAGAAACAGCATAGTTGTCTCAGTTCTAGATCGATCAAGTAAGAGAAGTAGCATTAGAGAATGGTCAATAGCTCAACATTACGCTCCTGGAAACTCCATTTTAGTACATTAATTCAAGAATTACGTGGGTCAGATCCACTTGAAATGCATCAATGCAAACCTATCAACACAAAGATGTTTACGGAAACTTAATGGCTCACAAATTGGGTAATGAAAATTAGGCACTTTCGGTTCCAGATTGATCAAGTAAGAGTAGAAGCATTAGAGAATGGTCAATAGCTTTATATAACGCTCGTGAAAGCTCCATTTTAGTACATTTCAAGTGTTACTTGGGTCAGGTCCACTTAAAATGCATCAATGCAAACTAAAAATGTCCAAGCACTCCAAATGAGCCGTACAAATTTTAGTTTGTAGTTTCAAATAGCATTTGAAACAGACTTGTTAACGCGCAATATTTATTCCGCATGCTTCAGAACCACTATACACATGCATCCAATTGAGTGAAGAAAACGAGGCGACATAAGAATTCCATTAAATGGTGGAAGAACTGGATACCCAAGGGACCACTACTGAAAAAGTTGAAGACAACCATACTGATAAAGAACAAATCACATGTGCCAAATATCAAATACTTGTAAACAGAAAATGTCTCAAGGAAGATCTAAAAATCATCCCTTGTCACACAGTACATATTCCATTGATCAACACCTTTCACAAAGACTCGTTCTAATCTCGGTGTCCAAAGTTTCAAGAAAAGAAGCAGTGAGAAATGGGGTCCAACCCATACTAAGTACTAACCATGTTGGCTCGATTCTGCCTCAGACTCGCCCATTACACGCCATGTGAATGCAGTTCCATGCCTTCCCAGGCACCATTTGTTAGCATTACTCAGTTTTGTTCTTACTTTAATTTTAAGGGAAAATAAACAGATACTCCCTCCCCGTCCCTAAATGAATGTCCAAATTTCATTTCAAACGACACTCTGAAAATGTGTGCTTCTTATACATTTTAATGGCAAAGATGCATAAATATTCAAAAATGAACTTGAACAGTCTGTTTTAATAGTTGTACTATGAACATAACTGTATATCATAAAGTACTACTGCAACCACTCCATAATGTTGCCATAACATTAAAATCATCTTTATTTTGAATTAACTGACAAAACATTGGACAAATCAAAAATCTCTCGATGCTTTATAAAAGGTTGACCTTTTCTGAACCATAATTACTCTACCTTCTGCCCATAAAGAACATCACTTGCACATACACAAAATACATCTTCAAAATACAAGCATAGATTATCTTCCGACTGCGTTTGGATCTTACATTAGCGGATTTGTGGATTTGTAAATCTTGCCTTAAAGGACCCTTCTTACGAAATAATGTGATAGTCAAAAACGAAACTACGTTTTGATCTTACATTAAAGGATTTGTGATTGATCAGTTAACATTAACAAAGTAAGAATGCTTGCAAGATCATATCCAAGTACCATTCTAAATCACTCCGTCCCAACGAGTTTTTAGAAATTAATCACCATATTATCAAATTCAAAAAACAAATAGGCGAAAAAGGAATGTTTACCATGTAGAGCATTGTACAAGCTCCCATTGCCGATGAACTCGGAAATCAGCAACTTCTCATCATTTGCATAGTAATAAGCTCTCAACTTCACCACATTAGGGTGTTGCACCCTTCCTATAGCCTCCACCTCGGACTCGAACTCCTTGAGCCGCCACGTGGTATCGCCCTCACTCAAGCGCCTCACAGCAACGACTGCACCGGCAGCACCGGATCCCCGCCCCACCACCACCTTATACACTATCCCACTTCTACTTTTTCCGACGACATAAGCTGATGCCCTCAATAAATCTTCTAATTCCAATCCAAACCCTTCATCTACTACAACAAATTTACCCTTTTCTCCTTCATCACTGACCTCCTTTTCCCTCTCCTTTCCATTTTCTAAATCTTCTTTTTTCTCGGTTTTGCCCTCGGTATGCCTCCATCTTTTCCGGTAAACCCACAGCGAAACACACACTACTCCGATAACCGCTGAAATGACGCCGGAAATTAAAGGAACCGAAATCAACCCACTTTTTGTCTTCTGCTTCTCTATAAACCCATTTGGCAAATTTGGATCTAGTGGCTTTTCAGGGTTGGATAAACTCCGGGTCGGGTCTTGCGATTCCGGCTCAGAACACAGTGTCTGTAATGGAAACCCACATAATGCGGGATTCCCAGTAAACGCCGTCGGTCCCTGGTTCAGTAGAGAACCCACCTGAGGTATCTTTCCGGTGAGATTATTATACCGGAGATCCAAACTGACTGTCGCCGGAAGAAACCCATATGAAGCCGGAACCTCGCCGGTTAAACGATTGTAGGACAAATTTAAAGTCCCCTCGAGGTGGGTAAGATTATTCAACGACTCCGGGAGAGACCCATTAAACAAATTGTTTGAAAGATCCAATTTTTTGAGGGATTTGAGAGACGCGATTTGGTGGGGGAGGTGACCGGACAGGGAGTTATGAGAAAGGTCAAGAGAGAGGAGATTTAAAGCATTAAACAAATGAACCGGAATGATGTTAGAGAAGTTGTTTCCGGGGAGAGAAAGTTGTTCTAGAGAGAGAAGTGCGCCGAGCTCGGAAGGGAGGTAGCCGGAGAGGTTTTTATTAGGTAGCGAAATGGAGGTTACACGGTGGGTTAAGGGGTCGCAGGCAATACCAGGCCAGTCACAAGGAGTGACGTCAGATTCAGACCAGGTTGAAAGAAACCTTGAAGGGTCGGTAGCAATGGCGGATTTGAGAGCTAGTAAAGAGAGGCCATCTGAATTCAGGGAAGAAGATAATGAAATTGAAGAACACAGTACAATAAGGAGTAGAAATTTGATTGAAATCATGGTTTTTTGTGACTGATTTGGGTCCTAGATTGCGATCATTGTGAGTGTGTGTGTGTGTGTTTTGTTTGAAAATGGGGGGATGGAGTTTCGAGGTTGGGGATGGAGGAGGAAGAAGAAGGTGGGGTGGTGGCTGTTGGATTTGAATTTGGGTTGACTAATATACCCTTATAGGTTTATTTAATTAAGGGTTGTTTAGTTGGACAATAATGTCATTTTAATCGTGAAGTGGAGTGGAGTGGGATTTTCCAAAGTTTGCATTTTTCTTGCAGGAAAACGATGTTGGGATGAGGGAGAATGGGAAATGTTCAAATAAGGTCATTTTGACTTGTCTTAAAACTGGTTTAATCTTAGAGATTACATGCTATATATTGCTCCCTCGGTTCAATATAACGGTCATTTATAACAAAACATTTGGTATTAAATAATTGTCATGTCAAAGCATTCAAATTTCTATTTTATTCTCGTATTGATATTTATTTTACTTTATTAATTGAATCGTAATGTGAAGTAATGTAAGAAATAGAAACATTAAATAAGTGACAATCTTGATATTTTTATCATTAAGTTGAGGTAATAATTTTATTTTTTAAAGCTTATGAAAAATTTAAAAATGACAGTTATTTTGAATCAGAAAAATTAATTTATATTTTTTAGCAATAACCTCGATTAAAAGACAAGAGAAGGATTTGAACCCTATTTTTGTAACGAAGATGGTGAACCTTGGCTTTATAACTGAACACTCTCTTGAAAACTAAAACTAAAAGATATTTACTTTAAAGAGATTAAAAGGCTCAGTTATTTGAGTAGGAAATGTGTATTTTATAATATAATCTCTGATTTAACATATCCAATATTTTATATAAATTTTTGTTCAAATTATTTCTTTAATTTTATATTTTCTATGTAAATTGTCCATCTTCCCATGACTCCCTACAATTTATACAAAATTCTACCATGACTGAAAGACCGTCAATTAATAAAATAGATATAAAATAAATCAAAAAACTAAGAAATTATAAATCCTAAAATAGAATGCCACTCAAACGGTCCAAATGACTAAAATCACGTTTTATCACCGTCAGATTGTAATATGATATCCCGGAAACGTTATTTTGGACAAGTTTCGAGTCATTACAAGTGTACTATATTGCTTTTCAAATCAAATTATCATGTGTACATCATATAATCTCTAGATTAAACCAATTTTGAGACAAGTTAAAATGACTTTATTGACCGAGATGAATTAAGCAAATGTAAATTCATTGAAACTCAAATTATCACAATAATTCATTTCACAATGTGAAAGATGTAGCAAAATCGTGTTTTCAAATTAAATGATGCAATTGTTTTTTATATTTTTACGATGTCTCGAGTTAGGAGGTGTGAAGAGGAATCAAGTCATAGATTTTACCGAGTATAAGACTTGACTTTATCACTGAATCGCTCATTAGAATACAAATGATGCAATTGTTTTATTATATCAACTTGTCTTTAGTAGGAGCAAGTGATAATTTTACTTTTCACCATGGGGTGTGGTTTGAACATATTTATTTTTTTAAAATTTAATATTATCTCACTTTCCATTTTGTCACCTGCATTTAATAAAATTATTGTTTTATCCTAAATCTTCTTAATGCAAAATCCACATTAAATAAGTCAATTTAAAAATTTAGGATAAAAAAATGATCATTTATTCAAATAAAATTAACTAAATAAGTAAAGTGGGATGAAAACCAATATTTCCTCTGTCTCATATAAATATGCTCAATTTTACTTGACACAAAAATTAAGGAGAAAAATATAAAAGGTAATGTGTTGTAATTGTAAATAGTTAGATAGGAGAAAAAAAGTGAAGTAGGTAATTGTTATAAGTATAATGAGTGGATCTCATTTCATTTTTGATATTTTGCTGATTACTTTGGATAACTAAAAAAAGTTGTTTTAAGTATGGAACGGGAACGGAGGAAATATTAGATAAAATAGCGATAATTATCCAAAAGGATAGGATAACTAGTGAAATTAACACACACACACACCCCAAAAGCAAGTCATTTTAGATTTTGGACTGACTTAATTTTTAAAATTTCTTAATTGTGTTGCATCCAAATATTATATTATCTGACATGAATTGATTACTATTCCAAAAATTGATAGCTTTTCTTTTCAAATCCCATTACATAGAGATATTTATCGTATAATTCCTCTAACAAAGCAATACTCTTTTAGAATAAATTGTATTTTGTTTAATCATATAATTTTTAGCTTAATAAGTATATATTGCCAACATTTTACTAAGTTCACCATTCCATTATTTTACTAAGTCTACCCTCTATATCAATTTACTTTCTCTTCAACCACCATCACCTTAAGTCACCCCCTCCCCATCTTCTCCAGTCAACACCTCCGGAACCATCAACTCCGGCAACTTTGACTCTCTTTTTTTCTTTTCTTTTTTCCTTTTCTTTTTTACGCCGACGACATCTCCGGCAACCAAACAACTAAGAACTTAACTTATCAGTAAGTTCTCAGTTGTTAACTAAACTACTAAGAACACGATTCACTCCGGCGACCAAACAACTGAGAACTTAACTTATCAGTAAGTTCTCAGTTGTCAACTAAACTACTAAGAACACGATCAACTCTGGCGACCTCCCCGGTGACCACCAACTCCGGCGACCTCTCCGGCGACCAAACAACTGGAAATTTAACTTATCAGTAAGTTCTCAGTTGTCAACTAAACTACTAAGAACACGAACAACTCCGACGACCACCAACTCCGGCGACCTCTCCAACGACCAAACAACCGAGAACTTAACTTATTAGTAAGTTCTCGATTGTCAACTAAATTACTAAGAACACGAACAACTCCGACGACCTCTCCGGCGATCAAATAACTGAGAACTTAACTTATCAGTAAGTTCTCAGTTGTCAACTAAACTACTAAGAACACGATTAGCTTCGGCGACCACCAACTCCGGCGACCAAACAACTGAGAACTTAACTTATCAGTAAGTTCTCAGTTGTCAACTAAACTACTAAGAACACGATCAACTCCGGAGACCACCAACTCCCGCGACAAAACAACTGAGAACAAATCAATAAGTTCTCAGTTGTCAACTAAACTACTAAGAACACAATCAACTTCAGCAACCACCAACTCCGGTAACCAAACAACTGAGAACTTAACTTATCAGTAAATTCTCAGTTGTCAATAACAATCCAATTAATTAAAAAAAGAAAACCACAATAAGATGCAAATTCCATTAAAAATAATCAAAATTCCCATTCCAACACACACAAAAAAACATTTTTTAATCAAAATGCAGAGGTAAAAAATTGGGGGTGGGAGGGGGGAGAGAATAGCCAGACATGAAACAATGAGACCCGTTTCCAACATTTCAAGCTATAAACATTTCAATTACAATCCCAATACTCTAATTATCACTATAAGATCCTGATTGACATAAATGTAATCAATTCAAGTGTCCATTTACAAACAAACAAGAAATTTGTAATCAAAATGCAGGGAAAAAGGGAAAGAACTTGACGAATTACGATAATGATGAATGGGAATACTGATGCATTTCGATCGGCTAATACGACGCCGCCGCCGTTTAATATGAAGGAGATCTGGTCGTTTCCGATTAACCTCGGCGGCGGTAATCTCGTCGGGTCGTATAGTATGGGGGCGATGGCGGACAGTGCGTTTCTGAATCGAGAGGTTGATGTTGGTGATCCAATGGCTGTGGACTTGCAGAGAGGTGGTGGAGGAGGAGGAGCTAAGAAGCAACGCGACGGCGACGATGAGGTATCTAAAGGTGTTTCAACTAGCAGTCCTAGCAATGGCATGGTATATGTAACGACCCTAACCCTAGGCACAATTTTAGTATAATATTATATGCTTTTAAAATTATTATTAATATTATGTGTTCATTTTTATATACTTGGTTCCTTATATTAGGATAAAATGATAGAGAAATAAAATAATGTTCTAAAAGAAAATATAAAAATAGAAAATAGATAAAGAGTAAGAGGAGGTTAAATTGGGTAAAATAAATAATGGGAATAAAATGGGGCTTTCATTTATTTTTAGTTGAAAGCCTTGAATTGTGTGGAAGGGGGACCAAATCCCCTAAATCCCTCTCCTTCCTCCTTAAAGAGTCAAGGCCCCATACCCTTCCCATGCTTTCCCCATCTCTTCCATCCTTTTCTTACTATTTAATAAATCACCTCCCTACTCCTACCTTATTCTCCTTTCTTCTTCTTCAATAATTTCCATGGAAGCCTCCATGGAAACCTCCTTGGATAATTCCTTCCAAAATTACTATAAATCCAATCCTCCTCCATTTTAAGATTCGGGTGTACTTTCATGTTCGTAGAGGCAAAGGGAATGCATCAAGCTAGAGAAATCATAGTTTCACCTCATAATCTCTAAAGTAAGTTATTATGACTTCTTTCTAATTATTGCACATTTTATGTGTTAATGAAGGTTTTATGAAAAGAAAAAGTATATTGTATTTTTAATATGGTTATTTGAGTAAAATGATTATTCAAGATTTAATTGATTTTAGTTATGATATGGGGGCTTAAGTTGAAGGAATGAGGGTATAATGGGAGTAATATGTTAATGACTTGATTGGGGATTATTAGGATTTTTCTCTTCTAATTAATGTTCATGAATTATTTGGTGTTGTTATTATTATTAAAATGGTTATTAGATGCTTGGAAACCTTCTTGTAGTTAAGAAATGGGTTTATGTTATAGAATGATGTGTTTTTTTTAAGGAAGAGGATCAATAGTGTAAGAAAATGGATTAAGTAGATTAAGGAGGTTAAACTTGAATTATGGTATGAAATGGGTGGAAGATTTAGTAATGAATAAATTAGGTTTACATTATTATGAGTTTAGTTGATTTATGATGATCCTTGTAAGCTAGGAAATCCTCTTGGTGTTCTTGAATATTGGGCTAGATAAAAAGAAAGGAATTAAAGCTAAGTAGAAAGGATAGAAATGCGGATGTGCTTTGGAAATCGCCTTGGGCGGTCGCCCATAGGGGCTTGTGCGGCCGCCCGTGAGGACAGAACATCCCTACCTTGAAAACCCTCTTGCAGGCGGTCGCCCAAGAGGTGTGTGCGGTCGCCCGAGGGCGAGAAACTAGTATTCCTTTTGAAACCCACTTGGGCGGTCGCCCAGTGGTATGGCGGTCGCCCAAGACCCCGAACCTCATTTTAAAGGCGAGCTGAATTAGTTTGGTAAGCTTGATTGATCAACTTATAAATGGTGACTCCCACTTGGTAAATTGAGCTTGAACCTTCATAGAGACCTTGTGATATAGAATATTGTCAGGAAAAGGGTTGATAAGCTTGAATTGTAACTTCACCAAAGTGATTCAAACTTGGGAAGTAGGACTTACACTTTTATTAATATTATTCAAGGTTGAGTAGTAACTTTGTAAGGATGGTTTACGGTTTAGGTTGGCCTTACTTGCTCCCATACCTTGGTGATTAGTTGAACAGTGTAGAGATTAAAATCACACTAGTGTGTTGGTTAGGAATGTATATGTGTTACATCAATATATTGTATCCCGATTGTGGATTATTTGGTATATGATGGTATTGTATCCAGTTGTGGATTATTTGGTATTGTTGTGTTGTATCCCAGTTGTGGATTATCGGCATATTGATTATATTGCATCCCGGTGTGGATTATGTGGTTATATGGATACCTTATTTGAACTTCATATTCGTTAATGGTATTATGCATAGTGTATTAAATGAATTGTTGCATTATGGTATTGATTATCATGAGTATACATTACCATGTTGTTATATTATGATGCATAGTGTATTAAATGGTTGTTGCACTATGGTATGGATTAGCATGAGTATATTTTACCATGTTGTTATATTATTATCCCTTTTTGTGGATTTATTTCAAGTATCTATTATGTGCTTGAACGTGTTGATATTCGGGGTATAATGGAATTCAATCAATTATTGATTTGTTCTATAAGTGATTGAAGGTTCATTATACTGTGACCGTTCCCTCTGTGGCCACAGAGTGGGTGTGCTAACGACCGTATTGAGCATGAAGAAGCCTTACAGGACTGTTGCGATTGGTGATTAGGGGAATGCTTCGTATTAAGCCTAAAGCTTTACGAGTTAGCGATATTATTGTTGGATACTCGATATAGGTATCTTTTCTTATATGGATATCCGGAGTATGAGTCACATAAGAGGTGAATGTGCTTTGGAGGCAATTCACCAAAGAGTGGAGTTTTACTCCCACGTTGTACGACTTATTGTTCGGACGGGAAAGGTAAAATGAGGTAACGTAAGGTGTTTACCGCTTTCATAATGTGTTATGTGCTACCATGCTATGTGTTGCATCTTGTTTGGCATCTTCTTTGCATTCATAATAGCTTATTGAGATTTATTCTCACCCCTTCCCTTTCTTGCTTTAGATTGTCTTGAGACAGGTGACTGAACCGGTGAGGACGGGGATACGATTGTATTTGTTGCTTTTGGGACTTGTCAGGATAGGTATATGAGTGGGTTGTCGGGAATCCTATTTAAGTATTAATCTTTTATAAGTTGTATAGAAAACTCTTTTGTTAAACAATGTTAAATAGGGTTTTCAATGTAATTAATTAAGTATGGTTATTAAAGTAATTGTTTAAATTCCTCCAAGTGGAGATGTTATTATTGGATTTTGTTTATGGGAAATTGAGAATTGGTTTTCTTGTAAAGGCAAATAAAAGTTTTAAAAATCTTAGATGGGTTTCCTTAGTTTGAGCTTCTCAAGCTCGGGACACGCGTTAGGTCCCGGGTTGGGGTGCTCACAGTATAAATCTCGCCAGAATTGTTGATTGCGGCGAAGCATGGTTGAGGGGAGGTGTGGTCAGAGTTGTGGAGGAAGGGAAGAGGGAGGCCGAAGGTGGGAGGGGTTGTATTGAGGGAATATGACGTAATTTTCTCTTACACATATTACCTCAATCTCATAATATGATTTTTAATTTTAATTTATACGAAAATTAAAAAAGAAATGTTATAAATATGAAAAGTAAAATAAATAGAAAATATTTATTATAAAAATAACAAGTGGGTTTCATTATCCATTTTAAATAATAAAATAAATAAAAACGTTATCATGGAACAGAGATATAGAAAAAAGAAAAATAAGAAATATATAGTATAAGTGGAAGCGGTTGGCACTGTAGCATGAACAGTTTCAATCACGAAAATGACCATTTTGCCCTCACTATTCACTTTCTTTCCCGTTTTGCCCTTAAAAAAAATTATTTAGTAGAAATCGGTGAAACAATTCATACAGATCGGAAGAGATAATCGGAAAGGCCTCTCTCCGAGATTGATCGACTCTCTCTGATCTCTTTCAACTCTCGAGACCGGCCGGAGCTTCTGACGTCGGTGAATATGGCGTCTGCACCTACTAGAGCTCGCGCCGATTACGACTACCTCATCAAGCTCCTTCTAATCGGCGACAGCGGCAAGTCCTCTCTCTCCTCTCTTTCTCCGTCTCATGTAGGGTTTTGTTAGCTCCAATTTCAAAATTCAAATTAATTTTTCATTTTGTTGAAATTCGTTGGATGTGTGTGATTCCGCCATTGATTCCGGGGAGGAGAGAGAATGGGAAGTGAAGGAGGGAGAGAAATGGGAATCAATGAAGATGTTGAAAACACAGTATTTGTTGCTGTGGGGAAGAATTTGAAGGAAACTCAATTAATTATTTCGTGGGTATTGAAGTGCTTTGGTGGCTCTGAAAAAAAGATTTGCCTCCTTCATGTTCATCAGCCCCTCCATTTAGTTACCCTCTGTAAGTTCTTTCTTAATTCAGTATTTAAGGGTTTAATTTGTTATTTTCTGATGTTTATTTGAGTGAAATTATTTTTTTTTCCTGAGAAAATATATTGATTGGGACTTATTATTGATTCAGTCATGGCTAGGAATCACATGTATTTTGTTGATAGCATTTTCTCTGATGGATTTATGAAGATTTTGAGATGTTCTGGTGTTTGTGCTAATATGTACTCCCTCCACTTCACCAAGTTGCAATTTGAGTTTTTTTTTTTTAGATCTTTTTTATGATTATAATTAAATTTTGATGTGGGTTCAGTTTTTTTTTTTTTTCGAAAATTGTAAACATGAGATTCACAAGTCACTACACTTTAGCTAAGTTCTACTGTTGAGACACTTCATTAAAGTGGTTAATACTCAAGGGAGATGATTCATTCAAAAAAAAAAAAAAAGAAGAAGAAGAGGAAGAAGCCAAATCTTGCATTTCAATGTCTCCTTTCAATGAATTGAAATGTAAAACCCTAAAGAATGAATCTTTTTACAGTTGAAGAATTGAATTTTGTGGGCCAGTTGTTTCTCATTCACATTGTAACCTAATAAAAATATATTGATTTCATTTTTTATTTATTTCAGATGCTTTCACGTAAACGTATCTGGCCAATGTCTGTTTCGATTGAGACAACATCTTTACTTCAACTGGTTAAAAATCTATATGTTAATTAGATATTAATTTATGTCTTATCTTTTTGTAAACAACTTTTATTGTGTATCTTAAATTAATTATCATTTTGTAACTATAATGTTTATGTTAATTAAAAAAAAAAGACCCCGTGTCCTCGAAGTCTCGGACACGGGCATATGTATTAGTATAGTGATAAATTGAACATGAGAGGGTATTTGTGTAATTTAAACAAGCTTCTGAAGATTCAAAATTCCACCTAGAAAAAGACAACCCTAAAAAAGCAACATCGTGCATGAGCCACTCCAGTTCCCTAGAAAATTTCACTACTCATTTTATTTATAACTTGCCCTATGTCCCGGTAATTGCTTCACCCTTTTGGGGTGGGCACATAAATTAAGAAAATTGATAAACAGAGAAAATATTGTGAGTATAATAGTAAAATAGGAGAAAGAATGAGGGGAGGAAATAGTAAATTTAAAAAATGTTGTGAGTATAATAGTAAAATAGAAGAGAGAATGAGTGAATGGAATAGTAAAGATTCTTTGTCATTTTAGGAAAGGTGAAGCTTTAAACGGGACACCCGTTTTGACAAAAAGTGAAGTTATTAATGGAACGGAGGGAGTAGTTAATTAAATATTTAGAAAATTAATAAAAAATATAATTTATGTTATTTTTATCATTAAAATGTATAGAAATACATTTTTCATTATATTTATAATAATAATTAAATATTTTGAAAATTAATAAAAAAATATTTATGGTATTTTTATCATTAAAATATATAGAAATACATTTTTAAAGTGTTTCTCAAATAAAATTTGAATATTTATTTAGGGACGAAGATCGTAGTATTGACAATACACAAAGGGACCGTTTGGTAGGTCGATAAATGACCGGATAGGATTATTAGTCCAATAAAAGTATGTTTGGTAGATTAAATTCAATCGTAGTAATTTTCAAAGTACAACCCAGATAAGCATCTGAATATCTCTTATCCCCTTCTTATTTATCCTTAAAAAAAGGGTGGTATCATTAATCTCTGGATTAATAACCTCCTCCCTATTAATATGAGCTAATCCTAACAGGCTATCAAACGAGTTCTAAGGGTGTGTTTGATAATCAAATTAAGCTATTAATTATAAACATTTTAAGAGATTAGAAAATTAAGTTGTTTGTTAAAGAAATATCAAATCAATTAAAAAATTAAGAATGTTTTAAAAATAGTTATTTATTTTAAGCTGAGAACCATTAACAAGGTAAGAGTGAAAAAGGTGAAGAAAAATGGAATGAGTTAAAATTCATCAGTTAACATACTCCGTATTTGATTTATTTATATTTTGTTATACACCTAAAACTTCTTTTGTTGAAATACTTATTTATAATTGATAATTTTCAAACTATTGAAATATTATATTTGTTATTTTAAGAAATACTACTATTTATTTTAAAAAATATGAAAAACAAATATAAGTGAGAATAGTTTATTTCAAGCAATTTTTTTTGTATTAGTTGAAATTTTAATTAAATTAAGATATATATAACTTGTTATTATCAAACAAACTTAAATTCTTATAATTCAGCAATTTAATGATTTCAGCTCTAATTTTTCAGCTCTACTTTTTCAGAGTTTAATTTTAAATTTTACCAAACAGGCCCTAAGCTATGCATATTTCTAATGAGTTATGTTAAATATAAAAGTCCAAAATAATATGTTTTAGTTATTTTAAATGATAAATTGATAAAATTAAAATTTTAGAGCCTCTTCTATACCCCACCCAATTGGAACCCTACTTTCATTATTTGCACAAAAATCAACAGCATGTTATTCCGTTGGGCCAGAAACATCATTCTAGTTTTATTTGTTGGGTTAGTTTCAAGAAAAATTAGTGGCACTTGGCAACATATTTGGTGCAGTTATGAAATACTCCATCCGTGCCATGATAATCTACAAAATTATCCATTTTGAATGTCCCACAATAATTTACACTTTTTTAAAATAAAAATGGGACCCACTTCTCTTTACTCACAACCATTACCCACTTACTCCACTTTCTCTCTCCTACCCAACCATCTATACTCACAACACATAACCTTTTTCACTTTTCTCCTTAATTCCCACACCCTCCCAAAAAGTGCATATATTTGTGGGACGGAGGGAGTATATAGTACGATTGTTAAAATTGCAAAGAGAAAAATACATGAATGGTTAAAACTGAAACTTCATCATATTAGAGTAAATGAGCGGTCAAGATTCATCGGATAGTTTACGAGCCTAATACCCATGCCCTCAACCTCATCCACCAAAAGACTTTACATGGTTTAACTTGGCTGTTCCAAATCCTTGGGGCGATTATACAAGAGCCAATCCCAAAACTGCAATCAAATTGAAACGAGAACGTAGACGTTGTAAGACTGAATCACAGAAAACACAGTCCACGCATACATACACGAGAGAGAGAGAGAGAGAGAGAGAGAGAGAGAGAGAGAGGAATTGGCATGGAGATGGTGGTGGACCTGGTGTAGTAAAGCATGATGAAGCTTTTGAAAGTTATTCCAAGTTCTATGTAGAAGATGACTGCTCTTTTGCAAAAGTAACAACAAAAGGATTGGCTTTTTTTTTTTTATCTCTACCCTTTTAACTTGATACATTGTTGCTAAAAACCCACCCACATGGCTAATGATGCAAAGTAGAAAGTGCATCCAGGCACTATCAATGGTGTCTACAAAAGAAAAAGGCACACAAGAAAATAACCCCACATACCACCACTTCCATGCTAAGTTGACATTTGCAATGTAATACATCCTGATGAGCCCAATCCCAACACTCGGGCTCAACCCAGTTGGTCTTAACCCAAATAATGTCAGAGTCGACATGAGTCAAATACCCAAGAGACGTCAGAAACGACGATAAGGTTAGACCTAGCCGAAGAGGCCACTGCGACGGCCATCAATGATCATTGCACCGAGTGTGATGATATCCTCCTGCAAAGGTCAGGATCATAACATCGGCCTTGACGACATCCTAGAAGACATCATCCATGAGGATATCGCTTGCATAGAATGACATTATCCAGTATGTACAGTGAAACATTGATAGTTTTGCTGCACTTGGAGAGCAATGGGGTGCTTTGGCCATACAGAATGTCTTTTCGCATGTTCCGACGACAACAACTGACTTGGATAGAAAAGCAAATATTAATTTGATTTAGGAAAAAGTTCAACAAGCTCAAGCTTCATCAGCTCCCACCTTACGTCCCCCGAAGCTCGTCATCTCAATCCCAAGTATTTTAATACTTCGAATCTGACTAATCTTTCGGTTACTATTTCAACCCGAATTTTTTTGACTCGCATCCGGAAGGCTGTCACTCTAAATTATCACTATCAGCATATGACGAGACTCGCGAACATGAAGGGATGGTATGAGGTGTGAATGTATCCCATGGGCATGAAGGGCGGATGATCACTCTTTTGATGACTACTATCATGAAGAAGATGGTTTTATCTCGATTAAAAAAAGAAATGACAAGAACGCTTTTAAGGTCGAATCTAAAGGTCAGGACTCTTAAGACAACAGAGAATCTTTTATTTCTTTCTTTTTATTTTTTATTTCTTTTTGTTCTGTTACGCTTTTTGCTTTTTTTTTTTTTTTTTCCGTGATGGTTTTGTCTATTCCCCCTCAAACTTTATATTAAGATTTTAATATTATTAGGGGGCGTTTGAAGCCCTTTTCGATTAAAAAAAACATAATGATAGTTGATTAGTGGTCTTATTAAGAGCACGATCCCAGGGTATTATTAGTCAAAAGTTCTTACTCACGTCGTAGCTCCTTAACCGAGGTTTAAACAGAACAAGGTATTCCCAAGGTATTATTAGCCAAGAGTTCTTACTCTCACGTCGGAGCTCCTTAACCGGGGAAACCTCTCAGCAAGTTCACGGTTGTTTTGTCTATTTCAGAATGCCAGCATCATCGGATATTCACCTAGCTCAAATATTCAGACCAAGTTGCACACAAGATTATACAATGGCAGCATCACATCCGTCCTATAATTAGACTCACGCTTTCTTTTTTTTGTCCATCTCAAAATAAGTGTCGCATTTCGAAATAGGGAATTGGCTTAGTGCGATTTCACCATGGTACAAGCAATGTACAAACAAGTAAAACACGTTCCTTAAAAGTTTGACAATTGTGACATTACTATGGGACGATAACAAGCAAATATTATATACTATAGATTATCTTTCACCTAAATATATCAATTACCTCGACGTAAAATTTTAGAGTCTCGATCGAGCATCCTGCCTACCAGGAAGATGCAATGCATCATAATGGCCAAAGCCATGATACAGGACTCTTATGGGATCCTCCTTACTGTATTCCTGTCCATACTCGGCAATAGATATCAGGCCACCCGAATCTTGATCTTTCATGTATACCGTGATCGGCATCCTACAGGATGAGAATAATGGATCTATAATTATTAAGTCATCGGTGTTAATATTATCCATAGGAAAAGCTCGAGTGTGAGCAATTTCTGGGTCAGCTCGCCTTGCTACCTTCTGACAAGATTCTTTGCATACATAAATGCAATAAAAATTAAAAGCTTGAAGTGAGAGAAGATTACTAGTTAAATTTAACATTGTTGGGTCAGCTTACTTTATTCCTTTCTTAAAAAATTCAACCCTCAGGGTCGGGTAGCACCATCGTTTTAGAAAACAAAGAGGCCCTGTCAGTTTTTTTTATTACATACTTGCAAATTAGATCCGTGATAAATTGATTATTTTACCAGGGAATAATGGAATACTACTAACAGTTAGTAAAGGCGAGAGGCGAGAGAGGTACATTTTGAAAGTGAGGCAAGAGGCGGGCAAGTAAAAGGTGAACCATACGACAATTAAAGAAAGATAACCAAGGAGTCTATTATGAGAACAAGGTGATCGACTTTAACAATTATGACACTACCATGCACCTCCATTTTGCAATGGCTCCCTTAGCATGCAATGCAGTTCGTCCTTACTAGCTCGATTTATCATGCGCAAACACACATTTCCCGGAAAAAGAAACAATAGATCCCCATAACTATATACTCCGTATTTGTCAATGGTTTAACAATTAATAATTCCATTCCTATATCTGGCTGTAGCAAATGGTTTATCATATCAATGAACTCATAAAGCTTAAGATATACTCTCTGCGTCCCATAATAAATGTTGCATTTTCCTTTTTAACCTTGCCCAAAATAAATGTAGTGTTTCTAAAAAAGGAAACAATCTTAGTGCAAAGCAATATACAACCAAGTAAAGCGCATTTCTTAAAAACGTTTACAAGTCAAATGCGACAATTATTTTGGGATGGATGGAGTAAGGTGAGTATGTTCTAAATATGCAGATTTAAAGAAAATAAACATGCAAAACAGGGGGAAGAAAGAGAGAGGGGCATACTTGAGAACATGAGAAGCCATAAGCAGTTCAGGTTCACCTCCCCATACATGTGGCTTTCTAATTTGTGAGACATACGTGTCAAAGTCACCTTCAATGAACCTGAACATAGTGCAATATAAAGGAAGATCAAAATCATACGAACCATTGAACCAAAGAATACTAATGAGAAAAATATATGCAATCACATTCACATCCCATAGGTGCCACATATAGGCACAATCCTTAACATCCTAAGCAACTGACCAGTTTTTTTTTGTTTTTTTTGTTTGTTTGTTTGTTTTTGTTTTTTTTTCTTCGATAAGAGTGCAATGCATTTATGCAGGGTAAGGTTTGCCCACATTTCACCCTAGTAATGGGGACCCTTTCCCGGACCCTCGCTTTGCAGGGATGCTTTGCTGCACCGGCTGCCCCGAAAGAGCTCCTAACCAGTTATTCTTCTTCCTTTGATCATTTTTTGGATTGAAAGTGTTGCATGACATAACTATTTCTGGTTAATCCAATCATTCCAGGTCTATGATTCCCAAGAGAAACTGGCCTTCAAGTAGTAAAATTGAAGATGGGTGATTTTTCTGCCAATGCAACTGCTCTAGCAGATACGGGATATAATTTCCAAAATTTAGTTAAAAGTCCAAGACCACGAGAGATGTACATAAAAATAAGCACCCTCGTACATGTGCAAAAAAACTACCCCCTCCGTCCCTAAATGAATGTCGAATAACTTTTCAAATTTGCTCTTGATCAAGAGCAAAATTGAAATATTTTTCAACATTCATTTAGGGACAGAGGGAGTAATAAGATGGGTATATTGATGCAGGGTATCAGCTCCATGTTTACTACAGGAATTCACGGGCCAAAGCTACTCATGGATAGAAAATCAAGAATAGATCATTAGTATGAGTACTCATGGTGATCACGCATGTCAAACAAACATAAGATAAGACATATTTCCAAATTCCAACCACAGAGTAAGCATGCAAACCCAAAGGAAAACAGAAACACCAAGATTATTAGTCTATCACTGTATCTTGATTAGATATTTTATTATTCCCAAATTCTCTATTCGACAAAAGGTCCAGAAAGACATCGATATTATCAACAACTAATAGATAGAACAGACTGATTAAGCTCAAGAAACTTACCATTCAGTCTCTTCTCGTCTTTTGACAAACTCATCAGCCACCTGAAACATATAGTAGATGAACAATCAGAAACACGCTCCCAAACAAGTATTTGATAGGTGCATATCAGACAATGAAGGATGCTTGCAGGCTTCAGAAAAGTTGAATGACAGAAGCACTTAACGCAAATGCAACTTTACACAAAACGGCCCAAGTAAAGTATGCAAAATGACAACAGCAAGTAAAATATCAGATAGCATTTCCATCTCCACAGGTTGGGACTAAATTGCCCCAAAAATACCACAATGAACAGGGAAAATGCGGAAAAAAAACATACTCTAGCCCGTAAATCATCAGCCAGTTCTCTTTGATGGCTCTCGGTAGGAGCAGGCTTCCCTGAACGTAAACAAGCTCCGTGAGCAACAGAGCGAAACAAACATCTGCCGTCTCCAGGTATGCCTGCACAGAATGACCAATTATATACATCAAAACACATCAATAGCATGAAGTTTATATTCCTCGTATACAAAGAGTTTCTCCCAGAAGTTAAGAGAGAGAGAGCAAGAAGGGAAAATTCAAAGCCTGGTAATGAACAAAACTCACCGATAACAGAGTAGTCTGTATGAACTTGTTTCCCATGTGAAAAGCTGACAGTTGACGAACCACACTCATTCTTAATACTCTGATTAGCCAAGGGTGCTTCAGCACGTACTGGTTCAGAAGTTGAGTAGCAAACCAATAGCCCAAACATTAAGCTAGCTGAGGCAAATCTTTGAAGCCAAGATACTGACCCAACATTACATTTCATTCTGGGAATAAGTCCATTATTTGTGAGTAAAAGATTTGCATTCATATTTTGAGGCCCAAATGAAATATCATAGTCCGTCTTCCGCAAATATCTTGAATTTATTGCATTTTTAACAGCTAATAAATGTCGGTAACTCCTCTTGCCAGGCAGGGTATTAGAGAAACCGGAGTTCATATTTATGAGGGACATGCCAATATACTTTGACTTGAGACGCCGCAAGGAGAGAGAGAGACAACACGCACTACATGGTGATTGAGAGACCACACCACTTATCTGGTTACTCATTTGTAGTCTGTTGGACCCAGATAGCCGGACAAAATTCTTCACACGGGTTCTAATAAGAGCACAAGCGATCATGTTTTCATAGCCACGCGCAGATGCAAATCGTTCAGCATTTTATCACTGTCAATGATAAATTCCGCATAGATTATTTTTTCCAGCAGTTGAAAGCAAAGACAATTATTTAACATAAACAACCTTCTTCTGTAGCTGTGTATGACTTGCACACACAAGAAACTACCCTTCTAAGAACCATATAAGCTATTGATCAGGTAAGAAATTTCGAGGTATAAAGTTCAGTAAATTGACAATACGAATACGAGTAAACACCCCCTCGTGGAACTAATCAATCAATATAAAAATAAATGTTTAGTGGGGTGGTAATCAAACACTAATTTGCAAATATTTTCCAGATATCAATTACAAACACCCAACTTAGAACTTATTCCGAGGATGGGATGAGAAACAGCTAATTGGCTAATTAACATGGCTTCTAGCAAACAAGAAAAAAAAAAATCGAATTTTGATGTCACCTACCAAAAATCCTCACTAAAAATTTTGGGATTAAACCTAGTGTAATTTTTTCATGGAATTCCCAATTGAAATATCTATGATATTATTAACACCATATTGAAATAATGCAGTACAAATAAAAAAAAAAAAAAAAAAAAGGAAAATGGGTATGTAATAACTGGAAGGTTATGAATGAAAAGTGACCTGCAGAGCTATGAATCAATAGAATTGAAAAACTCAATAAGGAAAACCCCAAATAGAGAAATCGGGCATGAAATTCTTTGATCAATGGAAACGAGATGCCTAAAGAATACAAGTGAGGTGAAGTAAAGTAAAGAATTACCTGATGAAGAATTGGAGAAATATTGGATTCTGGAATTTTCTTGAAGCTTCTTTCTCTTCTGCTTGCACCCAAGAAGGTAGGTGGGTATTGGCAAAATAGTACTCCCTCCGTCCCGCCCGAAAAGACACAAATTTTCTTTTTGGCCGTTCCATTTGAAATAGCACAACTCAAAAATGGAAATTTTTTTATTATTTCTTTATTTGTGAGACTCACTTGTCATACTCTCCCAATAAATATCCACTAACTATTCCCTACCCCACTTTCTCTTTCCTACCTCACCTTTCACTCACAACATTTATTCTACTATACACTTTTTCTCTTTTCTACATCACTTTTCTTAATTTTCGTGCCAGGCACAAACTTTGTCCTTTCAAACGGAACGAAAGGAGTATTCCATTATGAGCTTCATATTTCTTAAAATGGTAATTATTAGTATTATATTATTCATATCTCATTTATCTCTATCACACATTTAAATTGTGAACTTCACTTATCAATAGTATTCACTTTTTTCTCACATATTTAAATTATGGGACTCACTTGTCATACACACTCACTTTTTTCTCTTACAACTATTTTACTACTTATCATATTTCTTAATACTTCTGTCAAGAAAAAATGGTAAAGCTTTTAATTGGACAGAGAGGGTATATATATAATAATAATAATTGTTAGACGCACAATTATCGAAACACCCATAGGAATTATTATAAAAATGTCATCAATTCAAAATGATTATATTATCATTCAATGTAATATTGTACACCCGCAATTGATTTCTTTAATATTATTTACCTACCTAAAAAAAATACCTGTAACATTAAATTTCTTATTTCATCTATCTATTAAATTTTTATTCTTCCCCGTTAATTTTTCACTTCTTTTAAACCATACAAATTTCTCTCTCTCTCTCTCTCTCTCTCTCTCTCTCTCTCTCTCTCTCTCTCTCTCTCTAAATCAAGCTTACAAAATTCTTGCGAAATTATCTCTTCAAGTTTACTATATTGTATTGAAATAACAAACATGGATGAAAAAACAACTAATCTAGACGTAAATATTATATTTTGAACACTCTAAGCATTTTTACATTGTTTTTCTTTTGAGGTTTTAAGCTGATCCTCGTAACTCCAGTTTGGTTGGTAATGGCCAAAAAAAATTGCATTGCTTGGTGGCTGTCGACCGAATATATTCATATTGTCCGACTGTGACTGATCGAACATTTAATTTAAAGGTTGTTCAAACAATAGTAGCCGAACATTTCAAAATTATTCAACAAATGGTAGCCGAACATTTTGAAATTGTCCAATCAATTGTGGTCGGAAAGTTTGAAATTGTTTCTTAGCCTTGTCCGAACAATATGCATGTAAGGTAATTAATTTTTTATTTTATTTTGAAAACTTACTAGTATTGCACCCGTGCGATGCACGAAAAATTTATAAAATAATAATAACAATATAATTAAATATTAATGGTATTACTTAAATAAAATCATAAAGTATATCTTATATTTTATTATAGATTTTTTTCAATATATTATAGATTTTTATGTGCTAAAAGAAAAAGGAAATATTATTAATAAGAATGATAGAAATTCATAATATATCTTATATGCAATTAACTATATACTCCCTCCATCTCATTTGAAATTACAAAAAAAAAATAAAAAAAATTAGGGGTTTCACTTAAAATTTCAAAATTAAGAAGATTTTTTTTTTAAATAATGAGACCCACTTTGTCATACTCATTTGAGGTTTTCAAAAAAAAATATCTTTTTTCATCCTCTTACTAACCCATTTATTAAAATTAAAAAATGGTTTACTGCTAAATAAAAAAAAAACTATTTTCTCTTCTCCCTCTTCAAATCAACCAATAGAGTTTCTTGAATTTATTTTACATCAATATATTTTTTCATTATTTCTCCATATTCAATTTTCTTGAACTTCAAATAACTATTAATCTCTTCTTACATATAACAAACTTTTCATGTACAAAAAAATATTTATTTCATATTAAGCTTTTCTCAATACATTATTATATCATAAAATTTTATTATTATTATTATTATTATAAAAATACTATGTAATATTTAAAATATAATTATATTAAATGAAAGATAAAAGACGCTATAATCTTTTAAGAAGATAATATTGATTATTGAAAAATAATAAGTCCAAACAATAAAAAATAAATAACAAAGTGAAAATAGATAAATAAAAAACTAAACGAAGTAGAAAAGAAGGAAGAAAAACAAATAGACCTAGAACACTTTCCTTTAACCCTCTTCCTATCCTATCATGTTTCACAACTTGAAATAGGGGTTAGAGTACATTTAGGTAGTAATTATTGAATTTAGTAAAACAAAAGGAACAAAAATTCATCTTCAAAATGCCTCGTATATCAAAAGCATGTCTCTTTACACATCGATCTCTTTCAATTTCAAAAGTCATTTGTATATTGAATTTAAAAGTTAAGTAATTATGTTTATACCATCTTATAAAACATTTAATAATGATGATGCCAAAATCGTCAAATCAGTCCAAATCCAAGCGTTCGGATGCTCCGGAGATTGCAATGCCTGAAAATAAGAGAAAACACGTAAACTAAGCCGGGGCGGATCCGGCTAAAGGCCCTCCGGCGTGAGAGTAAGTTCATATAAGAAACTAAATTGACAGAGTTTATGTATTGTAAAAAGTAACGTATCAAATAATGAGCCATAGGGCTTTGTATTTATAGGGATGGATTGATAGAATCCATGTTGAAGTGAACTTGTAAAGAGATAAGATATAATCCTAAGAGAATTATATCTGTTAAGGAGTCATTGTTTGACTTGAATTGATGTAGGTGGTTACAATCATGATTTGATAATAACTGTTGAATCCTTATTTGAATAGGATTGCATGATATGTTAGTCGGAACGTCGAGGAGCATGAATGTTTTATCTCGGCATTGGCAAGTAAGCCGAGGTGCGTGATTCTGCTTTCTCGTCATTTGGTGATTGGCCGACATGGGAATATGCCGAGATAAACGATTCTCTCTCCTCGTCATTTGATGATATGCCGAGGTGAGAACATTCCTCTCCTCGTCAATTGTGACATCTCAGAACATGATGAGCCAGGTATAAAGAAGTCGTTGTCAATGTAAGGTCGAGGAGATGCTCGTCGGCATACGAGGAAGGTACCTCGGCCCTGTTATTTAAGCATTGATACTTGTATATTGGATTATGTTTACGGCCCAATCCATTTGGGCCTAACTTGGACAAACCCATGTTCGTATCTCGGTTTATAATGTTCAGTGGCCCCCGACTTTCTAGCTCGGCCTAGGACGAGGAGAAAGTCATCTCGTCCTCGGCTTATGGGATACGAACAGGTTTGACACGCGTCAGGGACGCTCCAGTAATGCGCCGTTTCATTATCCGACGGTTAATAGCATGATGATTACGCGTGGGCCCCCTAGCCCTGTCATGTCTCGGAAGTTGTTACCAGCATTTAATGTTGGTGGCGCCTTACCCGGTGACCCGTATTGTTCTCGATTTTGACCCGGTTTTGGTGAGTATATAAACTAAAACCCTTCTCATTTAAACCTTTACTCACCCAAGTCATTTAAAAGCAAATAGCAAGGTTCAGGCGATAAGTCTTAGGTGTTCACATACCCAGTTTCCGGCGAGCTTGAAGTTTCCGGCGAAGTTGTTTCAGAGCTTGATTCCGACCGTTCTCAAAACTAAAAACAGGTACAACCCTTTCCTTTACTGATTTACCCCTGTAATCCGCAATTTCTAGGGTTTTTTTGGAAAGTTTTAATCTTGGAAACCACCATTGTTGAGCTCTTGAAGCTTCTCTTGAATTTTTTATTTTTCTTGCATGTTTGTTTGGGTTTCTTTGAATCTTGTATGAATTCCTTGAAATTTTCGATTGTTTTGTCTGCATTTCTTTGAATATTGAATAAACTCCCCCATTGATCTTTGATTCCCCCTAGAAATGGCTCGTTCTTGGGACCATTCCCCCCGATTCCGTTATAGGTATCACACCGGCAATCTGAGGGTTTACCAGAGAGAGAGAGGACCCTGGTTGATGCTGACCCTGGATGATATAGGAAAAAGGTTGAGAAGTTATGGGCGTACCCGGATGTTCCTTCAATACCCAGATTCCACAAGGATAGATAGGATTGTGTCCAATTCCCCCAATATTATCGTGTTTGAGGATAGGGCAGAGATGATGGAGCACATCGAAATGTTCTACCCGTCTTCAGATCATATAGTTCGTGAGCGTCTGAGTGGTAAGGCTCCCTCCTCGGCCTATCTATAATGACGAGGGGGGATATCCATCTTCACCGTCTTAAGGTCAGTTACGGACGAGGTAACTAATTTATGCTCCTCGTCTTTTTGCAGATATGACGGGAAGAGGGGGAGAGGCCACCTCGTCAACACAGATAGTTGATGCCTTCATGGAAGGTGCTCAAGTTGAAGGTAGCAGAGGCCGAGGAAGGGGAGGCCGAGGTGGAGGGCAACGACGAGAGAGGCCTCCAAAGGCCGGAGATCCCATGCTGGAGAAGTTGTACTCCAAATACGGGGTTGACAAAGCTGAATATAGATTAACTTATATCGGCAAACCCGATCTTAAGACAGATAAGGAAGAGAGGAGCTTCTACTATAATGAAGACTACGTCCACTTCTACTTCAAACAATTTCAACAGGGGATCCGTCTTCCTTTGGACCCCTTTATCAACAAATTTTTAGACGACGTGAGGGCTGTGCCGGCCATGCTGGGAGCTAATGGTACCAGGGTTCTTGTTAGCTTTATAGTGCTCTGCCGGAGCTTAGGTTATGAGCCGACCATGGGAGCCTTCCGCTATTTTTATCAAGTCAGCTTTGTCAAGGACAGTTGGCTCCTCGTCATCCGGAGTGCACCCAAGAAACCCAAACTTCTTCTTCCTATGTCCAGCAAGGTTGCAGGTTGGGATAACCATGTAATTAGGGTTGAGAGCCGCCAAGGTTGGGAGTTCCAATCCCCTTGCCATCCTCCAACTTCATCAGGCCCCGTTCAGCAGTATGAATGGACCAAGGTCCTGATCAAGCGCTTAGAGGAGTTTGCCGAGGTGGGACTCCTTGACTGGTCGGCAATTGAAGCCTCAGACCATTACTATGTCCAGGCAGGACTGATGTCGGGGCCGAAGGACGGGGTGGTTCCCCTCGTCACTGTTAAGAGGGGGAGGCGTTTCAATGATTGGACAACGCATCCCGGCCTCATTTTTCATGGGGATTGTCCGAGGTGTAAGGTCCCCCCCTTGATCAATGTCTGGAAGAATAAGACGTGGTTCGATGTAAATGTTTTATCCTTTGATACTTGTAGTTTTTTGCATTATTGTTGACTTTCCTTCTACCCGTATCTAACCATTTTGTCCTTGCCTTTGCAGATTTGACCCCCGAATAGGAGGCAAAATTAGCTATGAAAAGGTTGAGTCCCATGGAGCTGGTAAAACAGAAGAGACGTCAAGTCAAGAAATCGGGCTTGACGGAGAGGAAGGAAGAAGCTAATCGTCGTAACTAGACCTCTCCCTCTTAAGTTACACGAGGAAGTGAATGCCGAGGATCTGGGATCCGAGGAACAAGTTAACCAATCAACTGTTGAGGGGCATAGCCTCCATGTTGATGCCGAGGAGGTGGAGGCCGAGGGGATATGCCTCGTCAGCAGACGTTCTGGCTCCAAGAGGGCCCAAGTTGCTAGCACCGAGGAGCCTGCAGCTAAGCGGGCAACTGTTGAGTCCTCCAATCCTGAGGCTCCTCCTCCCCTAACCATCCAAAGCATCAAGACCCAAGAAGAGGCCGAGGAGTTTGCTCGGCGCTTAGCGGCCGACGTCCCCCGTCTGAAGGGCCTTCATCTGCAGGCCAGGAAGGGCCCCCATTTGAGGTTGGGTCGATCTCCTGTCCAAAGGGCCATGGACGAGGAGGCTTATGATGCCCTGGTGAAGGAGAGGCCGAGCAGGGAGAACTTGCTCTGCCGCAAGGGACTCATGATGGATGAGGTAGCTTTCTCGTACCCTTATTTGTTGATTTCGTAACTTGTACTTTGATAGGATATCTGATATTGGTTTATCTTGCAGTGGGATTCCATCACGGCGTATGAAAACGTCTTGGCCAAAGCTCAGGAGAAGCAGGTGCATGACGCCAAGGCTACCCAAAAGACGGGTGAGACCGAGAAGGCTGCCCTAGCTGAGCTTTTGAAAGCCAAGGATGCCGAACTAGAAGCTGCTTAGGCCAAGGTTGAGGCCGAGGTGAAGAGAGCCGAGGAGGCTCGTGCTCAGGCCAAGGATGCCCATGATAAAGCCGAGGAACAACTCCGGCTGAAGGAGGCTGAGCTGACTGAGGCCAGGAAGGGCAAGGCCGAGGTCCAAGTGAGGGCCGAGGAAGCCGAAGCCAAATGTCGAGGTTACGAGGCTACCCTTGTCACCAGGGAAGAGGCGGTTGTAACCCGTTTTAAGGAGAGCCAAGCCTTCCAAGACGCGGTGGATGAGAAGAGTGCCACCATGTTTCAGGACGACTACCTCCATCTCGCTCGCCGTCTCCTGGATGACCCCACCACTGGCTTGGATATCAACAAGATTGCTCTGCTGATTAGCAAGAATCAGTATGACGAGGAAGCTAGGTCTCTTCACCACCTGGTTCCATTTTCTGAGTATAACTTGGAAGTCATGGCTGGGGAAGATGCCCAAGCAGGCCGAGCAGCGTGGGACCCAGCACCTGTCGACCCCGGCAATATCAAAGCCTTGGTGGAGGCGATTCAGGATGAGGGAAAGACCGAGGACATGAAGGCCGAGGTAGGGGGAGGAGAAACCGAGAAGACTGATCAGACTGTCCTTCCTCCCCCTGGAACTATCACGGAAGAGTGGCTTGAAAAGTCTTTTGATGATGGCCAGCAAACTTAGGATAGGATTTTTCTTTTTCCTTTTTTGTAACAGCCGTTAGGACTTGTACTTTTCTTTTGAATATCAATGAAAAGGTCCTTTTGTTTTAATTCATGTTGTTTCAATGAATTGTTTGAGTGTGTTTGTATGCTATGCATACGCACAAAGCTTGCGAAGGTGGAAGCCGAGGAGGGTCCCTCGTTCCTGGTTATAAAGTGATTAGGCCGAGGGGATGTCCTTCGGCATTGATTGTACTTGTAAGTCGTATAAGCCGAGGAAGGTCTCCTCGGCTATGACTGTTAGGTGATTTCTTCTTTTTCGTCTCCTTATGCCGAGGAAGATGACTCGTGCACAGTTTTCAGACGTGATGCCTTTTAGTCGTAGTGACAAGGTATTTCCTTGTCTTGACGTGAGGCAAGTCATTAGGCCGAGGAGAGATCCTCGGTCTTGACTGTGATACCTGTAATCCTGGACTTAAGGTGGACCCTAGTCAGGATGTAAGGTAAGCCGTTAGGTCGAGGAGGACCCTCGGTCTTGGCTGTGTAATCCTGGAGTCAAGGCGGACCCTTGTCAGGATGTAAGGTAAGCCATTAGGCCGAGGAGGACCCTCGGTCTTGGCTGTTGTAATCCTGGAATCAAGGCGGACCCTTGTCAGGATGTAAGGTAAGCCATTAAGCCGAGGAGGACCCTCGGTCTTGGCTATTATATTAGTAATCCTAGAATCAAGGCGGACCCTTGTCAGGATGTAAGGTAAGCCATTAGGTCGAGAAGGACCCTCGGTCTTGGCTGTTAGGAGCCTATAGTCATTGATTCAAGGCGGACCCTTGTCAAGACGTAAGGCGTGTATTTTGACGACTCGGGGATCAGATTCTCGTCTTCTGGTGTTTGTGCTTGGAGTTGATAGTTGCTTTGCAGGTTGGAAGAAGTTGTTTTCATAAACTGAAACGCGATTACATCGAACTGTAATCCTATCGAACTAAAAAGTAAAAAACAGAAAACAAGAAGCTAATCTATTGCAAAATAAACTAGACTAGTGATAATACTTTCTAAGATTGTCGGAATGCCATGGGTGCTTGAGCTCCTTCCCCTCCTTAGTCTTCAATCTGTAGGTCCCTTCACGAATGACATGAGTAATGATATAGGGACCTTCCCAATTTGGGGAGAGCTTGTGTTTGTTCTGCTTTCCGACCGGTTGCTTCAATTTTCCTGAGTACCCAATCACCTACTTGGAATACCCTTCTGATGACCCTCTTATCATGGTATGCCTTGGTCCTTTGCTTGTAGTTCACCATCCTCATCTGTGCAGCTAGTCGCTTTTCATCTATCAGGTCTAGGTCTAGGAGCCTATTGACCTTGTTGACTTGCTCATCATAATGGGAGTTTCTCACAGTAGGGATGGCCATTTCAGCTGGTGCCATAGCCTCAGAACCGAAGGTTAGTACGAATGGGGTTTCCCCGGTTGGCCCTCGGGTGGTTGTGCGAACAGTCCATAAGGCTAGGGGAAGTTCATCCAACCATCTACCCTCGCGTCCTTCAAGGTTCTTGGTAAGGGATGTTAGGACCAGTTTGTTGGTAGCTTCTGCTTGACCGTTGCCTTGGGGTCTGCTAACTGAGGATTTTGCATGGCGGACTTTGACTCTTCCCAATTCTGTTGTAAATGCCGTAGAGAACTGGAGTCCGTGATCAGAGACAATTGTATGGGGGAGGCCAAATCGACACCAGATGTAGTCGTGGACGAAGTTAATTGCGTTCTCTTCTGTTATCTTGGCCAATGCCTTTGCTTCTATCCACTTGGAGAAATAATCAACAGCTACGATGACGTACTTGCAATTACCACGGGCGGGAGGGAAGGGTCCGATGATGTCGATCCCCCACATATCAAATGGCCACGTAGGTATCACAAGTGTTTGCTCAACTGCCGGTAGTCTAGGAATGTCAGAGAATCTTTGGCATTTATCACATTTTCTAACATAGGCGTGCGCGTCCTCCCTTAGGTTTGACCAATAGTAACCTAGCAATATGATCTTGTCAGCTAAGGTTCTGGCCCCCGGGTGTCCGCCGCAAACACCTTCATGTACTTCTGCCAAGAGGTTCTCAATTTCCTTGGGATAGACACACCTTAGCAGGGGCTTCGTGAAAGATCTTCGGTAGAGGACTCCGCTCATCACAACGAACCTTGGGGACCTCTTCTTGATAAGCTTAGCTTGAGCTTCATCTTCTGGGAGTTTCTCCTTCTCAATGTACTCAACGTAGTCATCAATCCAACATCTCTCCTCTCCATATAGGAGCATGACTTGTAATCTTTCATACGCAGGTTCCTCAGCATAAACTACATATGGACTGGTCTTAGATGTAGACACATCCATGGTTGCTAGTTTAGATAGAACGTCTGCGACTTGGTTGTCTTCCCTGCCTATTTGCTTGAGTTCAAAAAATTCCATCTTCTTCGTCATGTCTAGGACAAGGTCTCTATATTTGGCAAGGGTGGGGTCTTGGGTGTTATACTCTCCCTTTACTTGTTTGACAACGAGTTGGGAGTCACAGAAAGCCGCCACCTTAGTTGCTCCGTAAAAGGAGGCCATCTCAATGCCAAATATTAGGGCTTCGTATTCAGCTTGATTGTTGGAGGCAGGGAACTTGAAACGGATAGCATCTTGCATGGTGTATTCTCCTTCCGGACTTGCCAGTACAACTCCAGCTCCGCTTCTTTGTTTTGTAGCAGACCCATCCGTGTATAGAATCCAACAGTTGGATGGGAGTTCGACGGGAGACTCTTCTTGCTCTAGTGCATTTTGTTTACGGGAGGTGGGGACATGTTCACCCATGAAGGCAGTCTCAACCATGAAGTCAACCAAAGGCTGTGCCAGGAGGGTCCTCCTTGGTTGGTACGTGATATCAAACTCTGTGAGAGCGATAGACCAATTCAGGAGACGTCCGTAGCCGTCCAACTTGTGCAGTATTTTCTTCAGTGGTTCGTTCGTATACACGGTGATGGGATGGGCAGAAAAGTATGCACGTAGTTTCCTTGAAGCAATGACTAGCGCGTATGCTATCTTTTCCACATTAAAGTATCTGCTCTCCACGTCAGACAGTGCCTTAGAGACATAGTAGACGGGCTTCTGAATTCCTTCGTCATTCCGAACTAGAACGGCTGCGACAGCATGATCGGTGGCAGCTAGGAATATGTACAGCATCTCACCGGTAGTCGGACTGCTGAGCAAGGGAGGGGAACCCAAGTACTCCTTCAACCGGAGGAACGCTTCGGAGCATTCGGGAGTCCGGGAGAAGCTCTTGGTACCCTTCAATACCTTGAAGAAGGGCAATGACTTTTCGGCGGATTTGGCGATGAATCTTCCAAGTGCCGCTATTCTTCCATTTAGTCTTTGAACCTCCTTGATGGTGGTAGGTTCCTTCATGTCAATGAGCGCCTTAATTTTTTCAGAGTTGGCCTCTATTCCCCTTTGAGATACCATGAAGCCTAGGAACTTTCCCGCCGTTACTCCAAATACGCACTTGCTTGGATTCAGCTTCATGTTATTAGCTCGGAGGTTGTTTATTGTCTCTTCCAGGTCAGGAGCATGACTGCCCTCCTTGGTCTTTATGACCATGTCATCGATATAGGCCTCCATGTTGCGACCTATTTGTGCTTCAAATACCTTGTTCACCATGCGTTGGTATGTAGCACCGGCATTTTTGAGCCCAAAGGGCATCATAATATAACAGTAGTTTCCCCCAGGTTTTTGGAAGGCCGTCTTTTCAATGTACTCTTCCTCCATTTTGATTTGATGGTAGCCTGAATAGGCGTCTAGGAAACTGAGTGTCTGGTGTCCAGCAATGGAGTCGACCAACTTGTCAATTCTGGGGAGAGGATAGCTATCCTTTGGGCAGGTCTTGTTCAAATCAGTGAAGTCTATACACATACGCCACTTCCCATTTTGCTTCTTCACCATTACTACATTGGCCAACCAAACGGGGTACTTGACTTCACGTATAATTCATGCGCTAAGTAATTTCTGCACCTCTTCTTTAATAGCTTTCTCCTTGTCCCTTGCAAAGTTTCTCCTTGTCTGGGAGATAGTCTTCGCCAAAGGATCAACTTCCAGGCGGTGGAGGGCTACTTCTTCATTGATCCCTCTCATGTCTTCGACTCTCCAAGCAAAGACGTCGAGACTGTTTTTCAAGAGGGAGATGATTTTTTCTTTCTCTTCTGGAGATAGTTGGCCCCCGAGTTTGATTTTTTGTTCAGGATAGTCAGGATTGATGACTACCTCTTCCAGCTCATCTACAGGCTTCATTTCAGGACCGTCTCGAAATTCTAGAGACTCGATAATAATTTCTCTAATTCTCCTTCCTTCATTGTCGTTCACGTTGAGGCCTTCTTCCTCCATAAGTTCATCAACTTCGGGAAGATCGACCTTCCCCAAGTCATGGTTGGCCCCCGAGTTCTGGCTGTTAACGAGAATGGGGTCTTCCTCAGAGACGGACGGAACTATACCTTGGTCATCTGCAATTTCTTGGACCATAGGTACTTCCTCAGATACAGGTGGAATTGCGCCTTGGTCATCTGCAATTTCTAGGACCATAGGCTCTTCCTCATCATCAAGTACCTCACGGATATAGCTCATTCTGGAGCTAGTTTCGATGGTTTTTTGAGATTTAGAGATCTTGATGTTTTCCTCGGGGGTATCTATCTCCACGCTTTTAGATTTTTTTCGACTCTTGACGACATGCTCCAAGAAGTCTTTGGGGGTTGCCCTCACACATCCAATTCCAGCACGAGTGGGAATTTAACTCGTTGGTGAGGAAGGGAGGCTACCATCCCAAGTTTAGCTTGACTTGGAATGCCTATGATTGCATGATAATCACTAGTCAAATCCATGACTACAAAAGTGACAGTAGCTTTGGCTCGGAAGGGGTGTTCACTGACTTTAAGTTCCAGTTCCACCGTTCCCTTAGCTACAACCTTATGGTTGGTGAATCCTTCCAGCCTACCATGATATGGTTCCAGCATAGTGTCTTTCAATCCCATCTGTTGGAAAGCGGAATAGTACAGAATGTCACGAGAGGCCCCCGTGTCCACAAGTAATCTTTCCGATTCCACATTGTCAATCCGACCCTTTATTACCAAGGGTTGTTCACGGGCAGCGCGGCTTCTTGCCAGTTCGTTGGGAGAAAAACTGATGACCTCTTCCGCCTTATGAATCCAAGCAGGCACGTGGTACACTTTGCTTAGTTCATGGATCTGGTCCCTCAGCTTTCTGGTAGAAGTCACTTCTTCATGGATCACGTGTAATTTGGCTCTAGGAGGCCTACGTTCTCCGTCTTCACTTTTATCATCATCTTTGCTTTCCTCGTCCTTTCGCTTTCGCTTGTTGTCTTTCTTCATGACATAGCGATCTAGCTTCCCCTCGTCAACCCATCGTTGGATCATTTTCTTGAGGGCCCAACAGCCATCAGTGGTGTGCCCATTGTCCTTGTGGAAATCACAGTATTTAGAGGTGTCACGAGGAAACTTTGGTTTATCGCTCAGCGGACGAGGGGGTGGAAGATTTACAAGTTGCATGATCTCAGAGATGGGTTTGGTAAGAGGGGTAAACACCTCAGGTTTCTCTGTGCTTCTTGTTCTGTTCTTACCCTTGGATCCCTTGCCATTCCCATTGTCATTCTGGCGAGTGCCCGTCGTTTCTGGTTCCGCCTTGTCGGATCCCCTTTTCTTGCTCTTATCCTCGGCCATTGCAATGGCGTATGCCACATGGTATAATTTGGACTTGGACTTAGGTTCCCGGGCAGAGAGTTCATAGATGAGGGGACCAAATTTCAATCCAGAGTTGAAACAAACTATGACTTCCCTGTCAGTGAGGCTCTCTTCTACCTGGTCTGCCATTTTGCGGAATCGGTTGTAGTAACTGAGGGTGGTTTCTCCCTTTCCTTGCTCGATATTGGCAAGGTCAATCAATCTCATCTTTCTCCTTCCAGCTGTGGCAAAGTGATTCAAGAACATTCTCCTCATGCCTCTCCAGCTATCGATGCAACCTTTTTTCAGCTCACGAAACCAGGTCAAGGCTGTTCCGGAGAAGGTGCTCGCGAAAGCTTTGCAGAGCATGTCATCAGCTACAGTGAGGAGGTTCATGGTTTGTTCAAAACTTTGTACATGGTCCTTTGCGTCGGTGGTTCCGTTGTATTTTTCAAAATTCGGGACCTTAAAGTGGGGATTAGGTGGTGCAGCTGTTATCCTCAGGGAGAACGGACGAGTTGCCCAGTCAAAGTCATCATCGTCAACTTCCTTCCCATCTCCATGTCATCAAGTCTTTGTTTCAACAGTTCCCATTGTTTGGTTTCCACTCCCTTGTCACTGCTAGAGCGGGTGCTTCGATGGGATCTACGGGTCGATTTATCCTTGGGATGACCATTCACCCTACTGTGCTCCCCGTCGTTTCGATGGCTGTCACGCCGTTTAGATGGTGCTTTATCACGCTTGGTCCCAACTCTTGGCCACCAAGTATCATTCTGTATGGTTCAGGTGTCCTTGGCCATGCGAATTCACGAGCACGAGGACGGGGAGAATCAGGGCGAGGTCGACGTGGTCGAGGAGACCCGGGACGACGAGGTGCCATGACGAGGCAAGGGGGTGACATACGCTTGGTTAGACTAAGTCTCGTTCTCAGGTCCCGTGAGTTCACTTCCTCTTCCCTGGGAGTTAACTGGCTTCTCAGGTCAACTACCTAATCCTTCTTCTTATTGTCATGCCGAGGATGGGTAGGTTCTCGGAGGGCCTGCTTTGGTGGTTCAGCGGGTTCGAGGGGAGGACCTCATTGCTCACCTAGTCGCTCACCTTGCTCCCTTCCACGAGAGTTTCCCATCGACGGCAGCATGAACTCAGCCATGGAATTATCAGGATCCAATTGCAATAGGGCAGCCTGTGTCTCATACATCCTTTGCAACGTCTCCATTTGCCTATGCAGCAAAGTGCGTCGGTCAACAGTTAGAGTACCTTCCGCTTGGCCGTCGTCGACCTTCTTTGTCATCTTCCTTCCCACTCGTTTCCCACGAGGGCGAGTAGGACGAGGTAGGTTAGCTCCCTCTCCCTCGCCATTCGCCTGACCCATGGAACGAAGAGTCATGGCAAGGGGAGGGGGCCATCTGGCTGAGGTAGAGGAGGAGGAGGAGGTAGTACCTCGGCATCCTGGTTAACCCCATTCACTTGGGTTTGTTCCTCAGCAGTTACACTTGTGAATTGTCCGTCCATTGCAAATCAAGAATTGTAACAGCGAACTTACCACAAATGAGGTTTTTCAACAGATCTCAATTTCAGGCAAAATTGGGGCAAATTCCAATCGTTAAGGTAGTGTTATAATTGCAATTTTACCAAAACCAAAAAATTTCAGGCCAAAACGCAAGTTTTAGCACGAACTTGACGAATTCTGGCCAAAATTTGCAGATTCCGGCCGAATCAAGAATGAAACAGAATCGGAGCAGATTTTTCGTTCTGATTAAGAACAAATTCGGCAGAAAACAGACTTCAGGCGAACTTTTCCAGGACAAACAAAGGGTGTTTGAATCGATTTCCCGGCAATGGAACCAATTGATGATGCCAAAATCGTCAAATCAGCCCAAATCCAAGCGTTCGGATGCTCCGGAGATTGCAAGGCCTGAAAATAAGAGAAAACACGTAAACTAAGCCGGGGCGGATCCGGCTAAAGGCCCTCCGACGTGAGAGTAAGTTCACGATTTGTGTATAAGAAACTAAATTGACAGAGTTTCTGTATTGTAAAAAGTAACGTACCAAATAATGAGCCATAGGGATTTGTATTTATAGGGATGGATTGATAGAATCCATGTTGAAGTGAACTTGTAAAAAGATAAGATATAATCCTAAGAGAATTATATCTGTTAAGGAGTCATTGTTTGACTTGAATTGGTGTAGGTGGTTACAATCATGATTGGATAATAACTGTTGAATCCTTGTTTGAATAGGATTGTATGATCTGCTAGCCGGAACGCCGAGGAGCATGAATGTTTTATCTCGGCATTGGCAAGTAAGTCGAGGTGCGTGATTCTGCTTCCTCGTCATTTGGTGATTGGCCGGCATGGGAATATGCCGGGATAAACGATTCTCTCTCCTCGTCATTTGATGATATGCCGAGATGAGAACATTCCTCTCCTCGTCAATTGTGACATCTCAGAACATGATGAGCCAGGTATAAAGAAGTCGTTGTCAATGTAAGGTCGAGGAGATGCTCCTCGGCATATGAGGAAGGTACCTCAGCCCTGTTATTTAAGCATTGATACTTGTATATTGGATTATGTTTACGGCCCAATCCATTTGGGCCTAACTTGGACAAACCCATGTTCGTATCTCAGTTTATACTGTTCAAATAATATACTTACCTGTTAGAAATTTATCATCAAATGATTGAACATCTTCAAATGCTTCAAAAGGCTTGAAGTTGTAAACATTCCATGGGAAATTATCATCAAATACTTTTGTTATTCGGGTCTTAGCAATAAACTTCAGTTTGTACTTTCCATCTACCGTCTTATATTGAGATGTATTCTCAGTAACAATGACATTTTGTATATGATACAAACCGTTTTTCTCAAGCATTGGAGAAAAATTCTCAATATGGGGATGCCTTATCGTAGCATGCATTCCTGTTCCCTAAAAAAACAATGAAAAAATGAAAATATTGATAATTAATTATGATAGTATTATTATATTTAATTAAGAACATCAAGTAAAAAAATATTGCATACCTCTGCATCATGAAAAACATATTCCTTGCTAAACATTTTTTTTGGATCATCAAATGAAGGAAGAGAGTATGCTCTTGCTAGTCTCAACTTGAACATCCAATCAATTTTGTCAATCTTGATTGGATTGATTTCTTTGAGTAAATTGTAGATTGGAGCCAATGGGTAAATAGTATATACTCTCTTCGTCCCAGTCGAGTGTACACTTATTTTTCTTTTGGTCTGTCCCAGACGAGTGTGAACTGCCCAAAATGAAAGAAAATCTTTACTATTTACCCCACTCATTCTCTCTCCTATTTTACTTTTACACTCACAACATTCTTTCTCCTAACTATTCCTTCCACTCATTCTCTCTCTTATTTTACTTTTACACTCACAACATTCTCTCTCCAATGTTTCTCTTTCTTACTTTTTCTTAATCGGTATGCCCAACATTTTGGTTCACACTAAGCTGGGACGGAGGGAGTATATATATAAGAAATGTGAGATCATGTACTCAACGCTTTGGATATTCTTTAATTAGGATTGGAAATAAAATTATTCTATTGTATTTATACTTGTAACCACCTAGAAATCTGATTCTAGGATCAATTGAAAACTATTGGAATTCTTCTTATTAGAAAGAGAATAACGTGATGGTGAGGTGATTGCTGGGAATAAATTTTAGTAATTGTAATAAATTGTGTTGTGGTTATAAAAGAGGATAACTTTATCTTCCAATTATAATGTAACCTCTATTCATCAATTATTTTGTGTAACTCATCAAAATTGATTAAATTTTAGTTTGAATGTTTTTTTATTTATTATTTTACATGTTTCTAATAAAATAATTTTTAAAAAATTATATAAAAAAGATATTGAAATGCTCTATCAACCTGAAAATTATTTACTTAATTATTATAAATAGAATGCAAAATGTTTTAATTAAATTAATTGATATTTTAATGGAAAGGAGATGAATCGGCTAGCAAGGTTTTGACATTCCTTAAAAAGTCATTATTACATTAAATTTCAGTTATCTTAAAATAGAAATCTCAAAAATTTCCTTAAAATGTCATTATTACATCAAATTTCAGTTATTTTAAAATAGCAATCTCAAATTTTTTCCTTAAAATGTCATTATTACATCAAATTTCAGTTATTTTTAAATAGTGGAACACGTAACAAATTACACGAATATTCAAATAAATGTCTTTTATTTACTTATGTCTCATTCTAATTTTTTTTAGGAATTGTTGAGATTTATGACAAGAATATTTTTATGCTTAGTTTCTACTCCTTTGTCCCAAATGGATCACGTAACCAATAAAACTTTTAATTTACATTTGCTGAAAAAAGAACATCAAATAAAATTCGAATGAAAACTTCTTTAATAGTGGAGCTAAGTGATTGTCATTCTTATATTATGGATATAATACGTTTTTTAATCAAATAAAGTTTACATATCATGGAATCCCAAAGGGTAAGGCTTTTAAAGCAACTTTTCATTTCCTTATCATTATTACTTTTAATTTTTTATTCAATGTACCATAATGAAATACTTATATTTAAAATTCTATTTTTAGCAACATTTTGAAGAAAAATTGTGTCTTTCTTCATTTAGAAACTATTTTGTTTATATATATATATAGATTTGCAGATATTTACCTAGTTATAGTAAGAACCACCTTCTTCTTCTATTTGCGTTCTCTCTCTCTCTCTCTCTCTCTCTCTCTCTCTCTCTCTCTCTCTCTCTCTCTCTCTCTCTCTCTCTCTCTCTCTCTCTCTCTCTCTCTCTCTCTCTCTCTCTCTCTCTCTGTATGTTTGTGTTCTTCTGTCGTTCTTTTATTTTTCTTAAACGTTGAATGTGTGTATGTGTTGGTGGGTATGTGTGGGTGTGTTTTCTTAATATAGATGGGTAATTATTTAAGGGCTTTAAAGGGTAAAATATGAATATTGACGATGTATTTGGTGATGAGGGTTTAATTTTTTGGTGAACTAAGTACCGTGAGAATAATAAGTAATGTTTCGAGAGTGAATAACAATTGTCAGAAGAAAAATAGTTAATCCGCAAGTACCTCCTCAACAACTCTATATTTTGTAAAAGTTATCCAAGAAATTTCACCTAGTTTAGTAGGTTACATGGGAAAAAAATAAACCCTTAAAAGACCATAGTGAGATTTATAATCTTTTAAATGCCAAAAATACCTATTTAGTCCCTACAACCCAAAAAAACATGTTGTTTGTCTCTCCCCGTTGAAAATGACAGACATTAGTTAAGCGCGCAAGACAATATTCCCTTTGATACTTGTAAGGTCCCACTCGACATGTAGATTTTAGCTTAGCCAATCTCGACCAAACCAAGGTTGTATCATACTCCCTCTATCACAGAATAAATGTCGCATATGGTTAAATAAGTTGAACTTTAACAAAAAAAGTATGAAAATTTAATTATCTTAATGTTTTTCTTAAAATGATTATTGATATATCAATTAAAACTATATTAATAACTATTTTTACATTTCCATAAAGATAAATAATGTAGCAATAAATGTTAATTAAAGTTCAACTTAGTTGTTTATATGCGACATTTATTTCGGGACAAATTGAGTAATAAAATCGATAGATACCGGTCTAACTTGCGAGACAACACATGCCGTCAAGGAGTCGCCAGACGAGAGGGGATGGGGAGCAAAGGGTGGAGGGTGCGGAGGAGAGAAGGTGAATGGATAGCATTCACGTGGCAACTATTAAACATCATAAAACTAACCAGATGCTTTATAGGAATATTCATCCTTTACGTGGACCCAACTCAAATTTTAAAATTTTCTTGTCCTCCTTCATACTTGAAAAAAGTCAGCTTTACTCTCCTTTTTCTGCTAAATACCCAATTTGGGGATTGATGACAATCGAATCCTTGTGCTAAATAGAGTAGTATACAATTTAGGAATAACCTTATTTAATTCGAATCCCACATTCGATTGACCTTAATTGAGTCGAACTCGATTTTGCCATTGTATCCCTGTTTCGGAAACCCATCAATTTCTTCTTTCTTTCACAAAAACCCATCTCAGATTTCGCTCTACACACACGAAGAGTTAAGTGGGTATACTTGTTTGAGCAAATTATCGCTAAATTTTGCAGAAATTTGGCTTAATTTTGGTAAAGGGGAAATGCCTTGGGAACCGATTCTTTGGTTGATCTTCTTTGTAATGAACATTGGCCTTGTCGCCTTTAATCTTTATCAGGTACACCGTACACATCTCTTGTGGGATGTATAAGTTTTACTAAGATTGCTTCTTTGTGAATTGCTTAACTTCTATTAAAATTTTGATCTTTAGTAGTGACTAATTGTGGGTTTTGAATTTTGTGTTAGAAAGTTTGATTGTGAGGTTTTTTGGATGGAATTCGTATCAGTGTGAATCCTTCATAGACATCTTTGCCTGAATTTCTGTTAGGATCTTGAATTTGACAACAGTGTGATTGGTTCCCTAAGCAACATAATCTCGACCTCAATTGGAGTAAATTTGAATTTTTTGGTCATTCATCTTGGGACGGAGGCAGTATTAGTTAATTATTTGTCCTCGGTTACAGGATAGCAGTTTCCATTACTTTGGCTTTGATTTTATGCTCCCTTAGACTACCTTTGCTTACCAGCTATACATTGGAATTATGATGATATGAAACCTCGAGCTAAACGTAGCTAAGACTTCTTAGCTTATGTGCTATACATTGGAATTTTGATGAAACTTTGAGCTAAACGTTTGTAAGGATCGCCAAGGATCCTAAGTCTACATAATTAAGAAGCTTTAATCTTGAGTACATTTATGGGAACTGCTTGATGAAAAGCCTCATCAAGATGGTTTTTTTTTTCTTTTTTGATTTCCAACAACCTTTTCACACGATGACATATGAGGATTCATGTTAGCCGACCCCAAATTATTTTGGGACTAAGGCTTTGTGATGTCGAAAGAAGCCTTGAGATTGATACCGAACGGAAAATGACCAGAAACAATGGGTTACAAACCCTAGATAAAGAAAGCCTTAGCTTTTCCTTTATTTTCTTTATTCAATAATCAAAAACTCTAATCTTCGGATTACAACTTTAGGGCTATTTTATAGCACCCATAAAACTTGAAAAACAAGAAATAAAGTCCTAAAATAATGCCTAACTTATAAGGTAACCTATTAGGAGTCTAAAACTAATAAATCAAGTCTAAATCTACTCTAAAACCTCCTATAATTATTCTACTAAAATTAATTCCGAAAATAATAATAAAATCATAAAAGATATGAAAATATATTCCTCCATTCCTGTCTCGATCTACATCATTCTTCCCTTCTTTGAAAAGACTCGACCACGAGTCAACATCTGTAGCAAGAAATTTACCCTTATACCGTCGACGCACTGTATACTTGCGATTGCTTTTCACTAAATCCATCCAATCCGCCCAAAAATATGTAACACAATCTTCAAATAACAATTTCTTGACAGTCTGATGATGACAAATCTGACCGGAGAACAACCAATCGAAAGGATCTTCATACGGATAAAAACACTTAATGAACCCAAAATTTCTCGACAATTCATCGGACGGAAATTTTGAACAAGGTGTTTTTCGATCAACCGAGTATGACCTTTCCAATTGACAAATATCACAGTCACACATGTCAAAAATCGGAGGTTTTGACCAATCAACAAACTGATCAAAACTGTCTAATAAAACAAAGGGTGATGATGGATCATCAAAAACCCTTTCAACAGTAACGACTAACGATAGATAACGGGACGCGAAATACATCTGGGTATGCCATACCTTCAATCTCCGGACTCTCGATTTCTGCCTCGATATCCCTTGAAGGATCTGCAGCATTCCTGGACCCAATTTCGTTACCCTGGTTGAAGGGAGTGACCCCTTCATGAAACTCCATGTCCTCGGATGATAAATCCGAATCTGAACCCATCGGTGGATGCTCCACACGCGCCCGAAAGTTCCAGGAGTTGTTGAATCTCGCGCACTTCGTCTACCTCAATATCACGTATGCCACGTTTGCGATGATGAACGTCTTGACTGGAATCCGCTCCACGGTTCCTTCCACGAACATCTTTTCCGCCATGAACACTACGCCCTCGTTCGGCCATCAATATCGATACCCTCGTCCAGGCTCTGATACCAAATGATAGCGAAACAAAGGGTTATGAGAATTAAGATCGAACGGAATTGAAACAAGACATGATTGAAACCCTAATAATTGCACAACGGCAAATCTAATTTTTATTAATCAAACTCTGATTTTCGGATTACAACTTTAGGGCTATTTTATAGCACCCATAAAACTTGAAAAACAAGAAATAAAGTCCTAAAATAATGCCTAACTTATAAGGTAACCTATTAGGAGTCTAAAACTAATAAATCAAGTCTAAATCTACTCTAAAACCTCCTATAATTATTCTACTAAAATTAATTCCGAAAATAATAATAAAATCATAAAAGATATGAAAATATATTCCTCCATTCCTGTCTCGATCTACATCACTTTGTTGTTGTTGTTGTTGTTTGAATTCTACAAATTTGCTGGTTGCTACATAATTCTTCTAGTTGTTTGTTGAACTGAGTTGGGTTGGCATATCAGTAACTTCACCTTCGATTAGCTAATCATCTTGTGTAGTAAAATTGTTCCTGGATGAAACTCCCCACCCAGCCGAGCCCTTTCACTTTTGATGTTTCACATTTGCTGGGAGTGATTCAAGGATGAGTAAGATTATGAGTGGAGCAGTTTCACAATCGGTAGGAATAGTTTTAATCAGACAAAATGGAGTGAAAAAAAAAAAAAAAGAGGACCTGAAGTAGAATAGAAGGTCAAATTAGCTCCCTGATTATATTCTTAGAAACCAAGATTAGGAACTTGCTCATTTCGTGACGAACTTTCGTAGTCCAAACTTTGGGTTTGGAGATGTTTTAGAACAAACAAATTAAGTTTTTCAACCAAGTGATAAGTCTAAGTTCATATAGTTCCAAGTTGTTGAATTTGTATTTCTTCATAATAGTAGAATTCCATATCACTACTCCCACCACCCCTTCCTTTTTATGAATGATCCTTCAAATTGTTAAGACCAGTATGAGGTTGTTGTAGCATCTCCAGCTTCGAATTAATTGAACGAAAGGTGGCCTGATTGTATGATTATGTTTTCTACGTATGTTTCTTGTGCTGTTTGGCTCCTTTTATTTTCTGTTTTTACTCATTGAGGCCCACATTCATAGCTCTGAAGAAATGAAGTCATCAAAAAAAATAATGTACGTGGCACCTTTCGTTAGCAAAAAACAAAAATACGAAGTTTTCATCAATGGGCAAGAACATTACCTTGTTTTAAGACCTACTCCCTCCGTCCCAGAATAAAAGTCGCAGTTGACTTGTCAACGTTTTAAAGAAAGGCGCTTTACTAGTTTGTACACTACTTGTACAATGATAAAATTGCTCTAAGTCACTGTCCTTATTTGGAAACGCGACATTTATTCCATGATAAACCAAAATGAAAAGGGCGACATTTATTCCGGAACAGGGGGAGTACATGCAAGCAAATTCCTTTCATATTGGCGTGTCAGTTTATTGTTGCAACTGCAGGCTCTAATATTCTTCTTTCTTTCTTACACAAACCTGTAGATTGTGTGCCTATCAGATTTGGAAGCTGACTATATGAACGCATATGAATCATCATCTCGCATCAATAGAGTGGTCGTCCCTGAGCTCATATTAAACGCTCTATTTTCTGCTCTATTCCTTGTGACAGGACATTGGTTCATGTTCCTGCTTACACTCCCCGTTACTTGCTATGGTATAATGCTGTAAGTTTCTGCTTCGTTTTACATGGCTCATTCTTTTTAACAAAGTTTGTTAGCTTTACTTATTTTATGCTTATTACTCCCTTGGTCCCGAAAAGTTTGTCCCTTTTTGACTTTCATAATCAACTCAATCGAACTTTGACCATAATTTTATGAAAATCTTGATATCCCTATATAATTCAAAAATTGCTATTGTTTCACCATGAGGAGTACTATCAATAAACATTTTTAGAATGGCGTAGAGATAACTAGATTCTCATAAAATATGGTCAAAGTTCGATTGAGTTGACAATAAAAGTAGGACAAACTTTCTGGGACGGAGGGTGTACTTATTATTGTATTACTCACTTATCTGTTGCAATCTTTATTCCTATTTCTGGTGTATTTTGGCATTATGATTTACCTTGCATATCTTCTGAATTACTTTTTGTTCTCACTGTTCGGGGTGTCAATTGTCGTACTTCTCAGCTTGAATACTGCAGCCTGAATCGTTAGTGTTTGGTGTATTATACCCCTCCCCCACCTCTAGATTTGCAAGAATATTTATGTGGATTGGTGTTTTCATGCATAGTTGAAATATGAATCATTTTTTACTACGCACTGTTTGTTATCTAGTCAGTTGAGGAGCGTTTTTTTTTTCTTCCAATATCCTTGGGCCATGCCAAGGTTGGTAAAGCAGCTGTTGTGGAGCTGCTACTTACACAAAACCATAAGGAGAAGATTCAAGAGCAGCTCCCTTGTGCGTTTCTTGGACAATGTAGTAAAGAGACAAATACTAGGCACTTTGAGAACTTAGAAATGTCCCCTTGTACGTCATATTTTGGAATATGTAGATGATGTAAGATTCAATAGCATCTCTATTTGGCGTAAAAAAATCGGTAGAGTATGAACGGGAAAATGATGGTCAGAAGTTGATAAAGTACGAGTAACTGCTTAGTTAACAGGGATTTAAGAGAGCAATACATGTGGGGTGGTAGAGAGAGAGAAGAGCCCAAAACTATAGGAAATAAAGATCAATATATGTTGTTTCGATGTTAGAATATATAGAAATTAAAATGGTTGTCAAACTTAATCCTGTTTATTGATTTAGATTGGACAAAAAATAAATGCGTGAATGACCAGAATATGCAACGTACTTTCACGATTTTTACAATCAATGCAATGTACTATCTAGTGACATTTTAATGCAATATACTTTATCATTTCGTTACAAATAATGCAATTTACGTAATATTTTCATGCAATGTACTTTCTAATTTTGACTCAAATAATGCAAACAAATTGCATTATTTGTAAAAAGATTAGAAAGTACATTGCATTATGTTGTCAATAAATAGAAACAAAAAATGGATATCAAACACTACCTCAACTTTCTGTACTGATGCTTTTCTTCCGGGGGCGTGTTTGTATTTGAGGTGGATTTTCTCTTAAGCTTCATAACCTACTCACGTCGCCATTTTCTTTCTTTTCTGTTTTTTTTTTCTTCCAGATATATAAAGAAGCGGCATCTTATTGATGTAACTGAAGTCTTCAGAACTCTTCATCCGGAGAAGATGTATCGGGTTGCCAAGCTGGCTTTTTACTTGTTTTTCTTCGTCCTAGTCATCATCAGGTACTGTTAGAAGTGTTTTTTTTTTTAAGTTCCTACTTCCTCCGTCCCAGAAAGTTTGTCCCACTTTAACTTTTTTTGTAAACTCAATCTAACTTTGACCGTAATTTATGAAAATTTAGATATCTTTATGCAATTCTAAAAATTGTTATTGTTTCAGGATAGGTGTACTATCAATAACGATCTTTAGAAATGCATAGAAATATCTAGATTTTCATAAAACTACTGTCAATTAGATTGAGTTGACTATAAAAGTCAATTTGTCGTTCCGGGACGGAGGGATTATTTGCTCAGTACTAGTAGTATGCTTCATTCACCCCCCCCCCCCCCCCGCATTATAGTTTTCTAATCAAGGGTTATATTTGCTGTTTGAACGTAGAATGTGGGCTGCTGGAACATTCTTCACCCTCATAACAGTCTTCCATCCCAATAATGAAGGATTAGACCTCCGTTCTAACGTTTTCGAGTTCTAGATTTTCTTAGTTAAAGATTTTCTCTTATTGTCTCGCGTATTAGAGTTTTAAGGAGGGACCTGAAGAACCTACGCAGCGTTTGCTGTTTTAATGTTATCCTCTCTGTAGGGAAGACGTTTTTTTTCTTCATTTTGGCGACGTTTTTACATGATTAAGATTTACATTGTTTTGGTGAATACTCTCTTTTCTTTGCTTCCTCGCCTTCTGACGAGTCTCATAATTTGCAGGCTGGTACTAACCACTATCAACCATATAGTCGACGATGATGAGGACGATGCCCATTTTGGATTTTGATTCTCAATTTTGTAGCAGAAATATTTGTTAGATCACATTGATATTGATTTATTCCAACTGTGTTATTTATTTATTTTTGGCTTGGCTACTCCATTGAACTGTTCTTTATCTCATGTTTGAATATGCTACACATTGTGGTGCAGTCTGACCGTATGATGTGTTACAAACAGTGTTCTAAAAATCGTTCGCCTAGGTCGCCTAGGCCCCGCATAAGCGCTAGGTTCACCTAGGTCGTCTAGGCCCCGCATAAGCGCTAGGCTCAGCTTTGACGACTAATGTCTGCCTAGCACTCTTTAGAACAAAGTGTTCTAAAAGTCATTCATCTAGGCCCTGCTTAGGCACTAGGCCCAGCTCCGACGCCTAGCGACCGCCTAGCACTTTATAGAACCTTGGTTACAAGCAACGTACAAATAAGTTAGCACTTTATAGAACCTTGGTTACAAGCAACGTACAAATAAGTTATGTCCGAACACAAACAAATGCGCATACAACAACAGCAACAACAAAGTATAATAAGTCTCAAAGAGATTCGGTGTAGGCAAACATGAATCGTCGGTGGGTGTAGGAGAGGAGAGGAAATAAAAATAATCAAAATTTGAAAACTAATAAGAAATTTAAAAGAAAAAGAAAAAAAATTGGAAAATAAAAGACAATTAAAAAGGGAAAATAAAGTCAAAATAAACCAAACCAAACCAAACCATCCACAGACATTCATACATATGGAAATTCCTGTGTACATGGAAATGATGGGCCTTTGTCCATTGAATTTAACCAGAATTTAAGGCCAAGATATCAATGTTTCTTACCCCCTTAAAATTTAAAAGCAAAGAGTAAGCCAACAGAAGAACATGATACCTCAACTCTTATTACTTCTTTTTTCTCCGCTTCGATTTGTTTTCCTGAGAATGTTCCCCAGTCTCTGTTGAGGTTACACCACTATGAGTCCGCCCCGAATCTTGACCAGGCTGGTTGATTGGCCTAGATGGCTCATTCTTTCTCTTTGACGACTTTGATGCTTCTTTCTCCACAGATAAAGTGCTTCTATGTCCACTGCTATGTGTGGAGGTTCGATAACCAGTTGCAGATGAGTGATTTGGCCTAATACTTTTACTAGGTGTTGCAAAAGAATTAGTCAAAGATGTTGCAGCGGATCTCTCGTACAGCATTCTTACCTTGGCGTCTTGTTTGGGAATTTCACTTGGGTCTGGATAATGGACAAGGGAAACTCGCCGTGTTACCTTGCCAACTGTTAATAAGATAAGAACTTAGCAGTCAGATGGAACCCACAAAAATGTTACTCCCTCTATCCCTAAATCAATGTCCAAATTCAAGAATTTTTGGTCCCTAAATGAATGTCTTTTTTGTAAGAAACTTAGTCCCTAAATGCTTTTTTATCAAAAAAAATTTGCTACTCATTTTATTATCGTAAAACTATCCCCTCGGTTCCAAAATGAATGACCATTTTGAAAATGCTAATTTTTGATAGAAAAAAATCATAAACATTCTTGTTATTCACTTTCAAAATTTTAGTTTTGCAAAAATATAATGAACTATGAAAAAAAATCACTTAAAAACAAAGTTTTTTGATGACAAAAATCCAAAAGGTCATTCATTTTGGGACAAAAATGGTCGTTCAATTTGGGACAGAGGGAGTACATGTTTAGAAAGCGGATAACAAGAATATTTATGCATCTTAGCCATTAAAATGTATAAAAACACACATTTTTAGAGCGTCCCTTGAAATGAAATTTGGACATTCATTTAGGGACGGAGGGAGTAGCATTTTCTCTAGTTGAGAACGTACCAATTTTTGACTCTGAACCAGAAGATAGAAAAACTGTTGCATCCGGTTCCTGATAAGCGTAACTCCGCACTTTATACGACTTTCCTGTTACATATTCCCTACTTAGCTGAGGCCACTTTAAGAATTTAACTTCACTAACAAAAGAAAGATATTAGAGCTAAACATAACGGATAGCTTTGAAGTACTTGCCTTGGGAAACTTCAATATTGCCCAATTCCCCATCACCATTAAGGTCCAATGACACTTGCTGCCCATCAAGATCTGGAAACTGAAACACCCAAATAGATAATCTGACCATGTCAATGAAGAAAAAAATGATTACACTACATGCAATTTAAGTGAATTTTACACCTATACCTCTGCTCTCCGCCTCCCCCCCCCAAGAATAATACATAATAACAACAACAACAACAAGTATACAAGTCTGCTTCTCTACTTGTAAAAGTCTTACTGATTATATACTGCACTTATATTGTAGCGAGGCCGTCTCTTTAAACATGCCTGATTTCGCTTAATGATGATAAGATGGTTGAATATATGCTAAGTGTTATATGTTCAACTTTGTGACGGTGAACTGTAGGTAGCTTTTTATAAGAAGACTCCTAAATGTGATAAATGTTTCCCAACTGATATCTCTGCATCCATATGAATTTAGATAGGAGTAGAAGGCAAAGCAAAGGAAAAGAAATTTTACATGATCTTTTGGCCACTGAATGAGCCAAAGCTCAGTTGAATCCGTCAAATTAAGGTCAATGAGAGGATCCCTAGTATCATCCTGAAACTCTGGCGGAGGCTTGTAGCCTGAGTCTGCAGCAGCTTCCATAACAACTTTGGTGGGGCTAACAATAAAGAACAGACTGAAAATGGAATCATAGGAAACAATTTAGCCATGAAATTTCAAGGGCAAAAATAGGTATTAGACTCAAATTCTATTTTTCTTTTGTAGAATCTCTCCATATTCAATAACCAATAAATCAGCACCACCAATCTTACACAAAAATCATTGAATCACTGTTTAATCAACATAATAAAATCAGTATTATGATATCCCCAAAATTAATATTTAGCCAACATAATAAAATAAATAATTAATCAACATTCTCAAAAATCACATTATTTCCCCAAATCTAACCCTTAATTTGAAAATCAAAGTTTTCCCCAAATCCAAGCCCTAAATATGTAAACAATCAAGCCCACTATCTGAAAAGTAAAAAGCCCCATATCATGGCCCTATGAGTGAGAAAGTAGAGATTCCTGACCAGTCACTAGGGGCAGGGGTCCAGGGGAAAGATATGGCATCAAATTGGACAGAAACTAGGCTGCCTTGGCAAAGTGGAGTGCGGTGTCAGGCTGGGGCGGGGACTTGGCCTACTTCTTTGGCGATGGATGGCAAGGGAGAGAAGGGGAGAGGGAGAGAAGAAGTACGCTGAAGAATAGGAGATCTCTGAGGCGATGAGGCAGTGAGTGTGGAGTGGCGGAAGTTAGTGGGCTCACTTAGGTTAGGGTTAGGGTTAGGGTTATTAACCTTTCTCTGAATCCGGTAACCTACAATTCATTTTTATAACTAAAACTTTCACTATTAACATATTTCTTACAAAATCAAAATGAACATTTCAAATCGAGAACCACTAAAAAATAATAATAAATAATATACTCCCTCCGTCCCAGTTCAATTGATACTTATTTTCTTTTTGGTCCGTCCCACACCAATTGATACTTACCCAAAATAGAAAGGAATCTTCACTATTTATCCCACTCATTCTCTCTCCTATTTTACTTTTTCACTCACAACATTCTCTCTCCTAACTATTCCTCCCACTCATTCTCTCTCCTATTTTACTTTTACACTCACAACATTCTCTCTCCACTTTTTCTCTCTCTTACCTTTCCTTAATATGTGTGCCATTTTTTTTGGTATCTAATGAACTGGGACGGAGGGAGTATACTTTATACTTTATACTTTATACACACATGTATATAAGATGGGCACATCCTTAAGACAGCTTAGCATGAAACAATGTACACACTATGAACTTAATTCTATTATGCACAAGAACTTAGCATGAAACAAAGAACAAGAATAAATGGAAAGAGAGGGATCCACACACCTCACCACCAACAACAAACAAGACACTTGCAGGCAGACAGTGTTCTAGACGCAATGTAGAAAGACTAGGCAACCCTAACTTCTCTATGAACCTAATATTATTATGCCCATGAATTTGATTGGAACAGCAAGCAGTAACCTATGTTACCTGTGTTGGAAATACATTGTCTTTTTTAGTGAAAACAGTCATCTCCGAATGAATTAAAATCAAATCAAAACCCACCTAGCATATAAAGAGTTTAGTATTGAATGAAGCAAGAAATTTAAATAAAAGGAAAGCAATTGAAGCTGGCCTGTGGGAGTCGCGAAATCGCTGTCCTAAAGTCACTATCGTCTCCCTACGTACAGGTCTTAACGACGAACAGTGGCTCCAAGATAAAACCCTTAAGCTTCCAGCACGTCTTCTCTAGGTGTACGTCCATAGGAAGACACGAACCGTCTATATCAAAGTTTGCCCAAATAATAAAATAGAGAAGAATGGGATATAGAGAATAGAGAGGGGAAGTCGTTTTCTTGTGGTTTTGAAGAGCGCTATCAGCCTCTATACAGCTATGACCCAGCAAACTCTTATCTATATCCATGCATGATTGAAAGTGTCAAAAGTTATCCCAAAAATATCCCATAAATAGAATTTGAACTTTAAAACTTGAAATATCTAACAACCTGGACTCGCCTATGACGATCTGATATGGGTGTGTAAATTGGCAAATGGCGAAACAGTTATACATTTAACCCCTTAATAGTTAAATGGCGGTAGACAAGTGCAATTCATCTTGCCCCTCTTTATGAAAACAGTAAACGCTGGGGGAAAAAATCATAGACAGTACTGTAGAATTAGGTCAATAAATCAAAATTTAATAAACTAAAAAATACCTATATAATTCTTCAGAGTTGTTGTGCGTATGTATGTAACTCTAAAACTACACTACACACCAAAAGAAGGAAAGCTGTTCTGTTCCTACACCGACTATATACAACATCAGCCACTATGAGACTGCAAAATTCAAAAGAATGAGCAATGAAAATCCAAAAATTCTACTCCGTACAAAATAATGTGTACACCGCATTGCATCTCTCATTCAAAACTCTATTTGATAATACAAATTTAGTGAGGGCTTCAATCACTGTAATCTCCCAAAACTAAAGAATCCGTGTCATCATCTCTAAATCTTAAACCAACATCATTCATTTCCTCATCTCTCCCTAAAACCACACTTTATAAGAACGTATGCCTATAGATAATTAACTATTATCTTTTTCATTTTTTATCTAAAAATATCTAAGAAAACACAAATATCTAAGAAAACACACATTGCACTCAATCAATAAAATCATATTCTTTTTCCCTTAATTCTCTTACAAATTTCACAAATCAACTGCTGCATCTAGTTTCTAATAGATGGGTTTTCTTGTATCAAATGGAGCTAGATAAGTGCAATTCATCTCACCCCTCTTCATACAACTCCGTAAAGGCTGGGAAAAATATTATAGACAGACGACAGTGCAGTAGAATAGGTAAATAAACCAAAAATTAAAAACTAAAAATCCCATTTTGATATTAATAAACAAGGCAACCTCAAACACCTTATAATAAATTAAAATAATTTGCACTTAGTGTACATTGAATGAACAATTAAACTTCACTTGTATCTTGAACACTCAACTGCCCAGTTCAGATGCTACAAATAACTACTCAAGAAACTCAAAAAAATCCCAATGGAGATAAGCTCATTAAGCAACGGCGAATTGAAAAAAATGACTAAATAAGAATTAAAATTACAGTAATAAGTCAGGTTGAAAAGCTCATCGGACGTGAAAGCCCAGAAACTGTTGAATTGTTAAGAGAATTAAGCGAAGGTTGAAGAACGGGTTTAGATTCTAGGCCGAAGAGCTGGTGGAAAGAAAATTTGTTGGTCTTTAGTGAAAGTGAAGAGCGAGTTTCTGAACGGACTGGCGCCGACTGAGGAGGGAAAAGTGAGCATAGCAGTGGTCAAAGGATAGAAGAGATAGGGAAGAGAGAGACGTATATTGGGAATTTAGAATTTGGAAAACTAGGGTTTAATGGATCGGGAATATTCAACATTTTAGTAAAGTACAGTTTCCAAGATGTGGTTTTATGAGAAAACTAAGTCCTACTCCTTCGGTATGACATAATCCAGGTCCTAAGACGGCGACTCAAAAAATTTATATCTTAGTCTCGCACCACAAAAAAATTAACCGTGTAGTCCTTCTAACTATAAACACCCACCCACCCCTTCCATATCACACACACTCCCTCTTCCCTCTCTATCTACTTTCTCTCTCTACCCTTCTACCTCCGACCACCTCTTTCCTCCTCAAATCCGATGACCGTTTTCCCTGACTACAACGACTATCTCTCCTCTTCCTCTCTCTCTCTAAAATACATTACCCACCTATGGTCTCCCATAACTCCGACAACCCCTCCCCACCTACGGTCGTCCTCTCCCCCACCCATAACCATAAAAAACAGGACATCTACTTGTTGCCGACGAGCACTCAAATCCCACGAACATCTGTAACTTCGGCTATCTCCTTGGGCATTTATGGCCAGTTCTACCTTTCCCACCCTCTATCAACCTTTCCCCCAACTCCTCGACACACCTCCTCCCTTCGTCTCTGATCCAGGTCTGCAAGTCGACTAAATCAACTTTAAACTAACCAACCGTCGGTCAAGTGCATAGCACCTGGTTGATTAACAAGATTTCTAACGATCTCCGTCAAAGAGCCCCAAGTTGGCATGTGAGTCCGTTCTAGCAACGCCCTATGTACTTCAGGCCCTATTTTGTCATTTGCCCATTTTTTATGCTCCCTCCGTCCCAATAAGTGCTTCACCCTTTTGGGTGGGCACGCAAATTATGGAAATGAGAGGGAAAAAAAAATGTTGTGAGTGTAATTTGAAAATAGGAGAGAGAATTAGTGAAGGGAATAGTAAATTATAATGGTGTTGTGAGTATTAAAATAATGTAGGAGAGAGAATGAGTGAAGGAAATAGTAAAGATTCTTTGCCAAAAAAGGAAAGGTGAAACTTCTAACGGGACGCCCTTTTGGATAATTAGTGAAGCTTTTATTGGGACGGAGGGAGTATAAGGGGGTTAAAATAATAACTTAGCGCAATAGTCTCTCAAAAAATTAGGGATGATGTAACATTGACAATACGACTAAAAAGAGAGAGATAAACATACACACACATACAAAAACAACAACTATACTTTGGCTACTCTTCATGCCCAATATAAAGAAGACGGTAACATATGTATCAGGATACGTGGCCGTCAGTCATTACTAAACCACAAATTTGTCAACTAACCCTGAACATGTTAATAATCATCAGAGTATTATTCAATTGATCCAATCCTTAACAAAAAACAGCAATCTACCCTATAATTTCCTTTCTTACTTATTGAATTGGGGATGAGGAATAGATACTCACAAAGTAATCAATTGATGATGATTAATCAGCTGGAAATATTTCTGTCGCTGGTTACTCCTCAAATCAAACTAGGTATCGCGGCGGCGGCGGCGGCGGCGATTTTAGAGAAGGTTGCAGAGGCGGGAATCGGGGGTGGAAGCGGGATTGTGTATCGCCTCTCTCACAAAGCTAGACTCTAAAGACCAATTTTAATAATGGACCGGAGAGGCCCAATCTTAGACAAAACTAAGTTATGTACAGTCCAATTAGGCCCAAAATTAAATATTGCTCCTTCCTTCTGTCCCAAATTTAGTAGCCTTTTTTGTTCCTAAATAGGAGTAAGTTTTTTTTACCAAAAAAATCATCATTCATTATATATTTATAAATTTGTAAACTGTAAAAGTTTGAAAGTAAATAGCAAAAATATTTATAAATTTTAGAAAGTGCTCTCTTCATCTCGGTTTAATATTTTTAGTTTAACTTGGCACTGTGATTAAAATAAAAGTAAATTTTGTTTGTGAGTATCAAAAGTAAAGTATAAGAGATAAAGTGGTTAGAGAGTTTTTTTTTTGTGGGAATGACAAGTGAGTCTCATTGTCCATTTTAAGTAATAAAATATCTAAAATTTTAAATTGGGACAAATTAAAAAGAAAAATAAGAAACTTAAAATCGGGACGGAGGAAGTATAATTTTGGTCGGGATAATCAAATTGAAAAGAAAAATTGTAAATTTAGCTTAAGTATCACATTTGTCAAGATTTATGGGCTTTCAAATAAGAGGCCCAAAGTGTATGGCCCTTAATATCACCAAATAAAATCAACATTAAATTCACTATGGGCCCACATAATGTAACAACTGGCAGATATCCGACAACAGTCCAGATCCAACATATCATGGGTTGCTTTCTTTGTACTCATCAAAAACATTGCAATAATTAAATTTTGGGCCCATCATTGATAATTATGGCCCATCTAAGTCACCATCAACCTTAATGGGCCCTTGCTGTTTCCGCCCCCGGTTAGACCACTTGACATTTTTATTATTTTACCATTCTCTCCGTCGTCTCATTACAAAAGGAACAACAAAAGTCTTATTTTGTTATCTAATTAATTAGTACTCAAATGTCCGTGTCAATGGCGCGGGACGTTATGCATGGTGGTAAAGTGAAGAAAATTAAAGAACCCTTTTTCAATTTTGCCTTTCTCACACGTAAATCCCTATCACAATCAATTTTCCTCTTTTCCATGTCAACCCCGAACCATACATCCATACCTGATTTCAAACTAAAAAGTTTATAGTCTATACAGCCAGAAAAGAAAATAAGTTCTAACATATGTTGATTTCAATTTCTAATAACCAAAAGCTAATATATTAAATAGAAACGAATAATATCATTCCTCTAAAATTATTGATTTTTAGCTAAGGACACCATTCAGCAAAAGTACACATATCAATAAAAATTAGTATCATATAATCTCTATATTCAATATATGTTAGTAACAAATTCAAAACAAAAACCAAAATAAAAATAAAAATGAGCTCTTGACAAATCAACAAACACATGAAGCGCCTTAACAACAATCTCATAACAAACCTATGATCCTCGGGGGTTGCGACCAAAACATTTAGTAAGAGCAATAAGTTTACGTTATCATGAAGGGAAAAGGTCCAACTTAGATGTGATATCTAGCCCGATTAACTGTCCTGATTTACAAAAAGCTTACAAATAAAGTGTTCAGATAGCATCTTCAGTTTAATTAAGTACTGCCAACTAAAGATGCCAAGAATAGGAGGATAAAGAAAATCCAATACATGAAATATGAAAGGTAAAAGCTGAAAATGAGATCAATAATATATACTATCTCTGTCTCAAAATGAATGTCCAAAAAGTTTTCAAATTTGCTTTGATCAAGAACAAATTTGAAATCTTTTTGGACATTCATTTTGGGATATTGGAGTACTATGATTTTGGTAAATAACACTGAGACATTAAGGAGAAAACATAACAAATTTTTATTGAAATATGCTAGATGTTAAGCAAGATAAGCACAAAGAAAAATACTAGATGTTAAGCAAGATAAGCACAAAGAAAAATACAACTGAAAGTTTTACCCCATGATACCCTCTTTCTGGGGCACTCTTTGCACTCAATGCAATTGATCTGCATTATGTCACTTTCGGTATCTACTTGCACATAATATTCTCTCGGTGGTGTTCCAATTCCAATCCATGCATAATAAATCCTATAGCATACCAAATTCAGACACGAGTCACTTGAGAAACTAACCAATCATTGTTAATTCTGTGTACAGAATAATCAAAAGATAAGTGCAAATCCGCCCACCTTCCTACCCCTCCCCCTCATCCCACCCTCCCCCTCAGTCTTTTCATTCCCTTCCCCCTCCTTCTTCCCCTTTCTCTTTTGCACCTCATTCCCTTCCCATTCTCCTCCATCCCCGCCATCCTCGCCGAGATCGCGACCACCGAAATCCTATCTCACCGCCTCACCCAAACCCTCTTCTATCAACCTCGTCGCCCCCTCTGTCCAGTCTGCTCCACCCCTCTCACTCTGACAATCATCTTCTTCTTTAGATCTGAAACCTCTATGGAGGATTTCGACGCCCCCCACACACACACACACACACACACACTTTTCTCCTTCCTTCTGAATGACTTGTACAGATCAACGTTAGCGTCACTATTATAATATAGATATTACTCTATGCACATTGAAATGTTAAGACCGAGAAACTAATGTCATTTGTACCTTATCTGATTCAAAAATTATTCTTTAGTATAGTACTACTCAACTATTAAAAAATAATAAAAATAAAAATTAAAAACTCAAACTTCAACCCTCCCAAATTGACTTATTCCAATCAATTTATGCAGTTTTTTATATCATTTAATAACTCAAATATCATTGCCGATTAGCAATCGAATCTGGAATTCATTAAACAAAGCTAATAATAATATTGTTCTTCCGTTCAATCACATTTTAGTTTTTGTGTATAGTATTTGTTAAATTAACACTATTTAAATCATTGGATAACTTATTAAACAAATCTTAAATGAATTAGAATTTGCTAAATTGGAAAACTATAGCTAAATTACAATTCAAAAACTTTACATACAAAATAATTAATCAATAAAAAGATAAGAAATAAAAAAAATAAAAATAAAAATGAGTTGCTTTGGGTTCAGAAAGGGTGAACATTTCTGGTTAAGCCACCACCATGAACATTGGTGAAAAATCGCATGAGCTCCGGCCGGAACGGCAAGTATGATTTACGTCGTTCATCCTCCGTCAATTTACTCCTCATGTATACCTCATGCGGTGATAACAATGTTGTTGGAAATGGGTAACGGAAAGTTAAGTTTGACTTAACGTTGACCTAGGTTTCTAACGAAAGTTCGTTATTTGTTAACGAAACTAGTTACAAATGGTAATCTACATTTGTTGTAGATTATATAACTCATTTATTGTCTCAAAACTATTTCCGGGTGAATGAAAAATTAATGACAAAGTTTGTAACTTAACGAAAGTTAGTTAAAGGGTGTTTTGAAGTGCTCGGCCGAGCAGAGTCCTTGACTAGGCCGAGCAGAGCACAGAAATTGGCCAAAGTTTCTGGACAAGTTTGCTCGGGCGAGGCACATGTCTGCTCGGCCGAGCAGTTTGATCAACACGGCCGTGCGAGTCTATTGACTCGGCCGTGCAGCTTGGTGCTCGGCCGAGCGAGTCCCTTGACTCGGCCGAGCAGATCCTGAACAGGTGCCAATTCAAACTGAAAGTTGTCCTTTCGTGGGAAAAGACACAAACCCCTTAACTCTCTTTATAAGCTTCACCTCCGAATTTCAATTCATTCATACAGCCATTTTGAGCCTCTTTACCCTCTAGTGAGATAGATTAACATAACCAAATCATATAATCTTGTTGCATCAAATCCTTTCAAGTCCAAAGTTCAAAACATTGTGTTGTTCGCTAGATTAGTTATATTGGAGTGCTCCTTATAACTAATAGTAAAGTCGTTTTATCTTACGAGAGTTTTGTTATTCAACCGTAAGCACCTGTGCGTGACAAATAACTCTTACGGAGATTGTATATAATACAAGACTCGACTTGTTTTCTAGTTTTCCCAATCTCCGTTAAATTCTTCGTCAGTTTTTCTGTTAAGTTCTTGAGAAGCCATACTAAAGTTCTAACAATCGTAAGAGTTATTTTGTCGCTTCTTCAAGACCTTCAAAGATGGCAAATGAGAAAAATGTCTCCTCATCCAGTCAAGGGAATGTTACGCCTCCTTCTCAAGGTGACGCTACATTCAACCATGTTGCACCCGCTCCTACTCCACATCACCTCGGTCATGGTGAGAAACCCGCGAAATTCACTGGTGTGGATTTCAAGAGATGGCAACAGAAGATGCTTTTCTACTTGACCACCCTAAGCTTGCACCGCTTCTTAAAGGAAGATCCTCCGGCGGTGGAAAATGGTGATCCCGACCCCCAAAGGCAAATGGCAAAGGAGGCTTGGGCTCACGGTAATTTTTTTATGTAAGAATTACATCTTAAATGGACTTGACAATGCACTATACAATGTGTATAGTACCGTCGAGTTAGCCAAGGCGTTGTGGAACACCTTGGAAAGGAAGTACAAGATAGAAGACGCCGGGTCAAAGAAATTTGTCGTCGGTAAGTATCTTGACTTCATGATGGTCGATTCCAAATCGGTAACAACTCAAGTAGATGAATTCCAAATCATTCTACATGGGCTTGATGCCGAGGGGATGATCATGAATGATCCATTCAAGGTGGCTTCTATCATTGAAAAGTTGCCGCCTTCGTGGAAGGATTTCAAGAACTATCTCAAGCATAAACGCAAGGAGATGTCCTTGGAAGACATTGTTGTTCGTCTTCAAATAGAAGAGAACAATAGAATCAACGAGGCCAAGGTTGCTAAGGGCAAGATGGAGGCTAAGGTCAATCTCGCCGAGGCTAGCACAAGTGGCACAAAGAGAAAGCATTTCGAAACTGCCGGGAATGCTAAGAAAGGGAAGAAGAAGGGCTCTAAGAAGTTCAAGGGGTCATGCTATAATTGTGGCAAACCGGGCCACTTAGCAAAGGACTGTCGTCTTCCTAAGAAAGAGGCTAATAATGTTGACCACATGGACTTAGACTTTGCAGCGATGATCTTTGAGGCCAACGTTGCAAATTTGGAGGAGAATCCAAAAGCTTGGTGGATAGATACCGGTGCTACCCGCCATATTTGTGGTAACAAGGAGAGTTTCTCCTCCTATACTCCCATCTCCGGAAGAAAGCTCTACATGGGAAATTCTGCGACCTCCGATGTTCAAGGCATTGGAAACGTGATATTGAAGATGACTTCCGGAAAAGAAGTAACCTTGTTGGATGTGCTGCATGTTCCAGACATCCGTAAAAATTTGGTGTCCGGCGCTTTGCTTAGTAAGGCCGGTTTTAGACTAGTATTTGAATTCGACAAATTTGTACTAACCAAGAATGGTTTGTTTCTTGAAAAGGGTTACCTCGACGAGGGCCTTTTTAAAATGAATGTAATGACTGTGATCCGCCAAAGTGCGATGAATAAAAATTGTGTTTCTTATGTTTACTTGTCGAAAAGTTCTAATTTATGGCATGATAGATTAGGACATGTAAACCTCGACACCATTAAAAAATTAGCAAGAAAAGATTTAATCCAAATGACTAAATCCGACTCGACTAATAGGTGTGAAGTTTGTGTTGAGGCAAAAATGACGAAGTCGCCTTTTAATGCAATAGAAAGAAACACGACTCCTCTTGAATTAATTCACACCGACATATGTGATTTAAAATTTGTGCAAACTCGAGGAGGTAAAAAGTACTTCATTACATTTATAGATGATTGCACAAAATTTTGTTATGTTTATCTCTTAAGAAGTAAGGATGAAGCCTTAGTGGCTTTTGAGACTTATAAGAAAGAAGTTGAAAATCAACTTAATTTGAAGATTAAGAAAATTAGAAGTGATAGAGGTGGAGAATATGAAGCACCGTTTGAAGGACTATGTTGGGAATCCGGCATAATTCATCAAACAACGGCTCCATATACCCTTCAATCTAATGGAGTTGCTGAACGCAAAAATCGTACTCTCAAGGAGATGATGAACGCGCTTTTGATAAGTTCAGGCTTACCCGACAACTTGTGGGGGGAAGCAATACTCACTTCTAATTATGTTCTTAATAAAATATCCAAGAAAGGTATTGATAAAACCCCCTATGAATTGTGGCATAATCGTAGGCCATGTTTTAAATACCTTAAAGTGTGGGGGTGTTTGGCCAAGGTTGAAGTACCTAAGCCGAAACAAGTCAAGATTGGTCCAAAGACCATTGACTGTGTTTTTATTGGATATGCCAATAATAGTAGTGCCTATCGTTTTATAGTTCATAAATCGGACATTCCTGATATGCATGTAGGAACTACTATAGAATCAAGGAATGCGATATTCTTTGAAAACATCTTTCCGGCTAAGGACAGGAAAGATATAGGTTCTAATAAGAGAACACATGAGTCTACAATCGGTCCTTCTCAAATAGAAGATGAAGAACCGAGACGTAGCAAAAGGGCAAGAGTGGAAAAGACTTTTGGTCCTGATTTTCTATCTTACATGTTAGAAAACGAACCAAAGAATCGTTAAAGAAGCGTTATCCGGTCCGGATAGTTCGTTACGAAAGAGGCTATTAACAGTGAAATAGAATCCATAATGCTCAACAATACTTGGGAATTAGTTGATCTCCCTCCAGGTTGCAAACCATTAGGTTGCAAATGGATCCTCAAACGGAAGTATAAGGCGGATGGATCAATCGAAAAGTACAAAGCTAGGCTGGTTGCCAAAGGCTTTAGACAGAAAGAGGGATATGATTTCTTCGATACATACTCCTCTGTCACAAGGATCACATCAATTCGTGTCCTCATAGCTATTGCAGCAGTGCATAATCTTGAGATAGACCAAATGAATGTAAAGACTGCTTTCCTAAATGGAGAACTTGATGAAGAAATTTACATGAAACAATCCGAAGGGTTCGTGGTTCCTGGTAAAGAACGAAAGGTGTGTAAACTTGTAAAGTCCTTGTATGGACTAAAACAAGCACCTAAACAATGGCATGAGAAGTTTGATAGAACCATGTTATCGAATGGATTCAAGATTAATGAATGTGACAAATGTGTCTACATTAAAGGAACATCTGAATCATTCGTTATCGTTTGTCTTTATGTAGACGACATGCTCATAATGGGAAGTAATCATGATTTAATCATGAATACCAAAGGCATGTTAAAGAAGAAATTTGACATGAAAGACATGGGATTAGCTGATGTAATATTAGGGATAAAGATCTCTAGAACATCTGAAGGATTAGTTCTTTCACAATCCCATTACCTAGAGAATGTTCTTCGGAAATTCAATGTCTTTGATGACCCTCCGGCTAAAACACCGGTAGACTTGGCTCTACATTTAGCCAAGAACAAAGGGGAACCAGTTTCTCAACTGGAATATGCAAGAATAATTGGTAGTCTGATGTACTTAACGAATTGTACTCGTCCATACATTGCATATTCAGTGAGCAAACTAAGTAGGTTCACAAGTAATCCTAGTACTGATCATTGGAAAGCACTAATGAGAGTACTAAGATATTTAAAGTATACATTAAACCATGGGATACTTTACAAGAAATATCCAGCAGTATTAGAAGGATACTGTGATGCCAATTGGATATCGGACACGAAAGACTCTAAGTCCACGAGTGGATATGTATTCACAATAGGTGGAGGAGAAGTGTCATGGAAATCCTCCAAACAAAAATGTATAGCCAGATCCACGATGGAGTTTGAGTTTATTGCTTTAGATAAAGCTGGGGAAGAAGCAGAATGGCTTAAGAACTTCCTGGAGGATATTCCTTGTTGAGAAAACTCCGTGCTCGTTGTACTAATACATTGCGATAGTCAATCAGCAATTGGAAGAGCACAGAATAGTATGTATAATGGTAAGTCTAGACATATTCGTCGTAGACACAATACCATTAGACAGTTGATCAAGAATGGCGTTATCACTATTGATTATGTAAAGTCATGTGATAACTTAGCGGATCCGTTTACCAAAGGTATAAATCGAGATCAACTGTATAAACTGTTAAGGGGAATGGGTTTAAAACCCACAACAAAAGAACTTATAGCGGACACTCAACCTTGAGAAATGGAGATCCCAGGCCCTTGGTTCAATGAGACAACCAAGTTATAAGTTCTAGTAGAGTTACTTGGAAACAACAACTCGGTTTATTAACCTGGAGATGTTGAATACTCATTCCCAGAATATTCAAGTACAAGCACATGCAGCAGTGGTAAGGATAAGTTGAGAAAACTTTTAATGATTTCTATACCTACGGGTGGAGTAGTGCATGATACTCCTTATAGTGAGAATCACCTATATAAGCGAGAGGTAACTAGGCCGCCTCTAAATGAACGCTTATGAATGAGATACGGTCCAGGGCCGAAATGGACAAAACGTGAGAACAACAATTGTTAGAGCTATTATTATGTGAGTATTATTGTCTTGGTATACATCCGACAGTCACTGGTTCAAAGCGACTCGCTACCAAATGACTAGTATATTCGATAATATTTCACTAGGGAGGATTCAAGGCCACAAGCTATCTATCCCGATGTAATAATAGTTCGCCGGAACTCTGGACGAAATTGCATTCATGCATTAATTGTCATTCATGTGGGGGATTGTTGGAAATGGGTAACAGAAAGTTAAGTTTGACTTAACGTTGACCTAGGTTTCTAACGAAAGTTTGTTATTTGTTAACGAAACTAGTTACAAATGGTAATCTACATTTGTTGTAGATTATATAACTCATTTATTGTCTCAAAACCATTTCCGGGTGAATGAGAAATTAATGACAAAGTTTGTAACTTAACGAAAGTTAGTTAAAGGGTGTTTTGAAGTGCTCGGCCGAGCAGAGTCCATGACTCGGCCGAGCAGAGCACAGAAATTGGCCAAAGTCTCTGGACAAGTTTGCTCGGGCGAGGCACATGTCTGCTCGGCCGAGCAGTTTGATCAACATGGCCGTGCGAGTCTATTGACTCGGCCGTGCAGCTTGCACTACTAGAAACAGGGTCATTACCGACGGACTTTTACCGACGGACGAAATCCGTCGGTAATACAGACGGAAACTTTTCATTTACCGACGGAAATTTATTTTATTTTACCGGGAATTTAATTTTTTAAAATTTCGTTTTGTCCGTCGGTAATTTTTAAATTCCGTCGGTATTTTCGTCGGTAATACTGGCGGACATAGTCCGTCGGTAAATAATTCATATATATACGCGTATCTTCCCCATTTTTAATTACGCATCATTTTTATTACGCCCCTTATTTCCTCAGTCCTTCGCGAACCCCAGCCCCAACGCTGCCGCCGGCGTCGCCGCCGAGCCTCGCCGTCGCCGGTAAGTCCTCTTTGTCTCTCTTAATCGCTTCTCTCTCTCACTTTCTCTCTCTCACTTTCTCTCTCTCTCATCAGTAAGAACACGCCGTCGCCGCCGCCGTCTCTTTCCATCGCCGTTTGCGGTCGCCGGTGCGTTCTCTCTCTCTCTCGCTTTCTCTCTCTCAATCATTCTCTCTCTCACTCGATTTCTCTCTCTCATGAATGATTAATTTTAATGAGCTAAGAAACCCTAGTTTTTATTCAAGTAATTGTCTTTCAGTTTTGTATATACATGTTGTTGCTGTTAATGCATTATCATGTGGAGTTGTGTTTCAAATGTTCATTAGGAGTTGAACTAAACTACAGAAAATGTGAATAATTTCATACTTGGGTTTATTTTGGTAGCTCTTTGTTTATTGTGTGTTTGTGTGTGTGCAATTAGAAATGTAGGGTTTGAGGTATTAAAAATGTATGTTTGTGTTATCAATGTGTCTTATGTGCGAGGGGCCTACGGATTAAACAAATGTTGAAATTGCACAAGGAGTTGGTTTTTATATGAACTTGCTGTGTGTTTATTTGTGAAATAATATGTTTGATTAGAGATAAATGTTTGTAAATGCATTGTGGAGCTGAATGCAATTTTGATGTGTTTAGACTGCTTTACTAATTAATGTCTAAAGTTAAAATATAAATAAGATGAGAGTCTTTTTCACCCACAGCTATCAAAATTCGTTTTCTTTGACCAAGAAAGACAGAGCAAACAAGTTCATTGCCGTTTGAGTCAAGTATTTTCTGTTTTAATAAGAGTTTTACGGTTTCATCGTCCTCTTTCTCTCTAAGGATCTCTTGAGATCCTTAGAGAGAAAGAGGACAGTGAAACTGTAAAAACTCTTATTAAACAGAAAATTCTTGACTCAAACGGCAATGAACTTGTTTGCTCTGTCTTTCTTGGTCTAAGATGAGATTTGATTTTGATTGTTGTGGATGAGAACGACTCTTATCTTGTTTATAAATGTTAATTTAATTCATCATTGTAAAATTTCAAATTTTACAATAAAGAATTAATATTTCAAATTATTCACAATATTAATAATTTAAAAAATATGATAGATGTGGGTGTTAATTCATTATTGTAAAATTATGCATTTTACGGTAATGAATAAAAATTAATGTTACGACGTGACGTTGTGACGGTTGAAACACAAAAGCTTAGAAACCCGTTTAAGAATCTTTAACTTATCATGTTGAGGTCAACATGTAGTCATCGATTCTTAAATTGTCCGTGTGGACAGTCTTGAAATGCACGATTATATGTTTTGTAAATATCATCATTGTCTATTAAAATTGCTTGAATAGTCGATAGTTGAGATATTTCGGTTGCATTAATCCTATTGTTCTCTGAGTGTATACTAGACATATATGGTTGATTACACTGTCGATTATAATCGATAGCGTTTGATTGACCTAGTCTACGTCGTGCACTTGGAGACCAAGGGGTTATCTTTGCCGAAATTTCTTGATTTTCGATTATAAAGCAAGTAGACAAGGTGATATTTGCAATTCATATGTGTATTTTGGGATGGGATAGAAGCCAACCCAATTCTAAACCTAATGGACATGAATTGTCCTTTCATCATAGAGAATGATATACTTTACAACAAAGAATTAAATATTAATATTTAAAATTATTTAAAATATTATGATAGATGTGTGTGTTAATTCATTATTGTAAAATTATGCATTTTACGGTAATGAATAAAAATTAATGTTACGACGTGACGTTGTGACTCGCTGAAACACAAAAGCTTAGAAACCCGTTTAAGAATCTTTAACTTATCATGTTGAGGTCAACATGTAGTCATCGATTCTTAAATTGTCTCGTGGGACAGTCTTGAAATGCACGATTATATGATTTGTAAATATCATCATTGTCTATTAAAATTGCTTGAATAGTCGATAGTTGAGATATTTCGGTTGCATTAATCCTATTGTTCTCTGAGTGTATACTAGACATATATGGTTGATTACACACTGTCGATTCTAATCGATAGTGTTTGATTGACCTAGTCTACGTCGTGCACTTGGAGACCATGGGGTTATGCTGCCGAAATTTCTTGATTTTCGATTATAAAGCAAGTAGACAAGGTGATATTTGCAATTCATACGTGTATTTCGGGATGGGATAGAAGCCAACCCCACTCTAAACCTAATGGACATGAATTGTCCTTTCATCATAGGGAATGATATACTTTACAACAAAGAATTAAATATTAATATTCAAAATATTAAGGGGTGTCAGACCTCAATTCGTTAATTACATCTAAACTGTTAATACATTATGAAATGCAGGAGTTAATTATGTCTGGAGAAGATCGTAGTTGGATGGATAATCGTAGTAATCCCGGTAGAAGGGGTGTCAGACCTCAATTCGTAGAAGGTTTAGAACATTTCGTGGAGTTTGCTAGAGCGCATCCCCAGTGCATGCGTGGTGATAAGATTAGGTGTCCTTGTAAAAAGTGTAAGAATAGAAAATATCTGAGTGTTGGATGGGTAAAGAACATGTGTTAGAGGCAGGGTTTGTTGATGGTTACAAGGTCTGGGTAGCGCCCGGGGAGCGTTATGTGGTTGAAACAAGTGTTCGCAATCATCCTATCAGTATCAAGTGGTCCGCCAAGGGAACCCGAACATTTGATTGATGAAGAGGAGCCGTCTGTCGGTTTGGATGATATGGTTCGAAATGCGGCCGGCCCGAGTTTGATTGGAACCCTAATCCAACAGAGGCACCAAATCCCGTTGCAAAGAAGTTTATGGATTTAATGGACTCGCAAATGAGAAAATTCATCCCGGTGCAAAGGCTACAGTGTTAGAGCAAGTGAGTGAGCTTCTAACTATCAAGGCCGATACAAATATGAGCCAAAGCATACTTATGATCGTATAATGTCATGGGGACATCGGATGCTACCCGAAGAAAATAATATGGTTCACAATTTTTATGAGACGAAAAGTTGGTGGGGCAGATCGGTCTTGGGTATGTTAAAATTGATGCTTGCAAGAATCAAGGCATGCTTTTTTATAAAGAAAATGAGTGGCCTCGATACATGTTCAATATGTGGACTTAGTAGGTATAAGCCACAACGCCGTGGTAGTGCCAAGCACAAGAAAAACGTGCCTCGGGCGCAGCTACGTTATATGCCGCTAATTCCTGTGTTGCAACGAATTTACGCATTGAAAGAAAGCTTAGAAGCCATGCGTTGGCACAAAGAGTGTCCTCGTGAAGAGGGTGTGATGACTCATCCTTCCGACGGTGAAGCATGGAAACATTTTGATGCCACTTACCCCGATTTTGTCGCGGATCCTAGAAACATAAGGATGGGGATATGTACAGATGGGTTTTCTCCATTTGGACCAGGGCAAAATCTTATTCATGTTGGCCTGTTATAGTTACAGTGTATAATCTTCCCCGTGGTTATGTATGACTCGATCCTTATATGTATTTGAGTTTGTTCATTCCCGGCCCTTCGAATCCAGGCAAAAATATTGATGTGTATCTTCGACCTCCGATGGATGAACTCAAACACTGTGGAATGATGGTGTCCCTGCATACGGGATGCTTTCAAGTTGCAAAATTTTAACATGAGGGTCAGTGATGTGGACAATTAATGACTTTCCCGCTTATGGTATGATGTCGGGATGGAGCACACATGGGAGATTGGCTGTCCGTATTGTATGGAAAATACAGATGCATTCACACTTCGGATTACAAGAAGCAAGATGTTGGTTTGATTGCCACAGACGGTTTCTTCCTAGTGACCATCCATTTCGTAATCGTAGGAATGCTTTCACCAAAAATAGAGTTGAGCAACGGCGCCCCTCCTCGTCCGAGTGGGGAGGATATTTTTGAGCAGTGTCTCGAGGTGTCCGATGTCGGGTGGGGAAAGAAGTTTTCAAAGGATAGACCAGACGGATTTGGTAAAGACCATAACCGGATTAAAAAGAGTATATTTTGGGAGTTACCGTATTGGAAGACGAACTTGATAAGACATAACCTTGATGTCATGCATATTGAAAAAAATGTGTTTGACAATATTTTCAATACAAAGGATGGGTTTTAAGGCCTCAACGAAGGACACAGACAAGGGTCGGCTAGACCTTGAAGCGATTTGCAATCGTAAAGATCCGAACATTACTAAAGTTAATGGAAAAGATTTTAAACCAGCCGCGCCCCTTTGTTCGTCAGAGAGGATAAGCAACGTGTTCGCAAAGGTTGAAAGATTTGAAACTTCCGATGGGTATGCATCTAATATTGGCAACTCGTGAATGTGGAAGAAGGGACGGTATATGGGTTGAAAAGTCATGATTGTCACGTATTATTGGATAGGTTGCTACCCATTGCATTTAGGGACATTCTCCCTAATGAAATATGGGTTGCCCTAATAGAATTGAGTGAATTCTTCAGAGCATTGACTTCCAGCACTCTTTGTGTTGAGGATATGAGAAGACTCGAAGAGAGAATTGTGGTGACAATATGCAAGCTTGAAAAGATATTTCCGCCATCTTTCTTTGATTCAATGGAGCATTTACTAATTCACCTAGCTTATGAAGCTAGAGTTAGAGGACCTGTTCAGTACAGATGGATGTATCCATTTGAACGATTTTTTGGGAGTTTGAAAAAGAAGATGAGCAATAGAGAAAAGTTGAGGCATCTATGTCTGAATCAGTGATTGTCGATGAAATTGTGTCGTTTGTTTCAACATATTTTCACCTGCATATCGAGACAAGGTTCAATAAAGTGGGACGCAATTATGATGGGGAGTCACCGATCCCGATGGAAAAATTTCAGCTTTTTTCTTCTCCCGGTCGATTCCTTGGCAATAGAAAGTGCACGCGCATGCTAAGCAAAAAAGAATTAGATGCGGCTAAACTCTATATTCTCCTTAACTATGCTGAGGTCGAGGACTACTTGAAGTAAGCATTCTTCATTTGTTACTAAGTAATAACTTTAATACGAACTAAGCAACTTTATGTTCTCCTTGAATGCAGTATGTTCGAAGAACAGCCGAGACATTGCGCCCGAATTGATTTCAATAAGGACAGACAACGAATTTCCCTCCTGGTTTAATAATTATGTAAATGCCAATTCATTAATTCAATGTTTTTAATAGAATTTGAAGTATGAGTTTTTTACTATCTATGTGTTTTTATTTAGATTTTGAACAACCTTGGAGATGCAAAAGCTGCGAAATTACAAACATTAGCACACGGTCCGTCCTTAAGAGTGAATGTATATAAGGGATATTTTGTCAATGGATACGTATTCCACACTGAAGAATATGGCCAAACGAAATCAACTTGGAATAGCGGGGTCAATCTCAAGGGAAATCTCGATTATTATGGCGTATTGAAAGAAGTTATTGAATTGGAGTACTTGCTTGGAAATTCTCAGTAGTTCTTTTCAATTGTGAGTGGCGGGACGCCAAGCGAGGCATTACAAAACATGGCACTTTTGATCTCGTTGACTTAAAGCATTCTTCTAGGCATAATGGTGATGATGTGTTCATTCTTGCATCTCAAGCACAACAGGTGTATATGACCCCCTACCCCCGTCGACGAAGAGAGTCTAGCGGATGGTGGGCCGTATGGAAAACCAAAGCAAGAAGCACTTTTGATATACCATTACGTGCAAAAACGTCTACTTCAAATATTGATTCATCATTAAATGATTGTTATCGTGAAAGAGGAAATGCCTATACCTCCGATTATTCACTTGAATGATAATGTCGATGAGGATGAAGCATTAATGGCCGAAAACACCCGTCCACTAGGGGAGGAAGTCACTTTCAATGAAATCGATGATGACAATGTGGAGGATGAGGAAGGAGAAGAGTATATATCTGGGTCCGATGATGAAAATGAGGAAGAAGACGACGACGAGGAAACTAGTGAAGAAGAAATTGAATTTTGTAGTTATAGTGATCAAGATTGTAGTGAATGAATCAGTTTAGTTTTAATTCAGATAATGTTTTGTATATAATGTTTTGTACATTTTATATCACTTATCACTGTAATATTATATCTATCTCATGATTTTCAATTTTACTTGGTTACTCTTTACATGATATGTAATATTACATCTATCTCATGATTTGGACAATAAATGATTCCTACTATTACATCTTACTCCATAATTTACTTGAACATGTAGTCATTAATTTGAATGTCATCGTGTGAAAAGGTTGTTGAAAAAATAAATAATTCGTAAAAAATAATAATAATAATAATAATAATAATAATAATAATAATAATAATAATAATAATAATAATAATAATAATAATAATAATAATAATAATAATAATAATAATAATAATAATAATAATAATAATAATAATGGACATAAATATAATAATAATAAATAAAAAATAAAATAATCAATAAAAATTAAAATAAAAATATACATATATGTATATATATAAATATCATTATTGTCTATTAAAATTGCTTGAATAGTCGATAGTTGAAATATTTCGGTTGCATTAATCCTATTGTTCTCTGAGTGTATACTAGACATATATGGTTGATTACACCGTCGATTATAATCGATAGTGTTTGATTGACCTAGTCTACGTCGTGCACTTGGAGACCATGGGTTATGCCGTCAAAATTTCTTGATTTTCGATTATAAAGCAAGTAGACAAAGTGATATTTGCAATTCATACGTGTATTTCGGGATGGGATAGAAGCCAACCCCACTACTATCACGTACAACCACTACCATTGGTTATGCTAGAGTGGAAAATCTCAAGTTTTTTGCACAGCGTTAGGCCCAAAGATTGAAACTTTGATTAATTATTATAATAATAAATCTACTTTCAAAGTTTCAATCTTTGGGCCAAATGCTTGTGCAAACTTGATATTTTCCACTCACTCATTATAAATGTAAACCCTCTCTCTCTCTATTTTAAAGAAAACAACAATATTATTTCAAATTCAAGCATCCAAGTGAACTCCATTATTTTGCTTCTTTTTGTTTTTAGTAAAACAACCTTATCTCGAAACCACCGGTTCATGTGAACTCCATTATTTACCGTTTTCATATTGTCATTTCTATTTTAAAGCCGCAAGAAGTGCAATGCCGACAGACACCAAGTCCACACCGTTACCCACGTTTTGTTTACTTGGTTACTCTTTACATGCTATGTAATATTTAAATTTTGTTCTACTTGATAATATTTTCTCGTCTACATATATAATATACTAGTTTAGATATGTCGGGTCGAGGTGGCAATCGTTCAAAGAGAGGGAAGGTTGCGGGTTTTGTCCATCGTCTTGTTTCACCAAGGACGGGAGGGAGGGGATCTACTGGCTACGGGACGTAGTGAACCATCCGAGCGGGTTAATTTGGACGCAATTTATTAATGAGGAAGGAAAAATGGAAATATCTATCTCTCCCAAAGGGCGCAAGAATCATTTAATTGTAAATGTCATATATATAATGTTTACATTTTATTATTGTCTTTTTATTTGTATATATATTGATATATTGTTTTTTAATTAATATCTTGATAGGTTTATACATGCATGGTGGTGGTAGCGGTAGCAGCAGTGGCAGCGCTCGTGGTTGTTAAACATGAATTTTCATTGACATGTAATTAAACAAACAAACAAACAAACATATGTAGTTTTCTTTTTCCCTTTCCCTTTTTCCCCGGCCTTTCCCTACCGTTTCCCTTCCCTTTTCCCTTTCCTTTCCCCTTTCCCTTTCCCTTTCCCTTTCCTTTCCCCTTTCCCTTTCCCTTCCCCTTTCCCCTTTCCTCGCTTTCCCTTTCCTTTCCCCGTCGCTGATTTGGACAAACATATGTATTTTATTTGATGTACAAGCGAAACAGGTTGTTTGTGTGTGTTTGTAGTTTGTAATTGGGTTGTTTGTGTGTGTTTGTAGTTTGTAGTTGTTTAAAACAGGTTGTTTGAACAGGTTAACAGGTTTACAGCCTTTTACAGGTGATTTAATAATAAAACAAATTTTTTTTTTAAAATTTGGCCAGATTACCGACGGAAATTTCCGTCGGTAAATTAATACAAAAAATAAATAATTCTATTTTTCCGGCGAAAATATCCGTCGGAAAATAAAAAATAAAAAAATAATACTCAAAATACCGACGGACATATCCGTCAGTTTAGGGTTTATATTCCGACGGACATATCCGACGGTAAATATTATGATTTCCGACGGTTATAACCGTCGGTAATGGTTTTTATTTTCGACGGATAATTCCATCGGTAACCTCCGGCGAATGCTCCGGTTAACCGGCCGGCGGATCTCATTTCCGACGGACGTTTTCCGGCGGAATTTTAGATTTTCCGGCGGATAATCCGCCGGAAATACCGACGGAATTTGTCCGTCGGTATTACCAACCAATTATTTCCGACGGAACCCGACGGACTCATTCTGTCGGTAATATCCATTTAGCGACGGATTTGTAGAATTACCGACGGAAATTTCCGTCGGTAAACGGCCTTTTTCTAGTAGTGTTGGTGCTCGGTCGAGCGAGTCCCTTGACTCGGCCGAGCAGATCCTGAACAGGTGCCAATTCAAACTGAAAGTTGTGTCCTTTCGTGGGAAAAGACACAAACCCCTTAACTCTCTTTATAAGCTTCCCCTCCGAATTTCAATTCATTCATACAATCATTTTGAGCCTCTTTACCCTCTAGTGAGATAGATTAACATAACCAAATCATATCATCTTGTTGCATCAAATCCTTTCAAGTCCAAAGTTCAAAACATTGTGTTGTTCGTTAGATTAGTTATATTGGAGTGCTCCTTATAACTAATAGTAAAGTCGTTTTATCTTACGAGAGTTTTGTTATTCAACCGTAAGCACCTGTGCGGGACAAATAACTCTTACGGAGATTGTATATAATACAAGACTCGACTTGTTTTCTAGTTTTCCCAATCTCCGTTAAATTCTTCGTCAGTTTTTCTGTTAAGTTCTTGAGAAGCCATACTAAAGTTCTAACAAATGTCACCTTTTTCTTCCCTCCTTTCTTAATCTTCTCTTTCCCCCCGATTTTATTGACTTTGACTTCGGCGGTTGTCGATTTCTCCGACGATCCATCGCCGACGGATGACTTATTGGCCGACAATAAAACACCAATTAGACCGCAAACTACAAAATTCGACAGTTGGGTAACCTGCAAGTAATGTTCAATCAATTTGTTTTGATTTCAGAAAATTCATTTAATTTCCCATAATAAAATCAACAAATACACAAAATATTTGCTACACGCATTTGAAAAAGAAAGGGTTAAACAGTAAATTGAAGAAAACCCACCTCAGAATAAAGTCATATGGATCCGTTGTTAGATCGAGGAGTGGGTGCTGGAAGGAGCCACCATGGGAGGGCTTTACCGGGAGGGGGAATTTGATGCTGAGAAAGGTAGAAAAGAGGGGCGTCGTTGATAAGTAAATGGGGAGGTTACAGGCTATTGAGGAGGGATGTATCATTTTCAGCCGTTGGATCAATTTTTCAAGAATGAATCCCAGTCACCACTTATGGGGGGATAAGAGGCGGTTATTCCAGTCCTCTATTGTATTATAGATTATAAAAGACACAAATTCAAAAAAAATAACATTAATACTTATTTATTTATAGAACACATTTGTCATACTTACATCATTTATATATTTACTATTTTTTTACCACAGTTTTTCTCTCTTACCCCATTTTTTATAATTACAACACCTACAGTTTCTCTTTCCTACCTCATTTTTCATAACTACCACGCCTAGTATCTACTGCTGTATACACGCTTTCTTTAATTTTTGTATATAATTCATTTTCTGTTTTGTAATAAGACGGTGCGTGCTAGGGGTGTGCAAACCCGCCCATCGGCCCGCGAAGCCCGCTGTGCCCGCAAGGCCCGTGCCCGCTAGGTTTTCAACCCTTCTGGGCTTGACTGCTTGAAAGCCCGCGGGATTTGGGCTAAGATCGGGCTTTCATAGTTTTCGGCCCGTTAGGCCCGGCCCGGCCCGCAACCCCCAAAAGACTAAAATCCCAATTAGACTAAATTTATATATATATATATATATATATACTCCCTCCGTCCCACGCTACGTGCACACTTTCCATTTTGGGCGTCCCAAACCTACGTGCACATTTCCTAAAATGGAAAGGAATCTTTCTTATTCCCTCAGCTCATTCTCTCTCCTACATTATTTTAATACTCACAACACCATTATAATTTACTATTCCCTCCACTCATTCTCTCTCCTATTTTATTTTCACACTCACAACACTTTCAATATAATACTCTCTCCTTAATTTACGTGAAAAGTCAAAGTGAGCACGAAGGTCCGGGACGGAGGGAGTATATATATAAATTTATCAAATCAACACCCAAGTAAACATTCTGGAACAAAATCACAGATGGAGTAATACATATACACCCAATTATCAACATACATTCTCCATCTTTTGGGACGGAGGGATTAATTCGTTCTTTCTACTGAAAACACACACACACACATACACCATTTTCCATTCTGCTATACAAGAAATTGCTGCTGGCACTCCACAAGGAGAATCACAATTTTAAATTTGGAACTGCTTTGTAATATTAAATTGTTAACTTTATGACAATTCTTTTGATCTTGAAGTTGAAATTTGTAATTTTAAATTTGGACCCGTCAAGCCCGAGCCCGCTAAATGCACGCTTAAAGCCCGCAAAAGCCCATTAATTTGAGCCCGCTAAATGCCCGTTATATTGGACTTTTAAAATTGAAGTTCGTAACTAAATGGGCTCATACCAGGCTTTGCCAAAGCTCGCGGGGCTTTGGACCTGCGCACAACCCTGGTGCGTGCGGAATGGGGTTTGGAGTAAAGTTTAAACTAGTTAAATTGTGCGGAATGGGGTTGGGAGTAAAGTTTAAACTAGTTAAATTGTCCCCACATCCAAATTTCTTATGAATGCACCCCTAGTGCGTGCGGAATGGGGTTGGGAGTAATTTTAAAATAAATAAATAAATAAATAAATACTTCCTCCGTCTCATTATTTACTTCATCATTTTGGTTTCGACACACAAATTAAGAAAATGGGTGAAAAGAAAAAATGTTGTGAGTGTAATTTGAAAATAAGAGAGAGAAATTTGAAAATAGGAGAGAGAATGAGTGGAAGAAATAATAAATTATAATGATGTTGTGAGTATTAAAATAATGTAGGAGAGAGAATGAGTGGAGGGAATAGTAAAGATTCTTTGCCAAAAAAGGAAAGGTGAAGCTTTCAATGGGACACCCAAAATGACAAAAAGTGAAGTTATTAATGGAACGAAGAGAGTATTCAATAGTTATTTTTTTTAAGAAAAAATAAATATTTCCACCATCCCATCCAAAATGGCACAAAGTTGGAGTTGCACGGGAATTAAGGAATTAAGGAGATTATATAGTGGAGTAAATACTGTGAGTATGAAAAGATATATAGGAGAGAGAAAGTGAGGTAGAAAATATTTATTGTATAGTTATTGTGGTTATAACAGATGGGTCCCACGAATAAAGAAGTACTCCCTCCGTCCCACTCGATGCTTCATCATTTTGATGAAGCACGTAAATTAAGAAAAGTGATGAGTGGGAGTAGGGTTGTGAGAGAGAAAAAGTGAGTGGATATGACAAGTGGGGCCCACAATTTAAATATGTGAGGGAAAAAAGTTAGTGGATATGACAAGTGGGCCCACAATTTAAGTATGTGAAAGAAAAAAGTGAGTGGGATTGACAAATGGATCCCACATTTATTATAATTTTTGGAAAGGCGAAGCTTCTACCGAGACACCCATTTGGGGAAAAGGTGAAGCTTCGGGCGGGACGCAGGAAGTATTAAATAGTTTTCATTTTGGTAGTGTGCCATTTTAAATAAATGAAACACTAAAAATGAAAATTTGTGTTTATTTTCCGGTGGAACAGACACTACTAGAAACTGTATCTTTAGCGACGAAATATCCGGCGGCGGAATTATTCCGTCACTATATAGCGGTAGAAATAATGCTTTAGCGACGGAATGAATTTGGCGCCGAAATTATCGACGAAATTTCATTCCGCCGCTGGATTCCGTCGCTAAAAGCGAATATTCGATTTAATACCCCGCTAATGTGCGTTTGACGGGTCTTGATATTACCGACGAAATTTTCCGTCGCTATTTATTTTATCAGCGGCGGAATTAATCCGTTGGTGTTATTTTAATATTTTTTATTTTTTTTTTAATTTATCACCGACGGAATAATTTCGTTGCTGGTAAATTTAAAGAAATTAAAAACAAAAATATATTATCACCGACGGGATAATTCCGTCGCTGATAATATATTTTTGTTTTTAATTTCTTTTAATTTACCAGCGATGGAATTATTCCGTCATTGATATTGTTTTTTTATTTTTTTTTAATTTAAAAGCGATGGAATAATTTCGTCGGTGATTATTTCATTTAATTTTCAATTCTTTTTAATTATTCAGCGACAGAATAATTTCATCGGTGATAATTTAATTTTGTTTTTAATTTATCAGCGACGGAATAATTTCGTCAATGATAATTTAATTTAATTTATATATTTTTTTAAACTAATTAACAAAGTATAAAATATTATTTCCTAGTTAATAAAAAATTAAAAAAATAAATAATATAGGGTAGTCTGTCCCATCCGAAAAATTCACAAAATTTCATTTTTGGTGTACCATTTAAAAAGGCATACTGTCAAAATGAAATGTTTTAATACTTTTTTATTTGTGGGATCCATTTGACATACTTATACTCAGAATACTTATCCACTAACTATTATCTATTTCACTTTCTCTTTTCTACGTCATTTTTTATACTCACATCATTTACTTCAAGAGCAAGTTTTGGGAGAAACTAGTTTCTCCATAAATTATAAAAAGTTCACTTTTTTTCTACTTGCAAGTAGTTAGTGAATATTTAGGAACAGTTTATAAAACAAGACTTCCTATAACTTAAGGAGAAACTAGTTTCCCCCAAAATCTTGTGTTACTTCAATACTCCTTTCGCCCCTGTCGAGTGGATACTTATTTTTTTTTTGGTCCGTTCCGGCCCAATAGAGATTGCCCAAAATGGAAGGAAATCTTTACTATTTTTCCCACTCATTTTCTCTCCTATTTTAGTTTACACTCACAACACCAATCAAATCACTACTCATTCTCTTTTCTATTTAATTTTTCATACTCATAACATTTTTTTCCATTTTTATCTCTCTTACTTTTACTTTATGCCCAAATTTTGTATATCCAATTTTAATTGACTGGGACGGAGGGAGTATATAATTTCCGTAATTACCCTATAAGGCCAAGTTTTTGCCTTTTTTTCACGCAGGAGGGAGGGAGTACTTTCTAATCTAATCTGAAAAAATCAAATGATTCCTCTACTTTTGAGTCAAACTGTGTTAAACTTTACACATTATGGTATCGCTAGTCATTTTACTATTTAAATGATTGAGGTTGATGTAAAAATCTAATAACCAACTTATTAATAATACCCCCTCCGTATAATTTCAAGCTTCATTTTTTATTCAAATGGTTGGGTGTCCTGTTAAAAACTTCATCTTTTCTAAAATGATAAAAAAATTTTACTATTTCACTCACTAATTTTCTCTCTTATTTCATTATTATACTCACAATATTTTTCAAATTTACTATTTTCTCCACCCATTCTCTCTCATTTTTTACTTTTACACTCACAACATTTTTTCTTTCCACCTATTTCCTTAATTTGTGTGATTTGAAAAAAAATGTGAACCATGATCCGACACGAAGAGAGTATATAAAATGGTATAAAATATTTAGACTCTAATTTGATATCTTTACCGCTACAATTTAACTAGCTCAAAAATCTTTATAGCTGAAATCATGATGATAAGATCATCCTACATGCAATCCCTTCTTCTCACTTCAAATCGAACTGCCTTTTATGGCACGATTATTAAGAAAAAGTGATTATGAGAAATGTGTTGTGAGTATATAAAAAAATAAATGAGAATGAATGAATGAAATGAATATTAGCTTAATTGATGTTATAAATATAAAAGTAAAGAAAGAAAAATAATGATCGAAAAGAATAGTAAAAATTCTTTACCATTTTGAAACGTAAGATAATCAAAATCTCAATTTTCTTATCATTATTACTGCGAATAGAAGAATTTTACAAGAGTTCAAAAAGAAAAAAACAATATTACAATGATTACACACCAAATTAATAACATATGTACAATAGGCCAAAGTCACATTCACAATTTCCAATCAATCTAAGGTTGACAAGTTAGAAAAAATGGTACAATTGGACCATAATTATAATTATGTGTCCAATATCTTAACCAAAAATAGATGAACATTATTAAAGATTTTTGTTTGACATTTAATTAGCATTTCAAATAAGAAGTGGGTTCCAAAGACACAATCATTAAGGTCCATATAGACCCTATTAGAAATCCCCATTAAATTGGTCTATTCATTGGACTTTTGGCAATTGTTTGGTATATTTGGTCCTTGTTGGGTCTTTTTCGGGTCCTGGATTGGACTGGATCGGGCTGTCTTTTGTACTACTTTTGGGCCCACTAGTTTAGGGCAATAAAAAGGGAGTCACATGGGGCCCTTCAATTAGGCTCCAAACTGAAAATCTTTTTTGGTAAACTGAAAATCTTTTTTGGTGTTTGGTAAACACTGAAAAATAAATCAACAGAAAACATTTTTCGAATCAATGGGAAATCAGTTTGATTTTTTAGAAAAATGACTTTCTTACCTCTACATAAGGAAGTTGTTTTTCGAAAAACATTTTTCTCAATTTCCTTTGTTTGTATTTATTTTACATTTAGAAAGTTACTTTAATGAAACTATCAAAAATCGGAAAATATTTTTCAAAAAATATTTTCTTAAAATTTACCAAACATCGAAAAATGTTATTCAAAAAACAATTTCATTTTTCAAAAAATATTTTCCGTGAAACAAAAGCAGCAGTTTTTTGTCCGTTAAATACTCATCATGTGCCAAATTGCAAGGGATACTTTGGGTAATCTGATAAAGGTAAAAAAATAAAGTATACGAGTCAAATTGAAAAAATAAATAAAGCCTAACTTAAGTACCAATCCTTGTTACTCTCTCTCTCTCTCCCTCAATTCATTCAGGTGAGGTACAAAGATCTCCATTCCCACCGGAGTTCGTCGCCTCGCCCTCCTGCCGGATCCCACCCACCACCGATCAAATCCACCCAACTCTTTTCTCATCCAAAATCGACACCCCCACGACATTCCCCCTCCTCTTCCCTCTCCCATCACCCTCTCTCATCAGCCCTTCATCTTCCTAAAAAAAAAAAAATCATCCTTTCAATTTTGAGAATGGATTTGACGAAATCGGGATCGGCATGGTCAGCCCCCGATCGATTGATCGATTGTTGAAATCTGATTTCGATTCCGATTTAGATTTCAAAAAATTGAAGCCCTCTATCCTTTTTTTTCTTTTTAATTTGTACCAATTTTGATTGATTTTGAAATGTTTGACATTTTTTGTTATTATTTATTTATTTAGGAGAAGATTTTTTTATTTTTGACCAATTTACCAAAAGTGCCCTTTAAAATTTAATCACTTGCACTGCACATAACTATTTAACGGAAAAACTAATCCCGTTAATTAAAGTGACCATGTATGCAAAAATAAGAGAATTGTTATATAAACCCGTAAAATTGTTGAGTAAACCCGTAACGTACAAATTACAATTATGCCACCGAATGAAACTACTTTTCTACCCCTAATTCATACACCCATTACCCCACCTAGGGGTGGTTCGGTTGGTATACCGGCTTTATTTTGCTTATACCATGTACCAACCAAGTATGATTTGGTATAAGAAAATCTGTACCAATATCAACCACAAAAATCGGTATACCAAGTTTATGGTACGGTTGGTATTCGGTTGGTACGGTTGATATTAGACATATACCAAATATAAATAAAGACAAAAAAAAAATGCATTTATATTGTTTTGAACAACATATTATAACAAAAAAATACGTCTCAAAACACAAAAAACACAGATTATAAATACTTGAAACTGAAACGAACTAGTACAACAAAGGTCTTGAACAACATATAATCAGACACATCAACAAAATAACTCCCATCTTCAGCTAGGAGAGTTCCACTAATTGAAAAGAAATTTAGAGCTTCAGTGACAGCCTTGGCTTTTGGGAGTAATGAGTATGGCTAGTATTTTGTAGACACATCAACAAAATAACTCTGTTCATTATTTTATCTTTTGCATTTTGGGTAAGAGTGAGGAAGCTCTGGGGCTATCAGTTATTCCCTTTTCCAGTAAATCATACTGTTAAAATTTGGGAAATGTGGGTTTTAAATTTTAATGCATATTCAATCTGATTTCTTAGATTGATTTTTGAAGGAAAAGTCCCTAGAAATCGTCTTAATCACCAAACAACTATTAAAGGAAAAGAGAAAATGTCATTTGTAAAGATTTTCTATTATCCCATGGCATATCCCAGTAACCATAAGGTACTTAAATAGTAACAACGCTCATCAAAACGTGAGTTCCCAGAGCTCATAACAAAAAAAAAAAAAAAACCCTCCCAAATTCAGCTTTCCTGAAGGAAATTTCCGGTTCAAAAGACCAACATAACAGTAATTCAAACTTCAACTAAATTCAAACCAAAAGTAAAACCAAACCCTAACTATCCATCAATTGAATATACCAACACCAATTGAATCACAAATTTGACAAATAATCAGCACATCGAGAAAGAAATCGAGACCTCTGCAATCAGGGAGGAGCTTGATGAACCAGGCATGAAGACGAACACCATCGGAAGATCTGAGCCAGAACGCCAAGAAGCGTGAGGGAGAGGGAGAGAAGAAAGAAACGGCCGCTGGAGAGAAGAAATAAACGGATCTTCAATTAGAATTAAGACTTTTAGGGTTAGATTTTTTTTTATTATATTTATATGTATATAATAATATACTCCCTCCGTCCCGTCCGACTTAGGACTTTTTGTCATTTTGGGCATCCCACCCGACTTAGGACGGCCCAAAATGAAAACCTTAAATCACTATTCTCTCCACTCATTCTCTCTCCTACATTATTTTAATACTCACAACACCATTATAATTTACTATTCCCTCCACTCATTCTCTCTCCTATTTTTAAATTACACTCACAACATTTACCTTTTCCTTAATTCCCGTGCCATTTCAAAAAATTCTAAGTCGGCCGGGACGGAGGGAGTATATTTTATATTTTTTTATAAAAATAAGCCGGTATTTCGGTATACCAACCGATTTCACTTCTATATACCACGTACCAACCATTTTTACCAATTGGTACGGTACTACCGTACCGAAAGTTCGGTATACCGATTTCACTCTACCACCCTTCATCCCAACCCACCGTCTCTCTCGAATCCGGCCACCACCATCCCAACCGCCACCACGCAGCTTCGACACAATCCTCCACCCACTACCATTTCTCCATTAAACCCTATTTTCTCACTTTCCAATTCTCAGTTCTTCAACATATTAGAAAACCCAGATTCTTCAAATTAATTTAAAAAAATGAAACCCAATAACACTCAAAACTGAAACCTGAAGAAACATAAAAACAGATTCTTCAAACAATCTGCAATTTCTACATATAAATTTGTTAAACTTTTGTTTTTTTTTCGTTTTGCGAAAATTCGGCCAGTATTGACCGAAATTCAGTTCAGGTTCGGCCACCCCGACCGAAAATATTGAAAAAGTTCGGCCACACCCGGCCGAAATTTTTAAAAAGTTCGGCTCTGGTTTGCCGAATCTGATTTTTAAGCAAAGTTCGGCCACTACTGGCCGACCAGATCCAAATTTTCGGTTGGTAGCGGCCGAACCACCCAAATCCAGAAATTTAAATGCAATCGAACCAAAAATCGAAATTTCTCACTCTCTCTCTCTAAAAATCAGTTGATTTCTTCTTCTTTTCTTTCTCTCAAACTGATTTTCTCTCTCTTTCTCTCTCTAAAAATGGTGGTGGATGGTGTGGGTGAGAGAAAGTAAATGAAAGGGTTAATGGGTGTGGGTGTGGGTGTGGGTGTGTGGGTGAGTGGGGTATAAAGGGAAAAGTGGGGGGTTTATTTTAATTTTTTGGAGTGGTTCTAATGTTACAGATTTACTCAACAATTTTACGGGTTTATATAACAATTCTCCAAAAATAAATTAGTTTAATGTGTTGTATGCAAAAATAAATTAATTTAGTGTGGTGTATGCAAAAAAAATAGTATAGTGATAAAAGAAGCCAAAACTGAATAGTAAAATGATTTTATTTGCAATTTTTCCATAAAATTATTACTACTCAATTTGTCCCAAAATACAATGATTCTCAGGTGTAAATTTGAAATTTTCATTAACATTTATTTTGATTCATTTTGAGGAGTACAACTTAATAAATTTTGAACAAAAGTATCAAATTCTCTCTTGACTTAACTCCATAAATACAATTACAAAAAACAATTACAAGTTGATTGTTAATAATAAACATAAATATTATTCTTCGCTTATAAGAAATATGATGACGACTGGACTTTTCGAGGGGTCAGAGCGATTTGTAGGATGTTGAGTGCGTACCTAAGTACACAACAAAGTAAGCACCGTTAAGGTTAAAGTTGGATGTTACTCCAACTCAGGCCCTCGAGTGTGAGAGTAAGATGACTGAGAGAATAAGACTTTCAATGTCTTGAGTGTGTGTGTTTAGGGTTTGGGTAATATGACTTACAATATCAATTTGGCACTTACTTTGTCCAAGGGGACAAAGGTCTTCTATTTATAGGCAATGGAGAGCTGCTCGCTGACGTAAGTCATGAGGTCAGCCCTAAAGGGCATTTTAGTCTTTGACCATATACACGTGTCCGCATAGGATTGACTCTGTCAGGGAAGGAAGATTCACTGTCAGAGGAGATGTCGTTGATGTGGACAGGAGCCGTGTATCTGGCGCGGCGCAGTAAATGACATTGTAGGCGCCTGAGCCATGCATTCAATGCGATGGAAATAAGTCGGCTACTTGCCTGTCAGAGCCAGTAAGTAACTTGCTCAATAAGCTTTGGTATTAATCGGGAGTCTGGTGAGACAACCGGGAGTTTGGTATGAGACCGCAGTCAACATCTTAGGCGCGGTCAAGGATATTTGACGTGGGCACGGATGGGGCGGTCACAACTCCAGCAGTCACAAGGTTGACGGTCCGGATCCCTTCGGTCTGGGATGGGGTGAGAGGAACGCGGTCTTGACCTCGAGGGTCTATGTGTCCGCGATCTTGACTCTGGCGGTCTAAGGAACGCCACGTCATACTGGGCCTTTGGACCAGACCAATCTTGGGCCCGGTCTAGCTGGTCCGGGCTCATCAGTGGCCCCTAGCTTCAAGTGAGTGATTATTTATGGTTTGAGCGAGGAGCTACTAGTTAAGCTCGGCTCTGTAGATCGCGCCTTAGGCGGGCACCAGTGTTGGTGTTTTTCGCTGGTTTTGCTCTGCCTCCCGTGTAAACATGCACACGTGAGGGCGTGAGGGGCACAGATGGAAGCTTGTATAAGCTTTATTGCTCTGCCTCCCGGTTAATCTGGTGGGCCCCTTGGCAGGTGAAGCGACAACGCGTGACAGGTACGGAGGGTACGTGTCAATCACCCAAGAGGCGCCATAACTGCCAACCGCTCAAAATTCGAAAATCAAATGTTTGGCGCCGGTTCGAGACTCGAGGGGAACGGTTTTGGTGGCAAATTAATACGGGTTAACCCGTATTGGTTTGCCTATAAATACAAAACCTTCAATCCTTGAAACCCTTTTATCATCCTCCACCCTTAGAGAGAGAAAAATTGCTCTTTCTTGCTCCCCATCTTAATCTGTAAGTAATTTTGTGCTTTTTAATCTCTTCTTCATCTATGTTCTTGTTTTCTTTTGGATAACGATGACGACCCGTCAATTTGGTCCCGTTCGTCCGTTAGAACTAGGAGATGGAACCACTCCTGATACCTTTGCTGTTTACAAACGGTCAGGGGGTATCTATATATATGAAGGTGGCCTTTGGGTGGTTGAGGTTGTCTCTTAAGTGTGTTCATTATTTTTTTGAGAAATATAAGTGGGGGCCCTTTGTCCCACCCCGGTTGTGGGAGGCTAAGAAGAAATTGATTGTGAACGGTGACATACTGGTGTTGGGGGATACTAGTAGGTTAAGAAATTTTGTGATGGGGGTTTTGTGCAGGTTTCCCCGTGAGAGAGATCAGGCTTTGAACGCCGTTGAATTGGTGAGGAGAGCGATTCGCAACCCCAAAGTGATAACTAACTGGGAGAGAGTTGCCCTTATGGATCTTGACCAAATAAACAAGTACCAGTGCTTGGCCGCAGAAGATATGAGTGATCCCTTAGACGTTGAGCCTTTGAACACCGTCTTTCCCGAGGTCCAGACCGAGGCCTCTGACGTGCCCGTGGTGGACCTGAGTAGTAGTGATGACGGTGATGAGATAAAGATTGAGGTGGACGAAGGCGGAGAGGATGAAGCTGAGGTGGAACCCTCCAAGGGGTCATCCTCCAGTCTCTTTGGCTCTCAGAGCGCGGAGACCGTGGAGGATAACCGCGAGGAGCAAGACCGCATGGGAGCGGGCACGTCTGAGAGGGCAACGAGGATCTTAGATGCCTTTGTGGAGGATTCTGAGGACGAGGCCCCTGCCCGAGACAAGAGTCATGCTGCAGGGACAAATCCTGGTCGTGGCCGGAAGAGGAAAGGCAAGGAGGTGGCCCCAATTGACTGGGAGTCAGAAGTATACACCACCTATAACGTTGACCCGAAGCAGTTTCGTGCCCGCCCTCTTCAAGAGGTGACGACGAAGAAAGGAAAACTGAGGCTGGAGACGGTAGCTGATGTCCGCGAGGACAATAGGGCCTGTGTTTTCTACGGGGCTGAAATTACCCGGATTTTCGCGCGACGCGGAAAGGCGGTTGTCTTTCGCGGAGGGTTGGTGTCTGAGACCTCGCTTCTTGGGAAGGAGATGAGGACTCGCCACGCGGTTTTGTATTTTGAGCCCAAACGTTGAGAAAAGGCTTTTGGTTGAAAATAGTGTCGTTTTTATTGGTAGCAAAAACTTAGGAAAAAGCTTTGAAAACAGGGGATCATTTTTATTGGTAGCAAAAATGAGTAAAAAGCTTTTTTAGTACCAGAGATTGTTAGGTTCGGAGGTCATGTTACGTTTCGGGAAGAGTATTACGAGATCACCCGAAACGCCTCGTATGACGAGTCTTTCTACCTTTCTCGAAATCGTGTGTGTGTGTGTGTTTTGAAATGGGGCTTGAATGACAAGCTTAATCTTGGTTTGAATGTCAAACGTTGATTAGGTGACTTTGTTTGAAAAGGCGAGCGTTTGAATGACAAACGTCGGTTTTGGGACGGAAATGAGCTTTTGCGTGGCAAACGTCGATTTTGAGTTTGAAATGAGCGTTTGCGTGGCAAACGTCGATTCGCGCGTTTTGAAAGGGAGTTCGAAGGACGAACTCCGGTTTTGAACCGGTCATTATATTGTTAACGATTTTTACGGGAAAAACGTATTAAATGTTTTTGAATGTCAAAAGTCGGCTTTTAGTTTGAAGATGAGCGTTCGGATGCCAAACGTCATTTCACGCGTTTTGAAAGGGAGTTCGAAGGACGAACTCCGGTTTTGAACCGGGCATTACATTGTTAACGATTTTTACGGGAAAAAGCGTGTTAAATGACATGCAATCAACGAATCGGGTTGCGACTCGGACTTTGAAAGGTAAATACTATCACGATCCAAACGGGTCGGACTTGTAAATGACAGTATTTAAATGTGGTATCGACGGAATCGAACGATCCGGAGTTGTAAATGACGATCGACGAGCCAAACGACTCGGAATTGTAAATGACGATCGACGAGCCAAAACAGCTCGGAGTTGTAAATGACAGAAAAGTAAATGACAATCGACGGATCGATCGATCCGGAATTGTAAATGACAAAAAAGTAAACAGAACGGGGTCGGAACGCCGTTTTAACCCGTGATTACTTCTCTTACGGGAAGAGAAGAGGATCGAGGGGCTAAAATGTATCGGACCCCGTTAGACGGAGGCGTCTACATTTCAATAACGTTGTTCGAAACGGTTGTAGCGACTGGCGCGTAAACCGAGACGAAACGAGAGATTAGAGAGAGGGAGTTATACCTATGGCTAGGGTCGACTCCTTTGACTCGAGGGGTGTATACGGGATACGGAAAGTAGTTTGGAACGGTGTTTCGGAGTGGAGGAGGGCATATTTGAACGAAATACGGAGTTTTCACGCAAAACGAGGTAAAACTGGGCTCGAGAAGGGGGAGAACCAGTTTAGGCCGTGAGTTTCTTGGTGAAAGGGGTGAAATTTTGTTGTTCTAAATGGCTTTGACAGCCTCTCTATTTATAGGTGAAATTTCAGTAGGAGTCCGGCCGAACTTAGACTGAAATCCAGGGGGTTTTGTGGTACTTTGGAAATTTGAGGGACTTGCTGGCAATTTTTGAAGTCTGCAAAGGAAGTCCGGCGGGACTTGGACTGCATACCAGGGGTATTTTAGTCTTTTGGCCTTGATTTCTGATTGAAGGGTGACTAGAGGGAGGTGGCATGCTTGCCACGTGTCCTGTGAGTCACCAGCCATGTGGGAGTTCGTTTTCGGGTTCCGGTTTTGTCCGTTTTTAAAATAATAGTCCGGAAAATGTCCGAAACGCCCCCTAAAAGTGCCGAAAAGTGCATTTTTCAGGGAAAGCCGTACTTTCACGTGCGATGACATGTGTCAAGTACGTTTTGACGTCGGGATGCACGGGGCAGTCCCGGGACGTCTCGTTGGCATGGCAACGGGAAGTTAACGAGTTCCGGTTAACCTGGAGCGGGCCAGTTAACGGATTTCGGTTAACTTTCTGACGGATTTTGACGATCCGGATTTGGGTACTTACAGGGGCCCAGTTTGAGAATGGACTGAGACTTCCCCTTGATCCCTTTATCAATGAATTTCTCAATTTCAACAGGTGTCTCCCTATGCACCTGGCCCCTAACGCCATCAGAGCCTTGGTCTCTTTCATAGCTGTTTGCAGGGTCCTGGTCTACGAACCTTCCCTTTCCGGGATCTATGCCTATTATCAGAATCAAATAACCAATGGCAACCTGGGACTGAAAGCGAAGAACAACTCTGCCCGGACCTTTTCCGCTCCTACCAACAAGTTTGACCAATGGAACCAGAAGAATGTTCTGGTCATAGAGTCTAGGTTCGGGTGGTCCTTTTCAAGACCCTCCAACCCTGTTCCGGTTAGGGTGGCCGCTGGCTCTTACCCTAGTCCAGCTCTGTCCGAGGCCCTACAAGTTTCCTTGGAGACTTACTTGGCCAAGTACATAATCGAGGGAGTGCAACCCGTTTTTGACGTGAGCGCGAATGTGGACAGTGAGCCCTTGTTGATCTACTCAGGGGTGGCCCCTCGGAGGGAGGGTAGCTACTATGCCCCTTGGGTAGAAATAGGGCGCCATCTTCGTGACCCTGTTTGGAGGGTACACGAGTTTTTTCAATTTGAGGCTGACTGCAAAACTTGCATGCTGGGCACGAAATGCGAGCCTCCGAAATGGATCGGTCTCTATTCTGCTTTTAAGAAACTGCTTTTGATTGCTTTCTGATTTCTTGGACTGTATTTTAACCCACTCTTTTTCTTTCAGAGTAGATCCAGCTGAATACTTGTAAGATGGCCAGGCTCACTCCCAATGAACTGAAGGCCAAGAAATTACGCCAAGAAGAGAAAGATAAAGCGGCTAGGCAAGCGGCCTTGGGCGGGGTTGCTGGGAAGGGCGTGTCTCTGCCCGTTTCTAACAGATCCTCCAGCTCCACTCTGGCCGGGATTAAGGGAATCCCTACCACAAAGGAATTACCTCCAGCCCCCAGGGGTCCTCCCCCTGCTTCTACTATACGCAGCTCCAGTCCAACTGACCGCACCATATCTACCGGTCATACCGATCAAACTGATCCTCCGAGGAAGAGGTCTGCCTCTAATGTGGATATTGCTGCCAAGGAGAGGGCACAAAAAACTCATAAGGGGGAGGGCACACATGCCCAAGCCTCCACCTTTGCTGCACCAGTCTCCACTTCATCCAGGGGGAACTATCTGTTCCATCTCCTACCCTCTTGCGCCCCTAAGCACACGCGAGCAAGCGTGGGCGCTGAAGAAAAAGCTAGATGACGTGTCCGTAATCAAAGGGGTAGATCCCTATGCCCGCGAGCCTCATCAATCCGTTGTAGGGCTTGGTCTCCTGAACCGGCTCTACTCTCCTGACTTCTACAAGAATGTAGCGGTCAAGGAGAATGCTGCTGCCCTGATGGGGGATATTGACCTTGCTTTTACTGAGGTAAGACCTGCTTCCCTTTTCAACCTCAAACTTGGCCTCTCAACCTTTAGCTCGATTACTGATCCTTTCTTATGTAGGCGGGCAATAAAAACATGCGGCTGATAGAAATCTCGGATGAGCAGGCCTCTGACCTCTTCGAGCAGACTAGAATTCTGGCGAACAGGTGCACGGACCTGGACAAGGCTGAGGAGAAGGTGAAGACCATGTCTGACTCCCTTTCTGAGAAGGAGGCAGATTTGAAGGGCTTTTTGGATCGGTTGGCTATTGTTGAGAAGGATTTGGAGAAGGCCAAAGGGACAAGGGATGCCCTCAGCGGGGAGAAGGCGGATTTAGAGAAGAGGAATGCGGAGCTGTTGAATAGGTTGGAGGCTTCCCAGAAGCAGTCTCGGTCTTGGAGGCTAAGGCAGACGAACTCTCCGAGCAGCTGCTACCTTTGAGGCAGTTCGAGTTGGAGAGGGACGCCCAACTGCTCGCTGCCCGTAAGGAGGCAGTTGAGGAATTTAAAAAGTCCGAGGAGTATCAGGACGAGATCTCTGCTAAAGCCTCTGCACAATATGAGATTACCTGCTAAACGCAGCTACGGAACTTTGCTGCCACGGGCAAGTTCTCAGCAGAGCAGTTAGCCTTAATAGGCTCATTGATCTCCACTGACTCTTTATGCCTGCCCGGGCATGCATTGGTCCCTCTGGCTGAGGAGGAGGTGAAAAATTTAGAGCTTGCTGCGGCCTTGTCTCTGCCTCCTATTGTCGCGGTCACCGCCACAAGCCTTATCGGAGAAATGGATAGGATGAGGTTTGGAGACGAGAAATTATCATACGAAGAAGCTGCTGCTCGCCTTTTTCCAAACGGGCCTGCAGTCAGCGACTTGTTCTGACCGCGGCCAGCTCCTGCTCAAGCCTCAACTGACCTACCACCAACTACTCCTGCTTCTGAAACAAATGATCCTTCAACTCTTCCGGCTCCTATCACTGATTTAACCATAACTGCCAATCTTCCTTCTCCAACACCCACAGCTAAGGCCACCAGAAAGACTGCTCCTTCTGATCAACCCCTAGCTTTGGATTTTATTTTTACTTTTGTAATAGATTTTAGGATTTTGTACATCTTTTTCTCTATTAATGACAAGTATTTATTCATTATTCTGTCTTCTCTTGGCTACTGAATGTTTCGCAATAAGAATACTCTTGATATTTTATATTAATGCTTTAATCAAGCTTGTACTCTTGCTTTTTCTTCTTTCAGCATTTGACTTAGAACAATTTTTATGACTCAATGTCGTGGTTCATGGGCATGTTAGGCCTTTTGACTGCGTTTATGAGTGTATAACTATTTATTCAAAACCGCTTGAGTTTTTTTGTGAGAGTCAGCCCTTTTCCTCTATGATCGCTTTTGTTATGGCCTTGGACAGTTTTGAGGTCTTGACCTTATTTGCCTACTGGGCTTTTAAAACTTTTTTGATCACGCCCTTCCACTTACACTTATTTAGATTTTTTAAATCCGTGGTGTAATTTTAAAAGAGCCATGGCAAGCTTCTTTCATTGGGCAAGCAGATTGTGGCCGTGAGGCAATAGTCCACGCAACAGTAGGTAGGGGCTTCTATATTGGCCCTTTCACCTACAGGCATCTGTATCCACTATTGGTAGTTCACGCGAGTTGACTCTTTGGAGTCTGGTGGCGATCATGTAACGGGCTCATATGTTGGCCTTTGTACATACAGGTGCGCGGTCAACAGCCAACTAAGGCCTACGCGCATTTCGTGGGTATGGACTTTGGCCTTTGTCCCCACTTGCATCTATATTCACTTATTTTTGGTGGTTCACGCGGACAGGACTGAGAGTCTTGTCCGTGATCGAATACGGGCTTAATGGCCTTTGTACACATATAGGCATGCGATCTTAATGGATCTTTGTGCATTAGCGGGTAGGGGCTCATATGTTGGCCCTTTTACCCACTGGCACCCGCTCGCGGGTATCCACTTTAGCTTTTGAGGCTGGTGGGAATATTGCTACCACAGTTCTTAACACTAATTTTGCACAAAAAGTTGGTTCAATACTCATACATTCATTACCTCTATCACCCTTACATATTACAAAGATTTTAAAAGAAATACTTTCTAAGGTGATCGCTATTCCAAGCGTTCTTGAGGTATTTTCCCTCCTTTGTCTGCAATCTGTAGGTACTCTCTTTGATTATTTGGGTAACTTCGTACGAACCTTCCCTTTTTGGGGAGAGCTTGTGGAAACCAGCTTGGGTCCCTTGTACCTCAACGTTTCTGAGTACCCAATCTCCAATCGAGAAATTTCTCTTATTCACTCTCTTATCATGATGCTTCTTTGCTTTTTGCTTGTAGTTCACCATTTTTTCATTTGATCGTATTCTTTTTTCTTCGAGATCGTCCAGTCATACCTTCGGTTTGTCTCGTTTTGAGACTCATCGAAGTACGTGACTTTGTACGAGGGTAGGGCTATTTCAACTGGAGACATTGCCTCCGACCCATACGTGAGTGATAAAGGAGTTTTGCCTGTTGAATTTCTGATCGTCGTGCGTATAACCCATAACGCGGTCTGGAGCTCGTTCAGCCATCGTCCTCCTCGTCCTTCCAAATTTTTCTTTAGGGCGGACAAGACTAATTTGTTCGCGGCCTCAGCTCGGCCATTCCCTTGGGGATAAGCCACTGCGGACTGGCGATGTTGTACTCTCATTCTCTCACATCAGTTGTGAATTTTGTAGAGAATTGAGTGCCATTGTCTGAGACTATAGCTCGTGGTACCCCAAATCTGCACCAGATGTGATCGTGGATGAAATTTATAACATTCTCTTCTGAGATGATGGCCAAAGCTTTTGCTTCAGTCCACTTTGTAAAATAATCCACGGCCACCACAGCGTACTTAATGCCTCCTCGGGCAGTTGGGAATGGTCCGATTAGATCAATCCCCCACGTATCAAAAGGCCACGATGGTATAACCAAAGTCTGCTCTGTTGATGGTAGTCTAGGAATGTCCACAAACCGCTGGCATTTGTCACATTTTCTAACGTACTCCTCTGCATCTCTCCTCATCTTCAGCCGATTAAAATCCTTGGAATTTAATTTTATCTGAGATAGTGCGAGCACCAGGATGTCCGCCACAAACTCCTTCATGGACCTCATAGAGTAAATTGGTGACCATGTGAGTTTTAACGCATCTTAGCAAAAGCTTGGTGAATGATCGCAGAAATAATACTCCGTCTAAGATGAGGTATTTCGCGGATACCTTCTTGATGGTTCTAGCCTTTGTTTGATCTTCGGGGAGGGTTTGCTTCTCGATGTAATCCTTGATTTCATCTACCCAATCCCTTTCTTGATCTATCATAATGTTTATCTGAATTCGATCTATAGCAGGTCCTTCTGTGAACTCTATCTGGCAGTCCGTATCCAAGTCTACGACTTCTTGATCGGTTATTCTGGAGAAAAGGTCAGCTTCTGTGTTGTCCTCTCTCATCACTTGGTTCAGCTCATAGTATGTGAAATTTTTTAGAAGGGTTTTGGCTAGACCGCAGTACTGGGTTGCTCGTGTCATATTCTCCCTTAATTAGATTTACTATGAGCTGAGAGTCACTATTTATTTCAATATTTTGAACTCCTAAGTCTCTGGCCAATTCCATGCCTGCTATAGTCACTTCATACTCAGCCTGATTGTTCGATGCTTCGAACTTGAATCCTAAGGCTCTTTTGAATTTCTCCCCGCAGGATGCAATCAAGAGTATGCCCGCTCCACTCATTAGCTTGCTCGCAGAACCATCCACGAATAAAGTCCAAACTTCTTATGGACGCTCCCTGGGCGGTACTATTTCTGTGTTTGAGCTATCTTGGGCTTCCTCTAACTCTGTTCACTTTTTCTTTCCCAGGTCGCTGTCCGCTAGCTTAAATGATGTTTCCGCTACAAAATCGGCTAAGGCCTGCGCTTTGATTGTCCTTCTCGGGGAGTAGGTGATCTGGAACTCAGTGAGCTCTATAGACCAAGCTAGCATTATCCCCGAGGACTCTGGTTTATGTAAAACCTTTCTAAGCGGGGCCTCAGTGAGTATAAGGATGTGCAGAAAAGTAAGCTCTTAATTTTTCGAGCAGATACAAGCAAGGCGTAAGCTAATTTTTCTATATTTAGATAACGCCCTTCTACGACGGACAGTGCCTTAGATACATACTAGACTGGTTTTTGGGAGTTATTTTCCTCCCTTACAAGAACAGCAGTACTGCCATATCAGTAACTGCTAAAAATAGAAAAAGCTCTTCCCCGGGCACCGGGCTGCTGAGTAGAGGGGACTGCCCGAGGTAACTCTTCAATTCTTCAAAAGCTTGACCGCATTCCTGGTTCCATGCGAATTCGTCAGTTTTCTTCCACCCTTTAAGAGTTTTAAAGAAGGGGAGGCATCTCTCTGCAGATCGCGAGATGAAGCGACCTAATGAGGTGATGCGGCCATTTAGCTTTTGCACATCTTTTACGCAGGCAGGAGGTTTCATGTCCAACAACGCTTGAATTTTTTCAGGATTAGCTTCAATTCCTCGTTGATTGACCATGAATCCGAGAAACTTGCCCGCTTTGACCCCAAAAGCACATTTCAGGGGGATTCAATTTCATGTTGTTGCGGCGCAAGTTAGAGAAAGTTTCCTCCACGTCGAGTTCGTGGGAGTTTTCTCTTGTCTTTATAACCATGTCATCAATGTAGGCCTCAAGGTTTCTGCCCAATTGGTTTTTAAAGAAAATATTAACCATCCGTTGGTAGGTGGCTCCTGCGTTTTTCAGCCCGAAGGGCATCATTGTGTAGCAGTACGTCTTGCCCACAGCAATGAAGGCTACTGAGGGGATGTCTTCAGGAGCCATTTTGATTTGATGATGGCCGGAATATGCATCAATGAAGCTTAGGACTCTGTGTCCGGCTATCGAATCTACCAAACGGTCTATGAGAGGAAGAGGGAAGCAATCTTTGGGGCATGCTTTGTTGAGATTCGTGAAATCAATGCACATCCTCCATTTATCATTGGCCTTTTTGACCATGACCACGTTTGCTAGCCACTTAGGGTAGGATATCTCTTTGATTATCCCCGCTTTAAGCAGCTTTTCTCCTCTTTGATCGCTACCTCATTCTTCGGGGAGAAGTACCTGATTTTTGATGTATGTTCTTGAAGGTGGGGTCATCGTTTATTTGATGGAGGATTACATCCTCACTAATTCCCTGCATGTCCTCCACCCTCCATGCGAACACATCACAGTTTTTTCGGAGGAATTCTATCAAGATCATCCTCTCCTCAGGGTGAATTTCCAGCTCGACCTTAACTTTTTGCTCGGGGTAGTGGAAATTAATTACCATTTCCTCGAGCTCATCGTTAGGCCTGAGGTCGCTGATTTCTAGATTATGGAGGGAGTCAATTACAATGGCCGGGGGGTGGCTTTTGCCTCAGGCATCGCGACCATGGAATATATGACCTCTAGGTCTATTTTCCCTCGATTATCTGATCAATATATCCCCTTCAATGGGGGCTAATTCTTTGCCGTTCTGCTCGTTTTGAGCTCCACCTTTGTGAAATGGAAAGAAAGCATGCCAATCGGTATGGGCGCCAGAGTAATTTCTTTGGCTTTGCCCTTGATTTTTTCCGTGCCTTCTTTCTGCGGGCAGGAAGTCTGGCCCTTTTCTGTTTTCCTCTTTTCCTCCACCATTCGTAGGAATCTCCCGAGCTGGTTTTTTATCATAGCAACTCCGCCCGGAGTATTGAACTTGATTCTTTGGTGAGGAACGGAAGCAACTATTCCCAATGCGGCTTGTGCGGTCACACCCAGTATAGCATTGTATTGGGATGGAAGGTCAACCACCATAAAAGTGATTTTGGTTGTCTTCTGCAGGAGTTTTTCCCCAATAGTTACTTCAAACTCCATCGTCCCTTTTACCCTAACCGCGTGATTTGTAAATCCCTCGAGCATACCGGCATAAGGAGTCAGGTTGGCCTCGATCATCCTCATTCCTACCAAGGTATGGTAGTAGAGGATGTCTCTGGCCGCACCTGTATCAATCAAAACTCGGCCGATGTTTGCTCGGTTGATTTTCATACGGAGGGTGAGGGGCTGAGTAGAGTGAAAAAGGGTGGAGGCAAGTTCACTCCTTTTAAACCCAATTTCTTGCTCTTCTTCCGGAGCCATGGGAGGATCAAGAAAACTTTTTCCAAGGTCCTGATCTAGAGGGAGAGCTGTTTGTTGGTTGGAGCTTCTTCTCCGATGAAATTGATCTCATAATCACCCTACTCGTCGTCGTCCTCATTGCCTCTTTCCCTCCTATCGGGGCCACGTATTGTTCATGCCCGTGGGCTATTATTGGCATTATTGGCCGTATTGGCATTGTGGCCCTGTACCCATTTTTGTCAACTCCCCGCTGTTGATCTTCTGCTGGATGATTCTTTTCAATTGGAAGCAGTCCTCGGTGTTGTGATCGTGGTCATTGTGATACTCACATAATTTGGCCCTGCTCCTCTCATTCGGCTTTCTGCCCATGGGGGGAGGGGGGGAAGTTCCATGGTTCTCATTATTATGGAAGAAATGAATCTTCGTTCTTTGTAAAGAATCATCTTGATAATATACAAACATTTGACGGTCCTGATCCATGTAAACTAGGAAATTATTATATACAATCTCTTATCTTAATTCTATTATTTCTTGCTATATAAAGTCCTATTACAATAATGAAATAATTGTCACATGAAATCTTCACGTACTCATGTTCTGTCGGTATGTAACCATGTTCTGTCCAGTACGTGCCTACGCCTTGTCTAACACCCCCTCAAGTTGGAGTGTGGAGGTCGGAAACGCCCAACTTGCCTAGTAATATGTTAAATTGTCGAACACCTAAAGCTTCGGTGAGGATTTCCGCTAGTTGAGAAGTCGTGGGAACAAATTGAGCCGCAATAGGACCAAATTGGACTGCATCACGAACGAAATGGCAGTCCACTTCGATATGCTTGGTTCGAACATGAGGTACCGTATTTCGAGCAATATGAAGAGCAGGATGACTGTCACACATAATAGGTATAGGGTCTCATATTTCACGCCAAAAGAGAGAAGAAAACCACGCAACTATTTCAACTCACATATAATACTAGCCATGTATCGATATTCGGCTTCAGCCGAGGAGCTTGAGATGTGTGTTGCTTTTTTGTTTTCCAGCAGACGGGTTAGTTGCCTAAAAATACGAAGTACTCCATGCGTCTCACGTGAATGTGAACCAAAATTTTGGTCACAATATTTAAGAAAATCTAATAAAATAAAGAAAAGTAGATAGTGTAGGAGGTGTTGTGAGTATGAAAAGTAAATAAGAGAGAGAATGACTGGAAGGAATAGTTAGTGGATTGTTGTTGTAAGTATGACAATTGAGTCCTATTAAAAATAAAATTATAAAATCTTTACTATTTTGGGAAGTTCACATTCACGTGGGACGGACGAAAAAGGAAATAAGTCCACACTCAAGTGAGACGGTGGGAGTATGCCGTAAGAGATAATAGGGTAAGTGGACAACTTGCTCGGTCCGAATCACAGAAAGCACAGAGTTGAAGATTTGAATCAGTCTGTAACATAATTCCTTGGTCAGGATTATGTTTAAGATAGCGAACAACTCAAATGGTTACTTTCCAATGAAAATGCTTTGGACGAGCCATAAATTGTACAAGTGCGTGCACACAATAACTGAGCTTTGGGCGTGTGACAGAGAGGTAAATGAGTCGGCCAACAAGTCGTTGGTAAATATGAGGATCTTTCATGTAGTCGTCTTCAACAAGCGCAGGACGATGGTTTTGTTCAATTGGAGTGGATGCTAGTCGAGCACACGTGAGACCAATGTTAGATAAGATGTCAAGGGCATACTTACGTTAGGATTAAAAAAAAAACCATTTGGATGGCGAGCTACTTCGAGCCCCAAAAATACTTCAAGTGGCCCAAATTTTTTTATATGAAAACAATGACTAAGGTAAGACTTGAACTTAGCAATGGCGTTGGAGTCACATCCACCAATCACCAAATCATCAATGTACACTAGAACATGTAACTCAAAGCGCGACGTATGAAGAGAAAAGAGGGAGTAATCTGAAGTAGATTGAGTGAACCTATATTTTATCGAGGCAGCGAAAAGTTTCACAAACCAACATCGAGGTGCCGTTTAAGTCCATAGAGCGATTTTCGAAGCTTACAAACTTTGTCGAGCTGAGTAATATGGTATCTTGGTGGAATCCGTACATACACCTCTTCACTAAGATCCATGTGCCAAAACGCATTATGGACGTCAATTTGATGAAGATCCCACTTCTGAACTGCAACGAGGGCAAGAAAAACTCGCATTGTAACCATCTTCACAGTAGGAGCAAAGGTCTCGTTATAGTCTATCCCTTCGACTTGATGATTTCATAAGATTACCAATCGAGCCTTGTATCTTTCAATTGAGCCGTCCGCCTTATATTTTATCTTATATACCCGTTACTCCCTAAAACCTTCTTGCCAATAGGTTCGTCAACAAGTTCCCATGTCTCATTCTGCTCAAGTGACGAGGGTTCTTTATGCATGGCTTCTCGCCATTGTGGTGATCTAACTACCTCGACAAAATGGGTCGGTTCCTTGCTCGCGTCCATAACTACTAGAAAAGATCGATGTGCCACATAAAATTTAATGCAATTATCAAAGTGAGATAGAGGATAGGGAGTACCTGAGGACGTGGAATGGCTTGATAAACAAGCTAAGGGGCTGACCTAAGTAATATTTGTGTTCGGTGATCCCAACTCATATTCATCAGAGTTATACCGTGTTGAGGGTGTCTTGTGACGATGACCTAGGCCCAAAATTTCAACCTCAGTCACTTGTTCGACAATGCATTATCAGGATGTAAGTCAGGTACTTCATTAATCGGATGCTCAAGCACCAGTTGTGTGTTCGTGTGGGCATTATCACTACTATCATCATCACTTACCAATGTATTTGGTTCCTATGCAAGGTCGGCCGAAGAGGGTGATACAACATCCGTGTCAAAAGGAAACTTGGTTTCACCAAAAACTATGTCGCGAAATGCAAAATTGGTGATTATCTAAGTCATACAATAACCACCATTTCTTCCCAAACGGATACCCCAAGAAAATACACTTCCTATTACGACTTGTAAATTTATCATTGTCTCGTCGGGAATAATGAGTATAACACAGAGATCCAAATACCTGAATATTTTTAATTTACCAAAAATAATCTCATAGGGAGTTTTTCCTGACAATAACTTTTATGGAGTCCGATTAGTTAAGTAACCAGTAAACAAAACACATTCCCCCATAATTTAATTGGTAAACTAGCTTGAAATCTTGATGCTCGAGCCACATTCAAAATATGTTATGTTTTCATTCTACCCTTCCATTTTGTTGGGATGTGCGTAAATAAGTAGTGTGGTGCATAATCCTATTCTACGCAAAGTATTTATCTAGGCAAGTGAACTATGTCTCATTATCAGTGCGTATTACCTTAACCTTTTTTCCAAACTAACGCTCTATCATAACATCATCTTTAGAACGTACCAATTAGACTCACACGCCACGATAACAATCATCCACAATAGTTAAAAAATACCTTGCCCCACAAGAAGCATGCGTTCTATAATCACCCCTAAGATCACAATGAATCAATTTGAAAGGTTCAATAACATTATTTTCGCTAACTAAAAATTTATCCCTAGTTTGTTTTGCTCGACAAAAAATCTCGCAAATATCTTTACTACGACCATTACTACTAAGAAAAGGCAGTAAATTAACTATGTCACTTGAATGGTGTCCCAACCTTTGATGCCACAACTGATGCTTTCCGAAACTCTTTGCATTGTTGACTTGTGCTTTCTCAGCTGATTTCTTCAAGTAATATAGCCCCTTATTTTGTTCACCTGCAACAGTCAACGTCCTGGAGAAAGATTGCAATTAAATGACGGGGATAACACATTTTTTAACACTAGTTTGGGGTTTATTTTCACTTTCCCCTTCTTTGTGGCCAACATATACTTCCCATTAGGCAGACCCACGAGATTCCCTTCAATATTGCGAATATTAAAGAGCATTGCTTGTGATATATCGATTGACTGTACTATTAACAAGCCAAATTTCTCTTACCATTCAAGCAATTCTCCGGTTTGGCACGTGCTTGTACGCAGTTCCTGAAGAGACTCCATTCTTCACTAGAAAAATCGAGAATGCTGGCCCTTTCTGCATCAGTCATTTCGAACGCATGCTCTCCACCAACTGCACTGTGTTTGCCTTGGCGACGAACCCATAACGACCCTTGTTCCCTCCTGCAAAACTCGCTCCTTGAGTGCCCTTCACTTTCTGATTCTGCAAGCACTGTTCTTCCCACCTCTCAGGTACCCGACAAGCTTGAAGCACATATCCGCTTTGTGCCCTTTCTTCTTGCAGTGGGAACAAGTGGCATTGCGCATATCCCTTCGTTCCCCCCGAACCACGATCCCCTCCACCAACTCGGGCTACAAAACTCATCGGTTCAGGGTGCCTTTCCTGCATGGTTCCTCGAACACGTTCTTTTGTTATCTCTATTGCATATGCTTTTTATCACATTAGGCAGGGGTTCGGTGTTGAGAATGCTTGATTTTACATTCTCAAACTTTGTTGTTTTTAGGACCGTGACAAACTGATGTACCCATTCTTCTTCACGTCGTCGAACCAACGCCGCGCTGATGTTGCAATTGCATCCCGCACAAAAGCAAGTCGGGATTGCATCAAAGTCATTAAGATCATCACACAATTTATTCACGCGACCATAGTAAGTCGCTACGCTTTCGCCCATTGCTGTTTACAATTTACTAGATCAGGCTTAAGTAGTTGGACCCTTGGTTCGTTTTCCACCGAAAATCTCTGTTGCAAATCGTCCCACAACGTCTTTGCGTCGTCCATATATGTCCCTGTGGAACAAAAGTTCAGCTCGGTTGAATATCCATGATACCACCATCGAATTCACAATCCATATAAAAACTTTGTTGTTTATAAAAAAACTTTCATATTTAGGAAATAAAGAGAAAAATATGATGCCAAGAAAATGAGCATAATGAAACAATGTCCAATGAAGGAGAAAATACACAAACAAGGCCTTTAACTTTTTTGCGTGAAATGGTTGACATTTTTTCTAAAAATAGAAAAAAGAAAAAAAGAAAAACTGAGAAGGGTAATAGTGTAAATAAATGACATTGCCGGGGGGATTATGTTAAATCAGTTGCTTGTAAATACAGGAAAATGACAGGTCATTCCCCACGATTAAGAACGGTGTCCGACGGCCGGTCCCCGCGCACAATCTCCTCCCTCCTCCATTCCGTTCCAGTACCCTTTAATTACCGTTCATCCAATCTCTCTCTCTTTCTCTCTCTAGAAAATCCTTCTCAGAAGGAAGAGAGAGAAACAGGTCCCCAAGCTACGTTGCTTTCGCAGCACTCCAAAATGGCTGTAAACTGAGAAAAAAAAAATCATTGATTGTCCGCAATTGAAGAACCAGAATAACCCACCTCGTTACTTGTGTAGCTGTCGCTCAACGGTAGCTAAGAAAGTGCCCGTTTATACGTTTGAATTTGCTCTATTAAGAAATTGATTATACAATTTCTATTTCTAACTTTCAAGCTACTCAAATTTCTTCGGTTTTGGACGTTGTTTTTGAAATGGAATCGGGTATTGTGACTGAGTTTAGATCCGTAACTTACGGTGGGGATGGAATTGAAGATATGGAAACGGAATCCCTTCAATTTGGTGAAGTAATGCGGGTACCGGTGGTGGAAACTGGCGGTTCCGGTTCAAGTTTCACTGCGCTGCTTGAATTGCCGGCTAATCAAGCGGTGAAGCTATTGCACTCGTCGGGAACGGAGACCAAACCGGAGGCAGCAGCAGCATTATGCGGAGAAGCGTACCTTTGCAGTCCACCGATTTATCCGGCGGATATGGCCTTAATTGAAAGAGCATCCAACTACTCCACCGCCGCCTTTACCGCTGCGACGGAGACCTCTCCGAGGTCAGTTCCGGTGAAAGAAGAAACGTTGGAGTCTCCAAATTCATCTATAGTTACGAAATCAACTAAACGGAAAGATAGAGAGAAGAAGGTCCGTATCCGTCCTCCTTCAAAATTAGGGTTTCAATTCACTGTAAATTGAGTTTTTCTAACACCGAATTCACTTCCTCTTTTGTGTGTTTAGGTTAAATCATCGGAGAAAAATACCAAACCCGCCGGAAAGGAAGATTCCGAGCAGCTTCCGTACGTTCACGTTCGAGCTCGTCGCGGCCAAGCTACAGATAGCCATAGCTTAGCTGAAAGAGTAATTAATTAGCTTAATATTGATTACTTCTATGATTTTGACTTGATTAGCCACTAATGACTGATTATCACTTTTTTAAAGATTAATTTTTTGTTTATTTAATTTGCAGGCAAGGAGAGAGAAGATCAATGCTAGGATGAAGCTACTTCAAGAACTGGTCCCGGGGTGTAACAGGGTTAGCTGTCGTTATTCATTTTTATTTTTTTGAATAAATTAATTTCCAAAAAAAAATGTCTCCTATTCATTTAGGTTTGTCATAAAATAATTACTTCATCTGTCCCCGTATAAAAGATACTAATCGTGAATCTACGGGAATTAAGGAAAAAGTAAGTCATGTATAAAAGAGACTAAACGTGAATCTACGGGAATTAAGGAAAAAGTAACTGATGTGAATATAAAGAGTAAACTAGGAGAGAGAAAGTGAGGTAGAGAGTTTTTGTTGTGAGCCTGACAAGTGAATCTCATTATTTTTTTTTTTTTGGTAAGTCTCTTGTATATTGGAATGCCTAAAAAGAAAATTAATCTCTTTTAAATTAGGATGGAGGAGGGAGTATTATAGGTCAAAATCTTACAAAAAACGTGTTTTTTCTTAAGCTTAGAAATTTTGTTTCCCCCGCTATGCCAGTGTTAGTGTAATAAAGTGCCAGTGTAAACAAGTGTCAGTGTTAGTGTAACAAAGTATCAGTGTAAAAAAAGTGTTAGTAACAAAGTGCCAGTGTAAAAAGTGTCAGTGCATGTATATTAAGTGCCAGTGTTAGTGTAACAAAGTGCCTGTGTAAAAAATGTCAGTGCATGTATATTAAATGTCAGTGTAAAAAGTGTCAGTATCAGTGTAACAAAGTGTCAGTGTCAGTGTAACAAAGTGTCAGTACAAAAAAGTGTCAGTGCATGTATATTAAGTGTCAGTGTATAAAAGTGTCAGTGTTAGTGTAACAAAGTGCCAGTGTAAAAAAGTGTCAGTGTTAGTGTTATTAAGTGTCAATGTAAAAATGGTTTTTCCTAAACTTAAAAAAAAATGCATTTTTTTAAGACCAACTCGTATTATAGTACATTTTAATTAAAAAAAAGTAAATTCAAGGTAGTATTACAATGATAAATGGTACAGAATTACAGACAATGTATGAATAGTAAATTATCATCCATAAAATGTAAAGCTTTGGGTTGGTTAATGACTTTTTCAATATTTAAGGTCTTTATTGATAAAATTGGTCAAGTCTTTATCACTTTTTGGCAGAACTACCTTTAGGCCACTGAACTTATAACCAATTACTATGTAAGCCACCAAACTATAAAAGTTAACAATCAGATCACATTTTCGAGAATGACCATCTATTTTGGACTTTAAATGTTACTAGATTGACCGTAAAAAGTACTCCCTCCGTTTCGGTTTAATGTTAATAGTTTGACTTGATCCGAGGATTAAGAAAAAGTAAATATTGTGAATATGAAAAGTAAAGTACGAGAGACAACGTAAGTAGGGAGGTTATATTATGAGAATGACAACCTAACTAAGAAATAGGTAGTTCAGTGGCTCAAAATGTGTTATGTGCCTCACTTTTCAATGAAAAGTTGTTTGCTTTTTAGCACAAAAAAGAAGTGGTGAAAGGGTTCTGATGAGTCTCAATCCTATTTCTATTGTGGTTTATTTTTTCCGGTCCACGGGAATGTGTATTTTTGTAATATGGATGAGATAACCTTTTGTGCTTTTCTTAGCTTGAGATAAATAAATGGGTTTAGTTCCGTTTCCTAAGCTACGTATAATTAGAAACCATTATTAAACCAAAGGGGAAAGAGAATTGGATGCATTACTAGGTTGTTTTTGGTAGCGTAACGATTTTTAAAATCTAGATATCTCCATGCAATTTTAATAATTTTTATTGTTTCACCATTAGGAATACTAGCGATAATGATTTTTAAAATTGCGTAGAGATATCTATATTTTCATTAAATTATGGTCAAAATTTAATTAAGTTGATCATGAAAGTCAGCTGGGACAAACTTTCGGAGATGGATAGAGTATTATGGACGGGGTCATAACAGTGTAAGAGACAGTCACAAATAGGTTACTCTTGAAATCTTTCTCACAACTCACAATAAACATGACCGTTCCTAAGATGTGAGGGTTAAATTGAAACTCTACAATCAAATTTGATAGCCATTGGATATATATATTTCTACAGTACTCCCAAGAAGTGCTTAATGGTGGTAGTGCCGCTTTTCAGTTGGCACCAAATTAAAGTGTAGTGGCATGAGGATTTATGAGTAATGGAGACAGACCCAACCGATTGAGTTCTCAAAGGAGTAACGTGCCATCAGATCTCTAAATTAGAAGCTGAAAGCTCTTTATTAGATGTTAGACTAGAAGAATTTCTTGATATTTTTTTTTGACATCTCACTTCTAAATTGTTTCTCACTTCTTCATTGGCGATTCATGTTGGCCGACCTCAAATCATTTTGGGATTAAGGCTTTGTTTTTGTTGCTGTTGATTTGTGGAAACTTCATTGGTAGATCACATGGTAAATGGTCTTCTATATATAGCACCTCGAAACATGACATTGATGAATTAATCATTTTCAGATTTCTGGTACAGCCATGGTGCTGGATGAGATTATCAACCATGTTCAATCCCTACAACGTCAAGTGGAGGTAAGACTTACAGCAATGATGTTCTTTTTGTAGTATGGGGATTAATATCGTTAGAATAATGAAAGGGATATTAGCTTTAAAATTGTCATGATTTATGTTAACTTTCTGGTCCCCGAGAGTTTCTTCAGTTAGAAGGAAGATGCAAGAAAATTAAAGCAAATATGTTCCCTAATTGTGTCACTTCATATTCTCGGCCTAATTTTGGACAATTTCTCTTATTGCTGGATTGGGTCTGATAGCTTTAATCAACTCCACTATTATTATTTGTTTGCTGGATATATTTACACTTAAAAACCACAATGTTGCTATATCGTCAGGATGAAATCATAATAATATCCTCTTATGGTTTGCCCTTTTCCTGATTATATATGTTTTTACTTCAGTTCTTGTCAATGAGACTTGCTGCCGTCAACCCAAGAATTGATATCAACCTAGACAGTCTCTTTTCAGCAGAGGTAAGAGCTGTGCTGCCTTTTTGATCAGTTACCTGCCTTTTGTCGCAAAGCATGTTTTGGGTTCTCTTGGTTCTTTTTTCTTCCGGGGAGAAAATTTACCCTTTCAGTTGTCCTTGGTTTGAGCTGGCTCCTCGTTAGCACGATCACTAAAGTAGTTTGGCATAGATCAGCCATGCTTGTTGACTTTACTAGTCAAATGGACATAAAATTGTTAAAAGACCTTTTATGGCCTTTTTCCTAGTGCCCTTTCTTGAAGGGTGTTTAAGGACAGTTTTCCAGATCGATATGGAAATAGCTTGGAGTTAAGACATGGACCACATAACTAGGCCATATACTGGTATATCTTTTATGATCATGTAGAATGTGATCTGCGTAAGGCTTTCCCGTTGTAGCTTACATTGTAGTTACTAGTGTGGGACTAGTCAATAAAGCCACTGCAGTTCCTTTATGTACTATTACTGGAGTGCTAACCACATTTCACCATAGCATATTAATAGGTTTCTAAAAAAAATGGTTTTTTTTTAATGAATGTCTTGCGCTATTACAAGATTGATACTTGGAAGTGCCTTTGGTGGGGATTGAACCGCTGACCTTTCATATACAAAGGGATACCTGATGTCGATTGAGCTAGACCTCTTTGGCTATAGCATATTAATGGGTGTTCTGTTAATTGGGGTGTGTTATCAGTACGTCCTTTGTCAGTTGTCACAATGGTCCAGAAGATGGTCGCTTGATGTTAGCATAATGCGTAGGTAAGGGTGCATTCAAGTCCCTTAGTTTAAGATCATTGGTCCCGGCAATCTTCATAGGATAAGGGTTTTGGATCCAATATTAATGGTGTGGGACCACATTTGGTGGCCAGAGGGGCTATTCTGGGTTAGGACAGGTTGTGACAAGGTGTCATTCCATATGGTGGTGTAAGGGGTCGGGTGGCAGTTTTGTGTTTAATCCTTGGGCAAAGAATCACAGCCTTAATTTTTTTTGTAAGTGGCCCGACTTTAAATTTAGGGTCATTGCCCCATAAGTTCCTTTTTTTTAAATCTATGCTCAATAAGTTCCTTTTAATGTTGTATTATGTTTCGAAAATACAACATCAATTAAGGCCATAATACTGCATTCCGGCGGCCGCCGGTGACCGGAGTCCGAAGCCCATGGACCGGCGACCAGATTCCGACCTCCGCCGGCCGGATTCCGGCCAAAATTGCCGGATTCCGGCGAAAATTGACCGGATTCCGGCGAAAATTGACCGGAATTCGGCATGCGGCGATAGCAGACGGCGGCGGCGGAGCTGGGCTGTGGCGGAGGCGGTGGTGCGGATGCAGTATTATGATTTTAAACTACTGCATAACTAAATGTTGTATTATACATAATTGAGAACTTATGGGGCATTTTAATACAATGAGGAACTTAGTGGGAAGTGATTTGTTCCAAAAGGAACTTATGGGGCAAATTCCCTTAAATTTATCATCAACTAATGGACTGAAATTAGCATCAGTTAATTTAAGTTTGTAATTTTACCTTCTGATAATTTGCAGAATGAGACACTCATGGATTCTAACATCCCTGGTGTGGTTATGCCAATGCCATCAATGTGGCAAGAAGGACAACTTAATGGAAACAGACAACCATATCAACAGCAGTTATGGCATTTTGATGGGCTTCATCATCATCAGCCGGTATGGGGTAGAGATGAAGTCAACAATCCAAACTTCATTACATCAGAAAATTCCCCTTTAAGTTACGACTCTTCTGCAAATTCAGGTAAGTCCAACTTAATTGTACACTTTGATTGGTGCTTTTATCATTCCTCGCACATACACGCCCAATACAAACACACGATGCAAACACCTGAAAACAGAAGCGGAAGAGAAGAATGTGACATGGGATACGCTGACTTTTCAAAATTCTACTCCCTCCTAAAAATGAACCATTTAAAAAATTGGTTTTAGATTAAAAAAAAGGGGGGGGGGTCATTTTGAAAAGATTGACTTTGTAATAGAAAAAAAAAACATAATCATTCTCACTATTCACATTCAAACTTTTAGTTTTGCAAAAACATAATGAACTATGAAAACAATAATCATCAAGGGACAGTTTTTTTAAGGAGAAGTTTCAAAAGGTCATTCATTTTGGGACGGAGGGAGTATTTATTTTGACAGAATTTGAATAATCTGGTACTGATTATGGGTCTTATGTTATATCACAGCTTCATTGCACACAAATCATCCAGTGAAAATGGAGTTATGAAGGCAGACAGACGCATTAGTGGTAGCTAAGCTAGCTATAGCATGTACATATCGGGTAGTAATTAGCAGAAGATATCAAGATGTAGAAAGGAAGGCTCGGGGGGCTATTCATTTCGGGTTTCCAGATTAAAATCTCTCTCAGCATAAGAGCAAGGGAGAGCGGATGAAGCGGATCCAGTATGTTTTTCTTATATGGTTTATATATAAATATCCGTAATACTAACTTAAGGCAATCACTCGATCTTAATACGTTCCAGGATTGTTTGTTATAGTGATAAAGTCGAACTAGCTAAAACTTATTCAATAACTATATATCATGCTACGCGGTTTTCTTCTTGGCTTTTACTTGATTTTGATCAGGATATATGTCGTCGTTTTGAGCCAATTCATTTTGGGACGGACGGAGGGAGTATTATGTAAGAAATTATAGAAATTTTACTTTTTTTTTCAATATTTGTGAGTGCCTTGTTCATTTTAGCAAATAAATTTACTAAGAAGCATAATGCTTTGATTTTTTTTTTTTGTCATGCATTTTGCGAAGTGGAAAATCCTCTTCATTTTAGGCCTTCCCCGTCCTTAAATAAATATTCAAATTTTTTAAAAAATTGTCTTGAAATAAATATCCAATTTTTTACTAAATCTCGGTCATACAACAAAGTTTGAATTTACACTCAGATTGAAATGTAGTGATATCATTTTTTTAAAAAAAATTATATACTTATTTTACAAAGTATGCTTAAATTTAATATTTTGACAAAAGTCCATCGAAATGAAATTTCAACATCCATTTATTTAGTTATTTAGGGGCAAAGGGAGTATTTTATTTATTCGATAAAATTGCACTCAGACTAATTTTTATTCAAAATGCAAACCTTATATGGGACAGAATAAAATGCACTTTAGCACTTGTTAGACATGCCAGGTTCACGACGGTTCACGGTTCGTAAAAAATCAAAACCGTTTATAACCCGTTAACTCACGATGCACGGTTCGACGGTTCACGGTACGGTTCATCTGGTTCACCTTTTTTTTTAAAAAAATAAAATATTTTGAGCAGTTTTAGACAATTTTTTTTTCAAAGTTTGTTTTTTTTTTTTTCAATTTTTTGATACATTATAAATTATTTTACTTTACATAAGTATTAAGAAAATTTTTAATTTCATATTTTTATAGGAATTAATGGGTGAAATGAGACAATTTTTTTTTTTTAAAGGGACGTTATCCTTATGAACCGCCGGTCCAAACCGCATATGAACCGTAAACCACCGGTTCACGATTTTCAACGGTTCAAAATCGCCGATTCATTCGGTTCAAACATGAACCATGGGCATTTCTACTTGTTATTATGGCAAAAAAAATTAGTAACACTACAAATTTTGAAAAAAATAAATATATACTCCCTCCGTCCCAGATTAGTGTGGATTTATTCCCTTTTGGTCCGTCTCTGATTAGTGTGGACTGTCAAAAATGACAAAGAATCTTTACTATTCCACCCACTCATTTTCTCTCCTATTTTACTTTTACACTCACAACGCCAATCAACTTACTATTCCTCCCACTCATTCTCTCTCCTATTTAATTTTTCATACTCACAAACACCTCCTTCCACTATTTATCTCTTACATTTCCTTAATTTGTGTGCTAAAATTTTTTGTCACACTAATATGGGACGGATGTTGTGAATATGGCCCTCCACAAGCCAAGCAAACCACAAGAATAATAATCGCACACAAACAAAGCAAAAAGAAAATCAAAAGCACAGAAAAGACAAGAGAAATTGTTTACCCAGTTCACCAATTTGATTGGCTACGTCTGGGGGCACTACCAAGCCAGGATCTTGCACTATGTATGTAAAATATATGTTACAATGAGAAGGGGGGCGGAACTATATTTATTATATGCCCTAGAATGAAGCAAAACCTAGATGGAAACAAAAAAGGCCCAAAAAACCCGTCTGTAACCCGAGCCCGGAATTCCTGTAGCGGCACCAGCGCGGCCGCGGTCCTTGCCAGCGCGGGCGCCCTCCCATGCCGAGGCTCCAGTACCTCGATTGACCAATCCAGCGCGGTCGCCCTACCCCTTAAGCGCGGCCGCGGTCGAAAGGATTCCTCCGAGCATCACCTGCGGTCCAAGTGCGCGGTCGCGCTCGCCACCGCGGCCGCCCTCGGCTCCGGAACTCCAGACGTGATTTTCCTCTTTTGTTCCGATGTCTAGACCGGTTGGTCCTCTATCCCAACAATCTCCCACCTAGAGATCAACCACACATATAATCCCCGTATCCGTCTTCAACTCATCCTTGGTGTCCTCCTAGTGCTCACCTCGATCATGGTAGTGCCATCCTCCTCTCTCATTCTTCAAGCCCAATTGAAGCTTTGCACATCTTCAATTTCTCAAGGTTCACAACCTTTGTCAACATGTCGTAGGGTTCTCCGATCCCAATATCTTCTCTAGCCACAAAATCTTCTCCTCCAAGAGATGCACGATGTAGTGAAACCTCGGTTCAATGTGCTTCGTCCTCGAATGAAATGCCGGATTCTTTGCCAGTGAATTGCGCTCGGCATCCTTTGTAGAGAATATTACCACTTCGCGTCTTCCCAAGTTCACCCAAGAAGTTCTGCAGCCAAACCATCTCTTTACTTGCTTCTGTCATCGCCACATATTACGCTTCAGCCAATCGAGCCACGATCTTTTGTAACTTAGAAGCCCAGAGATTGCTTTGTACCTCCCAATGTAAACACATAACCCGTAGTACTTCTCCTCTTATCAAGATCACTTGATGCCAAGTCCGCATCAACATAACCCGCTAACACCACTTCCTTGCTTGAAAAACACGAGCCTTACCGGCGGTACCCTTCAAGTAACGTAGGATCCACTTAACCGCTTCCCGATGTTGCTTTCTGGATTGCCCATGAACCGGTGACTACTCCCACCGCATGTGCAATGTCCGGCCTTGTACACACCATTGCATACATGAGACTCCCCACAGCTGAAGCATATGGAGTTCTCTCCATCTTGTCACGCTCTTCCTTGTTCCTAGGCGAGTCCTCTCGGATAGCTTGAAATGCAAACCCAATGGCGTCCTTTGTTGGCTTCGCCTCTTCCATACAAAACCTTGCCAAGACTTTCTCAACATATTACGCTTGTGAAAGAACCAACTTGCCCGACTCCCTATTCCGGCCAATCCGCATGCCCAAGATTTTCCTGCCTCTCCCAAATCCTTCATCTCGAACCGTTCGACAACCGAGTCTTCAACTGTTTACCTCTCTACTTTGCTAGAGCCCGCTATTAGCATGTCGTCCACATATAACGACAAGATAATATACCCGTTGTCAGTGTTCTTGAAGTAGCAACAATGATCCGCCTCACATCGATAAAATTAATGTCGTGCATGAATCCATCAAACTTCTTGTACCAGCTAGGAGCGTGTTTAAGGCCATACAAGCTCTTAGTCAATCTGCAAACTAGCTCCTCGCCACCCAGACAAGTAACCCTCTGGTTGTACCATGTAAATCTCTTCCTCCAAGTCCCCCACGAAGAAAGGCCGTCTTCACATCCATCTGCTTCAAGCAAAGAAGTTGTCCGCCACTACTATCCCCGTAACCATTCGATAGTGGTCATCTTCACAACCGGAGTGAATACTTCGGTGTAGTCAATACCGTACTTTTCTTTGAAACCCTTTTACAACCGATCTTGCCTTGTAACGCTTGCTACCGTCTGCTTCCTCCTTGATCCTGTAAACCCACTTATTATGCAGTGCCTTCTTCCCCTTAGGTAGTTTAGTCAACTCCCAAGTTTTGTTGGCCTTCAATGAGATCATCTCATCATCCATCGCAGCTTTCCACTTGTTACAAAGTGCACTACGAACGACCTCCGCATAACATTAGGTTCCCCATTATCCGTCAACAAGAAATAATAATTCGAAGGAGTATACATCGGGTGATCCACGCAATCGCTGGATCTACGCAGCTGAATATCCGGCTCGGAGTATGTGGTTCATCTTCACGACCTCCCCGACCACGGTCAACATGAATCGTCCCGCTCCCACCCGAGTCTCGGAATATCCACCTCTACAACCTCCGGTTCCGAACTAGTATCATCAGATGCCCCCTTTCTATCCTTGTACAAAACCTGTTCATTGAATACCACATCTCGACTACGAATAACCTTATGGTTTTGATCATCCCAAAATTTATACCCGAAGTCATCCCCGCCATACCCAATAAATGTACACTTAACAGATTTAGCATCTAATTTAGTTCTCTCAGCAGAATCAACATGAACATAAGAAACGCAGCCAAATACACGAAGAAAGGACAAATTTACACCTTTGCCACTCCAAGCTTCCTCTGGAATTCCGTTCCCAATGGAACCGATGGTCCCCGATTGATCAAGAAAGCTGCCGTGTCAACCGCATATGCCTGCAACGTCTTCGAAGTCCACACTTCAATCTCATACTTCTAGCCCGCTCGTTCAATGTTCTGTTCATCCTTTCGCTACCCCGCTGAGTTGTGGAGTCTTCTTTGGAGTCTTCTCCATACGAATACCATTCGCAGCACAATATTCCCTAAACTCCCCGAGCTCATACTCCCCACCATTGTCTGATCTCAAGCACTTAAGCTTAAGTTCCGTTTGATTCTCCACCAAAGCTTTCCACTTCTTGAACACCTCGAAAGCTTCATCTTTCCCCTTCAAGAAATAAACCCAGACCTTCCTTGTAGAATCATCAATAAAAGTCATGTAATATGACGCACCACCCAGAGATGTAACCGGAGATGGCCCCCACAAGTCCGTGTGAACCAATTCCAACTTTGCTTCCCTCAATCCCCTACCTGTCCTCGAGAAATTATTTCTCCCTTGTTTGCCAAACATACAATCTTCGCAGATCCCCACGTTGACTGTCTTCAAACCCGGTAGTAGTCCCTTGGAACAAAGTACCTTCATCCCTGTCTCACTCATGTGACCCAATCGACAGTGCCACAAATCAGTATCACCCTTGGCTGCTGCCACCTCAATACTATCCTTGGTGTTGTTCGCCAAATATAAAGTACCCTCCTTATTACCCCAAGCGATCTCACAATCCTCCTTGGTAATAACCCAGTTCCTGCAGCCGAAAGTCACCTTGTAACCCTCTTCGTCCAACTGCCCAACTGAAAGTAGGTTCTTTTTCAAACCCGAATGTGTCGACCCCGTTCGGATGTAGAACCTTCCCGTCCGATGCTCCTATCCCGACATCCCCCTTCCCCTTGATTTCCAAAGGCTCGCCATCGCCTAGATAGACCTTCCCGAAATCACCTGGAAGTGTAATTATCCATCTCTTCCTTATGCCCGCAAGAGTGGAATGATGCCCCGAATCCAAAGACCCATGATTCTAGTGCACTACTAACACTCGAGAACCGCACATCATCACCTTCGATCGCCACATTCGCCTGATTGCCCTTTCGATTTGGACAATCCCTCTTGAAGTGTCCCAATTCCTTACAATAATAGCACTGAACAGATCCCTTCGCAACCTTCGGTTTATCCTTGGTCTCATCAGCTTTGCCCTTTCCACTCACTCCGTTCTCCCTAGATTCGGTTCTCCCTTGTTTGCTAGTACTCGGCTTCCCCCTACTAGTAGTAGCTAAAGCCGCTCCCGAAGTACTTGATGTCCCCAACTTCTTCATGCGATTTTCCTCACCTAAAAGAAAGTTTTTAACATCATCATATTTCAATTTTTCTTACCTGTTGAAGCGTTGATTGCGATCCACCGTTCCGCTCCAACTTGCCTAAAGAAGCTAGCAACAAGCATGCATGAACCTCATCATCGAACTTGATCTCCACCGCTGTCAATGAATCTATGACATCCATAAATTCATCGATGTGCTTAGCCAAGGATCCTCCCTCTTGCATCTTGAGACTACCCATCTTACGTATCAAATCAACCTTATTTGCAGCAGACGGAGTTTCAAATCTCTCAGTAAGATAATCCAATAGCTCCTTGGTGGTTGTCGCCTTCCTGGTAGTCTTCGCGATCCACTTTGACAAAGTAGATCCGACCACCCCTAGGGCTTTCCGATCCATGAGTTCCCATTCCTCCGACTTACATCTTCCTGGTTTGACACCCTTCGTAGGCTTGTAGAGATCCTTGTTGTACAAGAGATCCTCAATATGCATCCTCCAATATCCGTAGTCAGACCCATCGAATTTCTCAAACGCCTGTTTGTCTTTGCCCATTCTTGATTGCTTGAAACAACTCCCTTGATCCTGAACCAAGAGCTCTGATACCAGTTGTTGTGAATATGGCCCTCCACAAGCCAAGCAAACCACAAGAATAATAATCGCACACAAACAAAGCAAAAAGAAAATCAAAAGCACAGAAAAGACAAGAGAAATTGTTTACCCAGTTTACCAATTTGATCGCTACGTGCAGGGGGCACTACCAAAGGATCTTGCACTATGTATGTAAAATATATGTTACAATGAGAAGGGGGGCGGAACTATATTTATTATATGCCCTAGAATGAACCAAAACCTAGATGGAAACAAAAAAGGCCCAAAACCCGTCTCGTAACCCGAGCTCCGAATTCAGTAGCGGCACCAGCGCGGCCGCGGTCCTTGCCAGCGCGGGCGCCCTCCCATGCCGAGGCTCCAGTACCTCGATTGACCAATCCACCGCGGTCGCCCTACCCCTTAAGCGCGGCCGCGGTCGAAAGGATTCCTCCGAGCATCACCTGCGGTCCAAGTGCGCGGTCGCGCTCACCACCAGCGCGGCCGCCCTCAGCTCCAGCAACTCCAGACGTGATTTTCCCCTTTTGTTCCGATGTCTAGACCGGTTGGTCCTCTATCCCAACAACGGAGGGAGTATATATCATTTTGGGACCTTGAAAGGGAGGGAGTACTTTTACTTTCAGAGAAGAGAAAATGGCTACTCCCTTCGCTATGATTTAATGTTATTATTTTTCTTTTTATTCTGTCTCAAGTTTAAAGTTTTTAGTTGCTATTTTATGGACTATAAGACCCACTTGTCATTATTCCAACATAAATTCCCTACCCATTTTCTCTTTCCTACTTTAATTTTCATGCTCGCAACATTTATTTTTTTTAATCTATCATAACATCAAACTAACAACATTAAATCGGAACGAGACAGGGGGAATATTAATTTTTAATAATAAAAACATGGGAAATTAAGTGACCTCGGTTGGTCAAGTTTGTGCGCTTGGCTACCTGAAGTGAGTATGCGCCATTGTTGACTTAACAAAGACTTGTCTTGAGGATATCCATTTATCTGTCTCCTTCCTTGCAATTGCACATAATTAATTAATTACTTAAGTCAGCAGTGGTGTACAATAATTAAACAAAATGGTCAGGTCAGGTCAATATTGACAGGCTTAGGTTGCCAAAGCAACTCAACACCAAGCATACATAAATACCTTCACTTGGGTTCAACCTAAGACCATCCCATAACAAACTCTTTCTTCTTCCTCTATCAAGTTTTGAGCTTCTTTCTCTACCAAGAAAGAGCGAAAATGGGTGCGGGTGGCCGGATGACAGCAGCAGCATCGACCGAGTCCGGGGCCAAAAATGTCCTCGAACGTCAGCCAATCACGAAGCCTCCTTTCACATTGGGTGATCTCAAGAAAGCCATCCCTCCCCATTGCTTCAAGCGATCTGCCCTTCGCTCTTTCTCCTACATTGTTCAAGACCTTATTATCGTATCAATCTTCTATTATCTCGCCAACACTTATATTCCCCTTCTCCCTTCTCCTTTAACATACCTAGCTTGGCCTCTTTACTGGTTTGCTCAAGGAAGTGTTCTCACCGGTCTTTGGGTCATTGGCCATGAATGCGGTCACCATGCCTTTAGTGAGTACACATGGCTTGACGACACCGTTGGCTTCTTTCTCCATTCTCCCCTTTTTACCCCTTACTTTGCCTGGAAATATAGCCACCGTAGCCACCACGCCAACACAAACTCCCTTGACAATGATGAAGTTTACATTCCTAAACGTAAGTCCGGTGTCAGATTTTACTCAAAACTCCTTAACAACCCACCTGGTCGAGTTTTCACACATGCTTTTAGGCTCATCGTTGGCTTCCCTCTCTACCTTTTGACCAATGTTTCTGGTAAGAAATATGAGCGTTTTGCAAACCACTTTGATCCAATGAGCCCGATTTTCACTGAACGTGAACGTATTCAAGTCCTCATCTCGGACGCCGGAATTCTTGCTGCCGCATATGGATTTTACCAACTAGTACAAGCAAGAGGATTCGCTTGGACCATGTGCATGTACGGGGTTCCAGTACTCGTTGTGAATGCCTTTTTCGTTCTAATCACGTACTTACATCATACTCATCTTTCTCTGCCTCATTACGACTCGACCGAGTGGACATGGATAAGGGGAGCACTATCCACAATTGACAGAGACTTTGGATTCCTCAACCGAGTTCTCCACGACGTAACACATACTCATGTCTTACACCATTTGATCTCGCACATCCCACATTATCATGCAAAGGAAGCAAGGGATGCCATCAAACCGGTTTTGGGAGAGTATTACAAGATTGATAGAACTCCAATACTCAAGGCAATGTGGAGAGAGGGTATTGAATGTGTATATATCGAACCAGATGTGAATGAAGAAGCCAGCAAAGGTGTTTACTGGTACCACAAGGAGATGTAATGCGAGACAAAGGATAAATATTCATCCGGCCATGCTACAACACCTTGCATAGTTATCTTTACTTTGATCTTGTTTTGTTATATAGTCGACGAAAGTTTTCAATGTATGATTAAATCATTGCAATAAATTACAAAGAGTTCAGTTTGCAAGACTTCTGTGTTTTAGGGCTTCTCTTAATATTGCATTAAATCTACTACACAATAAAAATGAAAAAAAAAAAACAAACAAAAAAACTGTACAACAGTATCAGCACATTTCATAATCATCTGGTGAACCAACGACAAGCTTTGAATCGTACATAACCTGTTACTTAAATTCATGCTTAAGGTAAATAATTTGCGATTAGTACCGTATGGAACAACAAACATTAATGGACTTTTTAGTGACATACGAAGTATATGGTATTTCGGTTATCTAACACAGTTCAAGCAAACTGAGATTTCTCTTAATATAGTCGTGGAATCCATGTTCCATTCGGAAGTCCCAATCACGCGGGTTTTAGAGAATGCACATACCTTACCTCCAATTGTATGGAAAGATATATGGCTAAAAGTTCTAACAGATCTCCCTGTAATAAGGAGGCAACTGAAGTAAGAATCTGGCCAGGCCAAGCCAAGCAGTTAAATCCGTTTTGCCTGACAATGTGTGCTTTTCTCCATGGCATCAATATCGTTTTCTCTTCCTAATATGCTAGTTAACTTCTTTGCACCATTCCACTTAGCTACAAAAGATTTTCTACTCCACAAAAGCTCATTCTTCCACTAAAACGATCTGGATACTCTTAATACTTGAACCTGGACTCTTGAGCAAGCTCTTCTGAGTAACGAAAAGAACCTGGACTCTTGATGAGCCCGGACCAGCTAGACCGGGCCCAAGCTTGGTCTGGTCCAAAGGCCCAGTATGACGTGGCGCTACCTAGACCGCCAGAGTCAAGACCGCGGACAGATAGTTTTCAATGTATGATTAAACATATCCTGCCAGATATCCCACGAACCGCACTGACCCAGAAATACGAGGCTTCATCAACTCTATTGTTTTCACAGGCTGGAAGAGTGATAGAACAATAGTGGCATAAAACGTACTTTTTTCTGGTTTTATTCTTCATAACTGACTCGTAGGTTTAGATTTTAGTATCTTGATCTCCATCATCCCACCTCTATATTTTAGCACTAAGAGCTTCTCCAACAATGACACACAAAAAGGATCCCCCAACAGCCATAATCTTTCAACTATAAATAGAGACTCAGTTTTATATTATTTGCACAACTTGTTCAAATCCATTATTTCTTCGTTTATCTTCACTAATTGTCACTTCTCGAAAAAGAAAGGGGAAAAAGTCATGACTCTAGTTGCGGTTGAAAATGAAATTGTTTGGACTCGGAAATGTCATGACCCTGCAACTTCTTCTTTTTTGTACAAATGACTCTAGAACTGCCGAACCTCCCTAAAACATCATATGTAATTGCTACTACACTAATCAGTATGAAATTCAAAACATCCGAAATTCGCTAAACAAAGAAGCTGATATGATTATGAACAACGAAATCGATTTAATTTGCCAAAAATTATGTAAGCTTCTCAAAACATTGTCATATCAAAACATGCAAATTTAAAAGGTAAATAGAAAACATAATTGCAGCAGTAATCAAGATTAGCTTTGACAGCTCTAATTTTTCGACATCATTATTGAAGTATATCAACATTAACTTCACAAACCCTAATTTTGACTCCGACCCACAAAACCCATTCCCCCACCAAATCAAGCAAATTGAAACAGATCCCACAACTCAAAGTCAAAATTAAACCGTTACCCAGATAGGAAATCAGTCGGATCCATCGGCCGGAGATGATGCCTCGGCGGCGAGGCGTTCTAGGGCTTTCTGGTGTGCCCAAGTCTCGATTGTCATATCGGGCTTGGCGTTGAGTCCGACGCCGAGGATGACGATTGTGAGGAAGCTGGTGATGTAGCAAGGGAGTTCCCAGTCTTCCCACTTCCTTGATTGACCCGGTGGGAGTGGGGTCCGGTTGAAGAGGTAGCCATTGGGCCGTTCTTGGTGGCCGGGGGTGGTCCATCGGCTTGGTCCGTCTCCACCGCCGCCTCTTTGACGGAGAGCGGTGGTAAGGCGAGTTCGGAGCGTGCCGGCGGCGGTGGCCAAGTGTTTGGGAGACGCCATAGTTTGGAGAGAGAGAAGTGACGGTAAATGATCGCTTTGACGCTTTCTATATGTTTGGATCTCTACGTGCCATTAGGGAGATTATCACCGTTTCTCTAACGTCGTCGTTTAGGGGTCAAAGTTGTTTTTTTTTTTTTTTTTTTTTTTTTTTTTTTTTTTTTTTTTTTAACAAGAACTTATAATATTTGAGTTGTTCTTGTGTAAAACAAGTTCTAGGATAAGCTATCCTAGAACCTGTTTTGCGTAAGTGTTTTCTCTGTTATTATAAAGTGACTCTTACAAAATTAGAAAGTGCCTGTTCTAAAAAACACTAATAAAACATTTAAATCAGTTGTAATGTTAAATAATAACTGTGATATTGTTGAAAAATAGTGCATGTTGTAGTGTTAAAAAGTGTCTGTTGTAGTATTCAAAAGTGCCTCTTGTAGTATTGAAAAATGCATGTTGTAATATTGAAAAGTGTCAAGTGAATTAAAAAACACATGCATGTTGTAGTTTCAAAAAGTGCCTTTTGTAGTTTTGAAAACTTCCTTCAACAGTATCAAAAAATGTCTGATGAATTTTAGTAAGTTTCAAGTGAGTTCAAAAATACATGTCTGTTGTAGCGTTGAAAAGTGCCTCTTGTAGTATTCAAAAACTGCCTTGTACAGTGTCAAAACGTGCCGGTGCATTTTTCGTAAGTTCCAAAAGTGCCTTTTGTATTATTGAAAACTGCCTTCTACAGTATCAAAAAATGCCTGATGAATTTTCGTAAGTTTCAAGTGAGTTCAAAAATACATGCCTGTTGTAGTGTTGAAAAGTGCCTCTTATAGTATTCAAAAACTGCCTTGTACAGTGTCAAAATGTGCCGTGCATTTTTAGTAAGCTCCAGTTATTTACAAAAATGTCACCGCGCCTATTGAAAAGCTCTACTTATTTACAAAAATGCCACTGCGCACAATTTAAAACACGTTCTACGCTTAACGAGCGTAGAACACGTTTCACCCAAGATTTTGTGCCATTTATATATTTATAGAGAATGAAAAATAAATACATTTACAGTTTTTTTAGAATGTATCTAGAAAGGATATCTAAAAATTTAACTATTCAATCCAATTGTGACACATGGCAAATTGAATTAAAATTACTTAACTTTCTACAAATGCATGCTGAAATAAAATTACAAAACATGAAATCAATGAAATGAAAATTACAATACATGAAATCAAAGAGGCTTTGATCAATCAATCCCCCAGTCAAATAAAAACTATCTTTTTAAAGACTAACATTATCAAAACTCGTCAAAAAGTCCCTGAATATTTTTTGGACCAAATTGCCCCTGCACCCACCCACTCACACGCACCCACCAATCATACGCACACTTTTCTCTCTCTCTCTCTCTCTCTCTCTCTCTTCTTTTTTCATGTTTTCTTCTTATGTACTTTACTTTTCTCTCTCTTTCCTTTTTTTTATCTCTTAAATTTTTAAAATGCAATATCTCAAAATCTAAAAGTCAAAAAAATAATCTGAAATCACTGTTTTAGTCACATCGCCAAGACGAATCAAACATGTTTACTTATCATATATTTCAAAATTTATAAATAAAATAATTATTTTTCACTTGTAAAAATCTGAGAAAATTATTTATCATTTGTTCACACATGAGTATAACTGTATAATGATTTTCACATTTATAAACTCAGAAGTCTATTTCACAGTTTTGATGTAAAATAACTGTATAATGATTCACATTTATAAACTGAGAAGTCGATTTCACAGTTTTAATGAGTTAACTGTATAATGATTTTCACATTTATAAACTGAGAAATCTATTTCACAATTTTGATGTAAATAACTGTATAATGATTTTTCACATTTATAAACTGAAAAGTCTATTACACAGTTTTAATGAGTTAACTGTATAATGATTTTCACATTTATAAACTGAAAATTTTATTTCACAGTTTTTAAGAGTTAATTGTATAATAATTTTCACATATATAAACTGTTAAATCCTTGATAAGCAAGTTTAACAATCATGTTCCAAATGAAGAAATCTGACAAACAAGTTCCAACTTAGTGACATTCATATATTTAAGCCCTATGATTCACTGAAGCTTAATTAAATCTTCCAAGCGATGCAATAGAGTAGCCACAATCTGTTCTTTCAAGCTATATATCAAATACTAATAAAAGAGCTCAAGTATTCATTGCAGACGATTAATGAAACAATTAATGAAGGCAGTAACTTTTGCTAGTATCTAACAACTATCTAAAATAACAGCTAGCTCCTCAGATTTTATATACCCAGCAAGAATTATATTGTTGGACGTCAAATTCTTAAAAGGCATCTGATTATAAAATTTCTAAGCACCCTTTACATCAAAACACCTGAAACAAGCAGTAATAATAGCATTCCACGAAATAATATTTGGTTGAGACATTTCCTCAAACACCTTCTTAACACCTTCTTAGCAAACACCACAGATGATTTGAATGTGAATTAATTTTAAAAGGTTAAAATAGAAAAATCAACACAAAATCAAACAAACTGAATCTGCTCTACTCTCCTTTTCCACTTCACGTTTTTCACAGTCTCCAATACAAAATCAAACAATCAGTCTTCTCTAGCACATGCTCTTTCCCCAACGCCATTGCCGCACTTTCACGTAATTCTCCTCGAAACAATTCCTCTTTCAGTCTACAGATCTAGTTCCAATTTCTCAACCATAAAATCACTGAAAATTTGAGCAAATGATCGATTGCAGTAAGTGGATATTTGTATGATGATTCTACTGCTAATGCCCTAGATTGAAGTTGGAGTTGAAGTAGGAGAAGGAGGAGGAGATTTTTGTATGGTTAAATGAAGCAAAAATCTACTCCGGCGAAATCACACCACCATAGATGGCGGCGGAAAATACTTGCGGTGATTTTATTTAGATTTTTCTTCATAATTTTACTGTTAGTTGAAGCTCAGTTCAGTCGAATTCGAACGCCTGCGCATAGAGAGAGAAGAGGAGATTGAGCATAGATAGAGAGATAAAGAGAATGAGTAGGGGTAGTTTGACCATTTAAATTGTTATAAATAGGCTCAGGGACTCTACGGTCGTTTTGATTTCAACTCTTGGATCCTAAGGTAGAATTTGAAATGTACTGTTTTCATTGGTAAATTCCACCCTATCTCAAGGTCTTATTGGTAAAAATCCCGAAATCAAAATATACCAAAATTAGTCTTTATTTATAGAGAATGAAAATAAAAAAATTGTTGATTTTATTTTTAGTTTTAATAAAAAATTGATGCTGCAGGAATTGTGATTATCAATCTTCCTCCACGTGGCAGGACTGATCACCTGGCTCATTGACCTGAAATCAGAACCCACGACTTGCCGGATGTGTCTCCGGCTTAGACCCTCGGGCGTGAGAGTAAGTATTTGATAATTGGAGAGCAAAAGTGTATTGAACAAAGTATATTCAAATGACAAAATTGCAGTTACCTTTCCACCGTTGGTAGTGATAATGTATTTATAGTTGATGTAGGTGGTTTAATGACAGGGCTACATGAGCTCCGAGATTCTAGGGACAGTTACGCATTATTTGAGCGTGTCCTGAAACTGTCCCTGATTTGTAGGGAAACAGTTATGACAAGAGTAATTGCCTGTGCGCTGGTAACCGTTAGGTCGACACTTACTTTGGCAGGTCGAGGTCGACACTTGTGGTATGGTCGACCTGACTGATGGGCAGAATTGGCTCATAAGGTCGGACTTAGTTAGGTCGGGACCAAGTAGGTCGGACAATGAACTTAAGTCGACGTATAAGCAAGATGGGCCTTGGGCCATGAGATAATTGGGCCTAGCCCACTGAGAATGTGATGGCCATAATTGCCTGAGGGTTGGGCTTCATTCGTTTGGCCCAGCTTGATACTTTTGGTATGTTCAGTGGCTCCCAACTTTCGAATGGACTTTGTCGACTTGGAAGTTAAGAAAACTTTCAACAAAGATTGCTGTAACTCGCAGGTAAATACTCACTCTTGAAGTTTAATCGACAAGTAGTGACGTGGCACAATCCTGGACGTTGGCGATGAACGGTCAGATCTGAAGAAGCGCCGTTTTTCCGTAATCATTATGACTTTGACGTTTGGGAAACTACCTTGAGAACCGTTTCATCATTAATGACAATTTTAAACCGTTTGAAACCAGGAAACCTTCCCAATTCAGGAAAGAATTAAACATAGGTATATAAGGAAAATCCTTTTCCTTTTAGGCTTTTTACCAATTCCCAAAATTTTGAGCAATTCTGTGAAGAAGAGAACGAATATATTCTCCAGCCGCTCCGACGTATTTGGGCTTTTCCGATTTCCTTTCAGCTTTCATCTTCGAAATTCTGAGAAAGGTACCTCTCTAATTCCCGACATTAGGGTTTAATTTTTCCTTTCCTGTTGAATTCCTGCCATGGCTAGGACCTTTAGTTGTGAGCCTGGGGCCGGCTATGGCTGTTGTTCCGTAAATCGTAGGGTGTACAAACATTTAGGCGGAGTGTGGAAGGAGATTCTTGTTGACGAATGCGCCTCTGTCTTGACTAGGTGGGGCTTACGTTTCGACGAGTTAGACCTTCCCGTAGGAGAGAGCATAGGAGACTTGAGAACTGACGACCCAAGAATTGTGTCCTTTCATCTTTTCCACGAGCTACTTGACCACATTGTGTTATTTTACCTTAGGGGTCCCAATAAACCTTTTTTCCTTAGGGATAGAAAAGGATTTCCGGGGGAATCTAGGTCACCCCTTAGTAGGTCCACTAGGTCCCTTGAATCTGCATATAGGACTGATTCCCCTGTTTCCTCTTGTTGTTCTTCATATATGTCGGCTCAAGAAGGGGCGACAACCTCTGCTGGGACGAGCTCTCCCTCTACCAACATTGTGGATGCCTTCTGCTCCACTGCAGTCCCAGGTCGCAATGAAAGGGGTTATGTTATCCCCAAACCAAAGATTGGGAAGAAAGGCTCAGAGGATCGTCTCCGGATACTATATCAGTATTATGGGGTCGATGAGGAAGAATTCGGCCTATCCCATCTGACGGCCAAGGAGTTTGATAAGTTGAGCTGGGGGGATAAGGTTAGAGACCCCACAAGGGTGGCTTTCTTTTATGGTCAGTTTGAGGCAGGTTTGCATCTTCCCTTGGATCCATTTGTCTGTGAGTTTTTAGAGTGTCCGGGGGCCGTTCCAATGCAGTTAGGGGCCAATACTTGTAGAGTGCTAGTATGCTTTGCAATGGTATGCCGATTTCTGGGATATGAGCCTTGTGTCCATGTCTTTAGGGAGTTCTTTAAGGTGTCCTACGACAAGCGAACTCACGGATTCAGCACCCCGGCAAAAAAGAATGCCCCCAAACTTTTCATTAATTTACCCGATAAAGTAACGGGGTGGAACTCCCACGTAATACTGGTAGAGAGCAGAAAAGGGTGGGAGTTTCCTTTTCCCGAAGAAAATTCTGTGCAAATGAATGAAGAAGATTACTGGGTTCCTTCCTGGAGCAAGGATTCGATTAAGAAGTTGAGGTTGGTAGCTCAGAGGGGCACAGTGAACTGGACTGCCCTTCAGACGGGCAAGGACAGTTATATCCAGGCCGGCATGATGCAAGGAGGGAATGATGACGTTGTTCCCCTTACTTTAGTTGTGAGAGGTCCCACATATCCGGATTGGGTGACCCACCACTTGGGCAGATTCGGGAATAAGTGCCAGTTTTGTCAGAAGGTCCCCAACTATTGTAAAGATCAGGGGGAGCATGTCGGTGGTAAGTGTTGGTTTGTCCTTATCCTCTAGCTCGCGACTTAACTGATAGCATGCATGTAGAAACTTAGCTCGTACATGTTTAGCTTGCATGTAGAATCTTTGCTCGTACATGTTTAGTTCATAAGTGGAACTTCGATGCGTCAGACTTAACATTCTGATTTTTGATTTTTCTGCAGTTCTGACTCCCGAGCAACAAGCAAATATGAATCGAATTGCAGGCTTAGCTAATCGAAGGTCGAGTAAGAAAGCGCATGGTAAGGCCAATGCTAAGGCCGCAAGGGAGAAAGAAGCTGCTGATTGCCACAAATTGCTGCCCAAGGTCGGCACGGGGACGATCCCTGTAGATGGATCAGGACCTTTTCAGCCAATAGACGAGCCTGACACCGAGCTACAGGTGGCGCCGAGATAGATTTTTCTTCTGAAAAGACTTCGGAAGCTAGCCCCCCACGTGACCTACCTGTCACTAATTCCGCCAATTTGATCGATCTGGAGTTGGAAGATGACGAGAAGATTGATGATGATGTCCCTCTGGAATCAACAAGGAAGAGGTTGAGGCTCGGCAAAAATATTGGGACTTCGAACGATCCACCTCAAACTCCTCCAGAAATTACTCAAGGCTTTGTCCGTGCCGAGGTGGAGAGACTCAGTGATGTGTTAGCCCTTACGGGGATCAATTGCACTAGCCGTCGTTATCCCGAGTTGGGTTACGGGCAAGCAGTCCTTCGTCGAGCCGTGGATCCTCACATGCAGGCTCATTTTGACAAGGAGGGATTGACTCCAGAAGAATTTGCAGATAGGTCCGGCCTATCTCACTGCGAGGTATAAGATGATCTGAAATTTCCTCGTTAACTTTGATCGCTACGTTTGTGGCTTTCCTTCTTATGTGCCCCTTTATCTAGCTAACTCATTATCATTTTTGGCTGCAGTCTTTAACTCTGGTTGAGCAGGCCAAGAGTGGGTGGAGGGCGGCCATCGAGAAGGAGAAAATTGCCACTGGTGCTTATGCTCGTAAAGTGAAGGAGATAGATGCTTGGCAGGAAAAATATAACGATTTGGATTCTGCTTATGACGCCATGAAATTGTCAAGGGATAAGGCCGATACTGATAGGGATAGTGCCCTGGCTGATCTCAAGGAGTCTGAGAAGAAAGTGGCTTCGTTGAAGGAGGAGATCGATGTTGTAAAGGCCGACAAATCTACCCTTGAAAAAGACAATGTGGAGCTAACCAAGAAACTCAAAGAAGCCAACGAGCGGGTTTTGACAATGACCAATCAGCACCTATCAGCCCGAAAGTCTTGGGAGGATGCCGCCATTAAGGCTTTCAAGGAAAGTGATGAATGTTATAATGCTATCATTGCCAAGGCTGGGGCCTTTTTTGATACAGGTCGGCGTCACATGGCACGTCGAGCTCTCACTGATCCAACGGCTAATGTTTCTATGGAGCAGCTAACCCGATGGGCGAATGAACCTCAGTATGACTCCATTGCCCGTGGTGGTCATTCGGTCGTGCCGTACACTGACAACGATCTTGCCTTTATTGCCCATCTGGATCGAGAAGACGGAAGTGAGCCATGGGTTTCCCCTCCTCTAGATCCGAGAAACTTTGACGTCCTCTTCAAAGAGATCCAAGAGGCTGAAGAGATGGATGAAGGGGAAGAAGAGGAAGCTACCAAAGACCAATCCGATCAAACTAACGACGGGCCAGATGTTTAGCTTTTTCCTTCGATGTAATGAAAACAAGTTCCAAAACAATTTTAATTTTGCTTTGTAAATGTTGATGCCTTGGCCCAGCTTTTTGGGAGGCATCTTTAACTGATAATTTTTGCTTGCTCTAGTCCTGGCCCTGTTTTGGGGGATTGAGCTTTTATTTAATCGTAGCTGATCTTTTATACCTTGCGTCTTTATGCTTTTGATTTTTAGCATGAAGGTATGTCGATCTAGAAGCTGCTAAGACAAGTAAGTTGCCTTGAGCTTTTTGGTCGGGCTGGTTTTATGATTAAAACAATCGACCATATACTTGTGCATGTTTTTTGAGAACGAAGCTGACATAGAGTCGAGCTCTTTGGAACAAAACTGATTATGAATCGAGTTTATTAAAACGAAGCTGATTAAGAATCAAGCTTGTTAAAACGAAGTCGACTAAGAGTCGAGCTTGTTAAAACGAAGCTGACTAAGAATCGAGCTCGTTGAACAAAGTTGACTAAGAGACGGACTTGTTAAAGCGAAGCTGACTAAGAATCGAGCTCGTTGAACAAAGTCGACTAAGAGTCAGACTTGTTAAAGTAACGAAGCTGACTAAGAGTCGAGCTCGTTGAACAAAGTCGACTAAGAGTCGGACTTATTAAAGTAATGAAGCTGACTAAGAGTCGAGCTCGTTGAACAAAGTCGACTAAGAGTCGGACTTGTTAAAGTAACGAAGCTGATTAAGAATCGAGCTTGTTAAAACGGAGCTGACTAAGAGTCGGGCTCGTTAAAGTTTAGGTAACACAATGTTTGGTCGAACAGAACTGTGATTTTTATTGAAGTAGGGAAATGTTTACATCGATGGAAAGCTAGAACTATGACAAATTTCAATCTTGGGAACTGCATTAACCTTGAGCTGAGCTAATAGACTTGAATTAGAAGTAGTACTTGATTAGGTGAGCAGCATGCCATGGATGTTTCAATTCCTCACCATCTGGGTGAGCTATCATATAGGTCCCCTCTTTGATGACTCGAGTAACGATGTAGGGACCTTCCCAGTAGGGGGATAGTTTATTCTGTTGGGTTCTCCTTCCAGTTGCCTCTATCTTCCTCAACACTTGTGATCTCACTTGGAATGACACACCTTCACTTTCTTATCGTGGTAACTTTTAGTCCGCTGCTTGTAGTTAACCATTCGAAGGTAAGCCGTGTCTCGCTTCTCGTCGATCAGATCCAGGTCGATCAATCTGTTGGTGTCGTTCTGCTCTTGGTTGAAGAAAGTTACTCTAGCAGTAGGAAATCATAGCTCAGCAGGTGCCATGGCCTCTGATCCATATGTAAGAGCAAATGGGGTTTCCCCAGTAGGCCCCCGAGTGGTTGTGCGGCGCCCCGAAGAGCGAGGGTAGTTCGTCGACCCGGTTGTTTCGTCGACCTACGAAGCCCGTCTTGAGTGAAGATAGGACAAGTTTATTCGGCCCCGGCTTGCCCATTACCTTGAGGATAGGCGACAGATGACTTCCAGTGCTTGATTCCCACTCTATTCATTTCTTCCTCGAATGCTCTAGAGAACTGTAAACCATTGTCTGACACTATAGCTCGAGGAATCCCAAAGCGACCATATGAAGTCGTGTATGAAGTTGATGGCGTTTTCCTCAGTGATGCGAGCTAATGGCTTTGCCTCGACCCATTTGGTGAAATAGTCAATGGCGACGATCACATACTTGCAATTTCCTCGGGCGGGAGGGAAGGGTCCAATCAAGTCGACGCCTCACATATCAAATGGCCAAGCAGCGATCACAGGAGTTTGCTCCGTTGTAGGCATATGAGGTAGGTTGGCAAACCTTTGGCATTGATCACATTGCTGAACAAAGTCATGAGTGTCAGCTCTCATGTGTGGCCAGTAGTACCCCAAAGTGATCAACTTGTCGGCTAGAGTCCTGGCCCCCGGGTGTCCACCACAAATCCCACTGTGAACCTCATGCATTAACTGTGTGATTTCTTGAGGGTGGATACACTTCAATAATGGCCTAGTGTATGATCTTCTGAACAGCATGCCTCATTGGATTACATACCTCGGAGCTTTCTTCTCGTCCTCAGGGAGCTCGCCACTTTCTAGATACGCCTTCATTTCTTCAATCCAGCACTTCTCATAAACCCAATTTCTTGAGGGTTCTTCTATGCATTGAATTTTGACCCTTTCATAAGCTGGGCTCTCAAGGTAAGAGATGGGCTCTTCATGTGGCTCGTCGGATGTAGCTAGCTTTGAA
>JAFEMH010004782.1:0-192634 GCA_022495995.1 Adenophora triphylla var. japonica
ACTTCAAGTAAAAAACATATTTTACCGGGAATTCTATCATCGTAGGACTAGGAATATCTCGTAGAATTCTCGCCCACCATCTTTGAGCTTCTTTTGCCATTTGTTATAAATATCTCGACCGTAAAACATAAAGCAGATTTGTCAAAACAAACACAAAAGGAGCCGATATTAAGTCTTCAATTGTTATGCTTTCCTCTTTACAGATCGGTAAGATCATATTTAGATTAAGTAGGCACATTACTGCATGATAAGTTAATGCAAAGACTTCGCTATTTTTTGGGAAAGTTTACTCTGAGCCAAAAATCTTATATAACGTAATAGTGCCTAAATTAATGCGTATCAATGATCCCATAACCATATCCAAGAACAAATAACATATTAGGAAATCGTATTCACGCATGTGAAAGAAAAGTGCAATTTATCCTATAGAAATTGGTATAGGACTCCGCTAACATCATACACAACTCTATAAGCCCTTTAATTGATCATATATAGCAATTGGTATAGTTCACTCCGCCAACATCATAAACAACTCTATAAGCTCCCTTTAATTGATCCTATATCAATTGGCATAAGACCCGCCAACTTCATATACATAACTATTAGCCCTTAATCGGGTCCTATACCAATTGGCATAAGGAACCGCCAACATCATATACATAGCTATTAGCCCTTTAATTCGTCCTATAACAATTGGTATAGGAATTTACAACATTATATACAAAGCAATAATTCCTTTTCGAAAGGTCCTATACCATTTGCCATAGTGACCATTCAAAGGTCTTATACCATAATATTATGTTTCCAGTAAACAAACCAATCGTAACTTTTAATTTCGTAATTTTGGTATAGGTGTGGATGGTCTCAAGCAAGTAGTATAGGACCTCACACAATCTTATACCAACGCATTAAGACCTTTGAATGGTCCTATGAAGCAACCGGTATAGGACCATTCAACGATCTTATAGCTTATAAACGTCAAGCAGATATGAAGACGCTGTCGGGGCTCCTATACCAATTTGGTATGTATGACCTTTTTATATATGATGTTGTTAAGTCCTCTCACTCTGTTAAGCTATAGGACCATTCAAAGTGTTCTATAAAGATAGGTATATGACAGTGAGTTCCTATACTACTCGGGATATAGGGCCATTCAATGGTCTTATACCAAGCAGATATATTAAGATGTCGTGTCCTATACCAATTTCCAGATAGTGACCAGTAAAGACCCGAAAAAATTTGAATTTATAATTTTAATTTAATTATTTTGTTAATAAATAATTAATGTAATTGTAATTATTATTAATTAGTAGTTAATCAATTGGGCTATTAAGGGTTAAATTAAATGAGTATGGAGGATTGACCAAGTTGGGCTAAATTATGTGGGCTTGTGAGGTGTGTGGCCCAAGGAGGATGATGGCCCAATTATAAATATCAAAAACCCTCCTTAATTTCCATAACCCTTATAATTAACAAAAGAAAAAAAAATAAAATTTTTTAACCCTAATTCTTGGAGGCAGCCGAACTGGAAGGAGGAGGGATTCGGCCGAGCTCTTTGATCTTTTTTGATCAATTCTTCTAAACGAAAAATCAAGGTAATGAAAATCCTAAAATTTTGGCTTTCGCTTTCTATTCAATTTGGATTAAGGGTATTGAATTAGTTATGAATTTTTGAAGATTTAAAATGATTTTATTTTAGGATGTTCATTCTTAGATTTTAAATAGTTCAAATCTTGGAGTTTAATGAATTGATTGATGATTATAAAGATGGGAAAAATCTAAGGTTTAATGATTAGGAGTATAACCTATTGTTGAATCTTAAATCTTGAATAATAAGATTATGAAATTCAAAGTATTAAGTTGTAAAAGCCCTAATTATGTTCTTGGGTTGAATTAAATTATTATGTCAATTATTCTTGGATGAATAGGAGGAACAAAAAAATGATGTTTAGGGCACATTAGGGTCGGCCGAATGGCCTTAGGGTTATGGAATTATATTTTGTTAAATCTATTAAGCTTTTGGGTTAGTTTAAATGATTTCAGTTAAGTTTCCAACTGAAAAAGGACTAAACTGAATAGTTATAAGCTGAAACCGTTAAAAGTCTAACTGTACAGTCAGGAAATTGATGGAGAAATTAACTGAAGGATTAAATTGTAAAGCTTAAAACTGCAGAAGGACCATTCTGTCATTAATTGAAAGTCAAGGGACTAATTAGTAAATATTTAAAAGTTGAGGGACTAGTTTGCAAATATTTAAAAGTTGAGGGACTAAATTGCAAATATTTAAAAGTTGAGGGACTAATTTGCAAATATCTAAAAGTTGAGGGATTATTTTGTAATTTTCAAAAGTTGAGGGACCATTTTGTAAAATTTGGAAAGTTAAAGGACTTTATTGAAATTAAAAAAACCTAAAGGAACCTTTTGAAATTTAGGAAGTCCAAAGACTTTAAAGAAATTATATCAAAGAGAAAGAAGAAAATAACACTTTGGTATTAAAAAGAATACTAAAAGACTTAGGTTCCTAGAATCAAGAGGGTTCAAATTGGCAAAGAGCTTCCAAAGAAGGAAACTTTCTAATTAAAGAAGGCTACCCAAAAGAGAAGAGGGACCGTAATTAGGAAGCTATCAAGGAATTAGACTTCCATTGAAAGGATTGAACCTAAGTTTCCTCTTGAGGAAAGATCTATAAGAAGAAAGTTTCTAAAATTAAGAAACCTAAATTAGGAAAGTTCCTAAAAATAGAAAGTTAGTTAACCAAGCTAAGGTGAGTCTAAGAGTAACTCATATGTTAACTAAGGAAAGGAAGTATAGGCACGTAAGAAGTAATAAACGATTACCGTGCCTAAGTTGTTGTTACGTGATTGTAGATTTCGCTGTAAAGGCGTTGCTTAAGGAAGGAAAGCAAAGCTAAGGTAAGGGATTACGTTCATTAAGTATTTGAATGTATCTTCCTTTGTTATAGAATTCCCTATTGATGATTTGTATACTACCAAGTGACCGGTAGTTATTCATTTGTATTCCTCGTTATGAACGTTTTGGAATATCTTACCATTGATGCGTTTTTGTTCAATGTGTATCTACGTGAATTGAAATTGACTTATGCTGGTTTCTCGTACCATGAACACTATGAATATATGATGTTAAATTGTCCAATTGATGAGGACTCTATATGTATTTGGTCTAGACATATTGAAATGACCCAAGGCCTGCATGCATTGAAATGGTCTCAAAGTTAAATAAATTGGTCTAGACAGATTGAAATGACCTAAGGTCTAGTCGATTGAAATGACCTCACTATAGAATGAAATGGTCTAGTCGTAATGAAATGACCTAAATTCTATAGATGTGATTATCATGATATATCGTAATAAGGGAGCGCCCCCGCATAAAAGGCGTAGATTCTCTTATTCGACAAGGGGGCGCCTTAAATTAAAGGCGTAGATCTTCTTATTCAACGATCACCAAATAGGTGTATCTGAGTCACCCTAGATTAAAGGTGCACAATTACTGAATTGACTGACAAGTGCGTGTAAAGTTCTATCTGCTATCGTAAAAGTGCCACTACTTGTTATTTGAAAAAGTAACCTCCTTTCGACATTCTCGCACCAAAACTATTTATTGTACATGTTATCCTTTCATTGATATATTATTAAACTCCGTCGTTCCTGGCCGTCTCTTCTTAGAAACCGAAGAGATCCCGTATGAACTTACCGAGCTTTGTTCGCTCACCCTTTCATATTCTTTTCCCCTCCTGTAATAAAATGATTGGAGAGGATCGGGCCGCGTGTTTGATGGATTAGCGGCTTTTGGAGTTCAAATAATTATTTTAGAATATTAAGTATTTCGAGCTAGTGGTTTGTACTAGTCGTGAGAGATTATTACCGTTTTCGCATTTAAGTTTATTTCAAATAGTGGTTAGTACTTTTCAATTATGGTTTTAGTAGTCAGCTGAGGCTATTCTATTATTAAATTAAGTATTATTATTATGTATGAATTCTGGGTCGTTACAGACCATTCAAAGGTCCTATAGCATTGCTTCGTAGTTGTCACCAAAGCCTTCATGCTAGGCATTTTCACAAACACTTGGTATGCACACATCTAGTATCGTAATTAAGTTGAGTTTGTGGTATAAGACCTTTATATATGATGTTGTTAAGTCCTTCCACCAATTGCTATAGGACCATTCAAAGATTCTATAAAGCATAGGTATATGATTGTGCGAGTTCCTATACTACTTGATATAGACCATTAAATGGTCTTATAGTCAGCGTATATGAAGATGTCGTGTCCTATACCAATTGGTATAGGACCATTCAAAGGTCCTATAGCATTGCCTTCAGTTGAAGTGTCAGGAAAGCCTTCATGCTAGGCATTTTCACAAACACTTGGTATGCACACATCTAATTACAAATTTTTATATACCATCTATAAGAAAGATGACCAGTCTGGAAAGTGTGGCCACAAAAATTCCAAGAAATGGTTTATAATTCTAGTCCCTGTCACCGACAGTTAAAGATTGTCAATAATTTGAGTGGGTAGGTGTTAGAATTTGATTGTCACTGCCTTTAAATTATTGTTCTATCTGAAACCCTAATGGGTATCAATTATGCTTTATAAAAACAAGATCTTTGAAAAATTGGTGGGCATAATAAAGAAAGATACTCCATGGATTCCGATTGTCACTGCCTTTAAATATTGCTCCGATCATCTTTTACCAAAGGAGGGAGCATTGAATTGGTTTCAGAACGGATCCGAGAGGAGGAGAGAGGAATTCTCCATTGAATTGTTTCTGAATTGTTTCTGAATTGTTTCTGAATTGTTTCTGAATTGTTGGAGTATTCAATTTCGGAAAGAGTAGAAGAAGGGTTTCGTCAAAGGCGTTGAAGAAGAAATTGTCGCCTGCTGCCTCCGACGTCGATCTACAAAGTGGAGCCGCTGGGATCTTCCAGGAGTTGAAATTTGTGGGATGTAAACGCCCGTCTACTCGTTAATGTTCGGGTTTCAATGGGATTTTTATCTCAAATGGGTTATTAATGTGGATTATGGGATTTAGAGTCCTTGGCTCTTGTTTTTACCTGGTGTGAATTGCAGTTAACTCCCCGTAGTTTATTTAATGTGCAGGTGGCCCCCTTTAGGCTAATTTAGTAATTTGATACTCTCACCGTCCCACACCCACCCAAAGTAGAAAGTTTTTACTTTCTTTTTTTGTCTATTACTTTTTTCTTATTTGTCTCTAATTAAGGTTCTTAAGTTGCTTTATTTCTAAAATAAGCAATGAAATCAATTTGTTACATTTTCAATAATAATCCACATATTATTTTCTACTATCTTTATCTCTTTTATTATACTTTTTATACTTATAATATTTATTTTTTCTTAATAGCCTGTATATAAGGCTCGTTTATGCGACTGGTGGCTGATGACTAATAGATGATAGCTGATGGTTGGTGGTTTAATGACTTATAGCTGATTGAATGATAGCTGATGGTTGGTGGTTTAATGACTTATAGCTGATTGAATGATAGCTCGTTTGTTATAACTGGTGACTTATGACTTATAACTGATATTTGATAGTTGATAACCTATTAATTAATAGTTGATATATTTAATATATAATACTCGTTTGATTTTTTTTCGAGAAAAAACTATTATTTGCAAATAAATAAATATGAATGATTGCTATGAAGCTAAGAGGAATAATTCATAGTAATTATAAATTTACATTTATGTATTGAAATTAAATATTAATCAAATAAGAAAACTTAAAGACAAAAACTTATGTGAGAACACTATGACCCGTCTCATGGATGAGACGGGTCATTTTTGACCCATGACCCAGCCGATTGAACCAGCTCCAACCACGTTAAGTTTCGTTTTTGTTTCAAATTATACTACTACTATGTCGGTCTGTAGTTCCAATTATGCCAAAAAAAATTAAAAATTTTTGCTCCAGACCCATGGGTCCGACCCCCGACATCGTGCGGCCTCTCATAGGCCAAAAAAATATTTTAAATTTTTAAATTTTGTTTTTTTCGGTTTGTGAAAAGTAATAGTTACTATAACATAATGTAATAATTGTATGCATATAAAATAATAGTTTGTATACATTAAAGTAGTACATATATACAGAAAAGTAATAGTGTTTTTCCCTATGTTTTCTTCAAGCCAGCAAAAAGTAATACTTATTATAACTAAAATGTAACAAAGGTGTTATTTATATGTAATAGTATTTGTACATAATTGTAACACGTATGTATAGATATCTATATGTTTTCAAACAATAAGTTACAATGAGTTCAAATTTATCATGATACATGTAAAAGTATTACATTATCTATAGAAATATGTTACAATTTCATCTATCAAAGTGTTACATTTACTTGTATAAACTATTACATTCATATACATAAGTTATTACAGTTCAAATGTAATACATATAGTTTGTATTACATTTGAAAAATGGGTGAAAAGAGCTTTTTGTTTTTTTTTTAAAACAAGTATTACGTTTACTTATGAACAATGTTACTTTATATGTATACAGTCATTACATTAAGAGATGGTAACTATTACTTTTTCTAAACCACTGAAAAGCCGAAAAAATAATATAAAAATTAAAAAAAAAAGCAAAAAGCAAAAAATTAAATTAAATTAAATTAAAAAATTGGGCCTATGAGTGTGTGGTTGTGTCCGACGTTGTTGAGGGGATGCACCGGTGAATGAGCAATTGAGAGGGGATTGAGCTTCCACCGGTGAGGAGGAGGTCGTTGGGTTTCTGGTAAGGAAGAGCTCGGTTAGAGAGAGATTGAATCGGGGAAGCTTGGGTCGCCGGTTGGTTTGGGGAGAGAATTAGATTTGGTGAGGTAGGGGTTGAAGTTGCCGGTTAATTGGGATGTGAGAGAGAGGGTTAATGGCAGGTTTGGCCGGAGATTGGTGAGGAAGAAGACGACTGAGGGGCGGGCTCTGGTAAGTGCGTTTAGAGAGAGAGAGAGGAAAGAGAGAGGGAAGTTTCCGGATAGAGAGAGATAGGGAGAGTTAGAGAGAGAAGCTATGAATGTGTGAGAGTTGGCGAATAAAAAAATTGGCCTATAAGCAGGTCGCCACTGGGCGGATCATGCCCCACGGGTCATGGGTCGACCCGCCTCACGCATTGAGACGGATCCCCTTGTTCTCATGGGAGACCACCTCAAACTTAAATTTAATGAAATATAATAAATGATACAGTTTGAATTCAAATATTAACTTTTATTTATATATTTTTTATTTTTGTTAATTTATTTATGTTTGTATAATTATTTTATTTAAAGTAAATATAATATCAAAATGAGCCCAAAAATAATAATTCATTTTTGTAATATTAAATGAGAATAAAATAAAATAAATTTAAAGAATTGAAACAAATGTCTAGGTATTAGTATTTGAACTCGATACGTATTGAGTAAGATAAGCAGTGAAAAGTTTTTTGATTTTTCTTATTCATGCTATAACTTTGTTGTACCTTATTTATAAGCTTATGGATTATAAGTAAAAACAAACTCTCCAATTTTAATTTAACTAAAGCCAAAAGTCATAAATCACTTGAAATAAGTCAAAATAAAATGGCACACAGTAAGAACTTTATTGTGGGACAGGATAGTATTTTTGATGAAACAAATGCCCAAAACGGGCCTAACCAAAAGACCGATAGATCGGATTGGATCAAGCCTTAAGCCCTTTTTGACTGGCGCTTTTGGAGCTGGGTTGGGCCCTGGACTGCCCTGTTTGGCCATCTCCATCTAATATTATACATGAAGATGGCCATTTTAGCCATGGCCCGTGGGCGGCTCGTTCAATCCGTGGCCCGTCACCCGTTCGGGCCGCGCCCGTCCAGCCTGCTTTGTATACGGGACGGGCCTGGACTGGATATGTCTGTACGGACAGGTCTTTGGCCCGCAGATCAGAAGATCCGTTGGGTCCGTGGCCCGTTTGGCCCGCCCGTTCAATTTTTTTATTTTTTTTAAATATCTAAAATGTCCTCAAATATATCTGTTAATAAATTCGTTTGAGGGGTATTTTCATCCAATTTACACATAACGGCTCATTTATCAGATTTTAAATTTTTGGGACATTTTTACCCCTACCAACAACAATATTTAGGGGTAAATTTGGTCCAAAATGATTTTATAATTAATATAAATAAAAGAGAAAGTCTTACCATTTTTCTCACAAAACAAATTCAATCCATTATAAAATTCTCTCAAACCCAAACTATCAAATTATTTTCAAGACGAATGTTTGTGATTACATCGTAAGAGTTAAAGGTAATTTTATTGTTTTAAGTATTTAATTGTTTACTCGTTAGTTAAATATTGTGTTAATTAGTTAAAAAAAATTAATCTTCATAAATTTCAAATTTTTTTTAAAAAAATACTTTTATTTCGAAAATTATAAAAAAATTATAATTGTTTACTTTTATTGTTAGTAAATTATTGCCAAAAGTATTTAATTCTTATAAATTTTTGAAAATTCAAAAAATATAAGTGTTGCATTTTTAATTTTAATTGCTAGGTAATTTATATTGCTTGTTATCATGGAAGATCTAGTTAATGATATATTTGCATATCCTAACCCCCCACCACAAACCACAAAATCAAACCCCACAAAATGTACCCCATCAAAATTAGGATCAATAGATATTTCCTTTTTGCACCATAATGATCAAATTATGTTTGATCTAATTAATCAATCTTCAAACTCAATCAACACCCCTCCATTTCCCCGCTATACTCCGGATTCGACCTCAGATTGGATGAATGAGCCCAACTCAAATTATACACCTAGAACCTATCATCGATAGAAGACATAGATGAGGGTGGCGAGGGGACGAGGATGACGATATACAAGTCACCCACGTATACATATACTACCGATGTTGCCTCTGTAGTGCACCCAGCGGTGTAAATGTAAGGTAAAGGCACAACCTAGAGTGTCCAAATATGCTCATTTATATGATTTAGTAATTATTAACGGTGAAACAAAGACCAAATGCAAGAGGTGCTCAAAATTTTTAAACCCGACGGGTGTTAATGGTACCTCCCATGTAAAGAGGCACATGGATAAACATGATAAGGAAGCCGCTAAAGGGATAGATGGTACGTGCAAACGCAACTAAATAAACCATGTAGCACTTACCCAAAAGTGGACGTCGATTTAATAACGATGTTACTAGTGAGTTGTCGATTACCTCTTTCACTTGCGGATGATGATAGACTCACCCGCTATTCTAGAGGCCTCAACCCGTCATACCAACCAATAAGCCGCCAAACTGTTACTAGGCATATAAAGAGGCTCTTCCAAACTCGTCAACTTTAACTAGCGAGCGACCTCCAAAATTCAAGGGTAGTGTTTACTTGACCACCGATGCATGGAAGGCCCTTGTATAACCGCTCATTGAATTGATGAGGAGTGGATGTTGCAAAATAGGGTGCTTTCCTTTAGAACAATGCCCTATTCCCTCACGATTTGCAATGTACAAGTCACATTAAGGATGTATTGAGTGAGTATGTTATCACCAATAAAATTTTAATAATATCCTTTGATAATGTGACTTACAATACCCTCATCGCCACAATGTTAATCCAAGCTCTTAATCCTCCCCTAGATGGCGCTTTATTTCATGTTAGGTGTGCATGCCACATGGTTAATCTATGTGTCCATGATTTGATACACTCACTAAAGTCTGTCACCAATAGCATCAACATGGCCTCCCATGTTATCAACAATTCCGGCCCAAGGTTGAAAATTTATGCTGATTTATGCGTCGCATATAACATGAAATACATGAAACCTCAAGTGGCTGAGGATATTAAGTGGAACTCAACATATAAAATGTTGAAGAGAGCCGTCAATATAGGGTGGTCCTCACGGAATACTTTTCTAGTCATCAAATGGACTACCAAATTAGTGAGTATGATTGGTCGATAGCTACCGAGCTTTTAGATTTACTTAAACCTAAGTGAGGGCAACCAAGATTTTTTCGGAAAGTTATTATCCCACATCCCATCTTTTGTGCCGTGAAATAAATGTCCTAAGTGATGTTATTAGGCAATTTAGATCACATGCCTTGTTTGGAGTTGTCGTTACGAAAATGGAAGATAAATTCAAAAAATATTATAAACATTTTCCCGTATTTTCTCAATTAGCGACCATAGTGGATCATATGATTAATTTCTCCTCATTAGGTGGCTTGTTTGATGAATTTTATGAGAACACGAGGCCCGACCTTAACCCATATGCCGTAAACACTTTGTATAAGAGCAAACTTAGGAAAATTCACACAATCATATATCGTTTGTTCGACCACTATTATGGAACACTAAAGGGACCAAACACAACATACGAAAGAAATGGGAGTGGAACAACAAAAATGTTAAAAAAAATGATGGGGTTTCATGATAAAAGGAAAAACTCCATCCTCATCTATTAGTGATTCTCAAAGTGGTGTAAATGAATTACACCAATACCTTGAAAACCCATATTACCCCTTAGATGGTGAAAGTTTTGAAAACTTGAATGTCTTACAATGATGGAAATCGCATGCTAATATTTATCCTATTCTTTCGGTGATAGCACGTGATTTACTTATTCCTCTGGTGTCCACGGTAGCATCGGAGGCTGCCTTTAGTGCTGCAAGAAGAGTGGTGACGTCAAAGCGAAACCAACTCAAACCCACTCTTATGGAGAGATTGATTTGTCTTGTGGATTGGGATGACGCGAATTTGAGAAAACAAGGCCCATTTCGGATCTTGAAGATGATGATTATGAAAGCCTCATAGAAGACAATCTCACGAGGAGTTTTAAATGAGAAGGATACTAGAAGAAGAAGAAGAAGAAGAAGAAGAAGAAGAAGAAGAAGAAGAAGAAGAAGAAGAAGAAGAAGAAGAAGAATTCAACAAATTCAAATACTTTGAAGCAATAACAATATTGAATACATAAAGCTTTTTGAAAACTTTGAATATTTGAAGACCATAATTAGTTTGAAGATTTGAAGACTCATTTATTTTCAAGACTTTGTTAAATTTGAATACCATAATTACTTTGAATATTTGAAGATTTGAATACTAATTCGAAGATTTGAAGACTTTTTATTTTAAGACTATGTAATTTTAAATTGTATCATTTGAAGACAATGAAAATTTCCCCCAAAAAATTATGAAATATATATTTATAGAGTTTTTAATATTAAATTGATTACATTATATAATTTCTTTGTTTAGTTTTTTTTTTTATATTTTTTATATACCTTTTTGTAAAAAATATCAATAACAAAAAAGTCTAAAATATTATTTCCTAGTCAATAAAAAATTAATAAAAAATAAAAATAAATAAATGGTAGTCCGTCCATCTTTTCTTTTATATACTTTCATTTGTTTAGTTTTTTTTTTGTATCTTTTTTTATATACCTTTTTGTAAAAAATATCAGTAATACAAAATCTAAAATATTATTTTCTAGTCAATAAAAAATTTAAAAAATACAATAAAAATAAAGGGTAGTCTGTCCCTCTATTATTTTATATACTTTCATTTATTTAGTTTTTTTTTATCCTTTTTTATATACCTTTTTTGTAAAAAACTATCGCAATAAAAAGTCTAAAATATTATTTCCTAGTCAATAAAAAATTAAAAAAAAATTAAAAATAAAGGGTAGTCCGTCCCTCTTTTATTTTGTATACTTTCATTTGTTTAGTTTTTTTCTACTTTTTTTATATATAAAACAACTAATTTTCTTATGTCTAAGTGATTTTATATTTTTAAAAAATATCTTATTAAATACTAAATTACTTTTTATTTTTACCATAATTTTCGAAAAAAATCTGATTTTTTTCTGATTTAAAAAAAAAAAAAAATAGGAAACCCGTTTGGCCTGTGGATCTTCAAATTCGGACAAAACGGGCGGACTTGGACTTTCGAAATGGGACAGGTGGACTTTGATCTAAAATAATTATCATTTTTTAGTATGATTAGAACTTTAGAAGCATTCAAATTCCACTATTATTTTTTTTTTTTTTTGATATCCAGATTTTTCAGCTTTGCCGGACTATGTCCTGAACCACCAGCCATCGGCCCCTCTGGCCCCAAGGGAGCTCTCCTTCATGGCGTTTATATCACTCTTACATCACCAATTTAATTGGCTGCTCCTGCCAAGATTCGAACTCCCCATGCCGAGATTGCAAGCCCAACAATGTTGCTTCCTTTACCATTCGGCTGTGCCCGGGGGGCTTCCACTATTCTTTATATATATTGGAACTTGTTATCTTCTATTAATTGTTTACTTAGTGAAGTAGTGAATACAGGCCCGTCCCCAATAATTTTTGAAGCCCCGCGCTAATATAAATAATGGGCCCTTAATATATATAAATACACAACTTAAATATTTTATTTAAAAAGACATCCTTCTAGCACTCTTTGAAGCAAAATCATCAATCAATTCTTTTCTTACGCTTTTCTTGACCGATTCTTGTTTTTTAATCTTAGGAGGCATAGTTAAAAATACAAAAATAAATAAAATGTAACACTTTTAATAATAATATTAAAGTGCAAATAAAAGGAACGAAAACCTGAAAGACTTCTTTGACTTTCTTGGGAGAGAATGAGGGCCGAAGCTCAAACTGTCAAACACACCCACGGACTGACCCACAGGCCACAAGGCGGCAACGGCAAGGTGGCAAGGCTACAATGTCTTCGCCTCTCACAAGCATTTTAACAAACACATAGCCTACATGAACCGATTGAACAATGAAATGGGTGACATCGGACATGTAAACGTCAACGGAATTGCACAATTGACTATTGCACGTAAGAAATTGATCGGAGAAGAAAAGAAATTGATCGGAGAAGAAAGGAAGAAAAGTGATTTCCTAAATTAAGATTATGAGTAATTTCGAGATTATTGAATTTTACCATTGTTTTCTAATCGCCGTCACCTCTTCAATTCAATCACGCCGCGATTTTCGAGTTGTCGTTTGATCTTTGCGTAATTTCGAGCCACGAATCTTCCTTTTTTTTTTTTTTTTTTTTTTTTTGGCCTTGCGCGTGTCTTCTTCTCTACTTCTAATGGTGTTAAGGTTTTCATATTTGGCACCTAATCCGGCCTTGGCCCGAAGGGTACGAAGGTGACTTCCCGAAGGGAGGTCGCACGGCTCGAGTCCTCCGGGGCCCAAGGGGATTCTTGGGCTTAATTTCCTACCTTGGTTTCGTGGTCCTGGAGCCCTGAGTACATCCGTGCGCTTAAGGAAGCGGCATTGCTGGCTTGACCCTCGGTGTGGAGAGTTCAAATCTTGGCAGGTGCAAAGCTGAGCAGCCCATTTGGTGTTGTAAGAGTGATGTAAATGCCTCTTTGAGCAGCCTGAGCGTACCATTCTGGTGACGTAAGAGTGATGTAAATGCCTTGCAGGAGGGCTCCCGGCCTGGAAGATAAGTCGCCACACCCTGGCCGCAGTGTACATCCCGCGATTTACCTCCGCCAAGATATCTGCGGCCTGCGCAGTGGCCTGCGATTACCCAGGTATCAAAAAAAAAAAAAGTTTTTCATATTGGGCTATGTATAATGTATTGGGGTGGGGGAAAATATGGGCCCTAGAAAAAAATGGGTCCTGTGCAGTGGAACCTTTTGCACACCCCATTCACCTCCCGAGTGAATAAAAGATACTCCCTCCGTTCCCAACCTAAGTGCATACTTTTCATTTTGGACATCCAAAACCTACGTGCATATTTTCTAAAATGAAAAAGAATCTTTACTATTCCCTCCACTCATTCTCTCTCATACATTATTTTAATACTCACAACACCATTATAATTTACTATTTCCTCCACTCATTCTCTCTCCTATTTTATTTTTACACTCACAACACTTTCAATATAATACTTCCTCCTTAATTTACGTGAAAAGTCAAAGTGTGCATCTAGGTGGGGGACCAAGGGAGTATATAATTAGTACGAATTAATTTGACAGTTTCCTCACTATATTTTTATATAACTATTGTTTTTTAATTATTAAAATATAAAAAATGACATTTATTTTGAATGAAATATTTAATAGTAGAAAGTAATAATTATGCATATTCTGAATGAAAAATACAAATTCACCCCAGAATTCAAGAAGAGCCCTGCCCTGCCCTGCCCTGCCCTGCCCTCTAGTGGTACATTACATAATCTTGTCCAGATCAACTTATAAAATGCACATATATTGCATTTTTTATAACAATTAATATAGGAAAAATAAAAGACACAAAAATACCATAAAATCAATCTGTGGATTCTAATGCTTGGTTCATTCTTTCAGCAACACCCTGAATCCCTAATTCAACAAATCCCATAAAATCCTCAAACTTCCATCCATCAATCGGACCGGCAACAAACGACCACTCAACCTCGCACCCGTAATCCTCGTCCCCACCAATCGGAATTACTTTCCACGTGGCAACATATGAGTGGAAGCCGACATTACTTTTAACAACCTCGTAGCTTATAGAATGTTCGATTGGGTCGATAGATAAGAGCTTTTCGTGTGTCCAATCTTCGGATTGGACAACTCCGCAGTAGCGGATTAGGCCCGGCTTTCCATCTTCTCCTTCAACTTTGTAGCATGTACCGATGGCTGGAAGCCATTTGTGCAAGTTGCAAAAATCCTCCACAAATGGCCATACTTGTTCTGGTGTACCTCTCACCTTGGCACTTACTTTGCCTTCCCATTTTGTATCAGTTGCTTCTGCCATTTGAGAGAGAGAGAGAGAGAGAGAGAGAGAGAGAGAGAGAGAGAGAGAGAGAGAGAGAGAGAGAGAGAGAGAGAGTATTGCAAGAAATATAGGTACAAAGTGGCATCAATATATAGAGTATAGTCCATATTGTAATTTTCCTTAATAAACATTTTTTCTTGTATTAAATTTGTTATAAAATAAAATAAATAATTATTATTTACTATACCACTTGTCTTACATTTTAATATTATGATGCATGATAATATTTTGTTGAAACTTGGCCGCTCGTAGCTGCAAACAAATGGTGAAGCGGTTCCATTTCCCTATGTAATATAAATGAAAATTTTGATTTCACCAACCTCATACCAAGATGCCCTCTTACTCAGGTAAGTTGCTTATTCCAGTTTTGGCTCAACTGGAGATTTATGTGGGGATGTGATAGATCGTGAGCACAAGTTTTAAATCTTGTCTTATTGGTCACAAATTTTGGACCAAACAATTAATAAGAGGTCCACATTTCATTGACGGCAATAGTGACAAATCAAGCGCCCAAACGACAAGAAAAAATTAGGTACATTCGATTACATCGTACGGAGTACAAATTTAAGGTTAGTGATGTGATTGCGAAATATAAATTTGAGCCTAAACAGTATATTAGGCCCAATGTGACGAAGTGGGCCAAGTGGGCCATGTAGGTCAAGTGGACCAAGGGCGTATAAAATGTGTAGTAAAGGTAACCCGTCGTTAATAGGCGTCAAGTATGTTGGCGACAAGAATAGGTCGAGGCGTGAGAATAAGTAGTATGCGAGAAGTACAAGTTGGCGTAGTTTCGCATGTTTTAGTAGAACTAATAAACGACAAGATAAATGAGACTAGAAGATGGGAATCGGCGACAATATGTGTGTTGTTCCTTCCCATTGGGTTGTCGCGGGGCAACAATGGTGACTGGTAAGTGTGAATGATTGACGTGCTGACACGAATGTACCCCACTACAATCGTCAAAACAAGGTGATTTGACAAGGTGAATAGTGATTTCCCACTAATTTGGGGATGGTTGTCACCCTTAAGGAATGATTGACACGTGTCTAGCATGTGCAAGGCACATGCTGCATGATAGTATATAAAACTTGGAGAAAACACTATTTGTAAGTCTTTTTCACTCTCTTTCTCTCTCTAAGTTTCCATTGTTAACCACCTTACTATCAGTCACTTATTCTCACGCCGGAGGTTTCACGAGCCACCTCCGCTTGGGTTCACGCGTCGCGCATGCAGAGGGCTCGCTCGATCATACGAAGAAGAGTGTTTCCGTAGTATCCATTATCATTGCCGTTTAGTTTCGATCCCCGCGCAACACATTAGATGTGTAGCATCACTGGGTTCCGTTGTCTGACCGATCGTTCTTCTTTCAGTTTGGTCCGGGTGAGCTCTGTGGTCAGCTGGGTAATGAGCCTGGGGCGTGCGCACTGCGTTTGTTCTTGTCCGTAGTTAGAAGACACCGCCTCGCCGGGGTCAGCCGCGTGTTTTCTCGGTAAGCTGTAAGTTTATTGGTCCGTTAAAGTTTCCGGTGGATTTGTGATTCGTAAAGGGGATTTCCGTCGAAGGTTGCGTCGTCAAGGTCAGTTTCGGCCCTTTTTCTAGTGGTTAAAAAGTGTTATTGGTTGGAATATTTGTGTATAAGTGCAAAAAGTTGTTTAAATGGGTCAAGATAAAGCAACACATTCAAAAGCCGCTCAATATTTCGACGTCATGGCGACCCCTAATCCTAAGGAGGTTCGCGAGGAGGGGGATCCGAAAGGGATACGAGGCGCATACTTTCGTACGTACTCTAGCTGTCAAAGAGCTAGAGAGCGGGAATCAAAGGCGAAGGCCGATAAGGCGAAGGCAATGGCCGAGGGCAAATTCCCGCCCCATCAAAAATGGACGAGGCAAGAACGAAGGCGGATAGGCCGAGGGCGCACAATGACCGTTGTTGCGAGTTCTCGCTAATAATCAAAAGTCGAGGGAGACGGATACGGAGCCTTCCCATATTCCGCAGAGTCGTTAGCCGGGGAAGCGGGAAAGTGGCTCACTCGGGAGCGAGAAGCTAGTATAAGCGCTGCCAAGGAGCCAAGGCGGGCGAGGGACATGCCGCCGCCTAAAGAAAAGATTATGGAGCACCTGGCGAGATCACGGTAAGGCGAGATCGTAAGGGGCGGTTGCAAGAGGAAGCCCGATGAATTAGAAAAGTGGAAGAAAGAGGAAGAAAATATATCATAAGTCCGGCAACTCCTGTGGAGCAATCTTATTTCTTTCGAGTATGAAAGCAATGAGTCGCAATGGATCAACATCGACAAGAGTTACAGCCCGCCTGGCCCAAGTATTCTCCGAGGAGAGGTCGCATCGCCGCGACATTCCGAAAGGCATCATCGCTGATGAGGAGTCGCCGCGGATGGTGGATCTGAGGCGACAAGAAAGGAAGGATAGGAGTATGAAAAGGCGAAAAGTGGAGGCGAGAAAGCGCAGAGGCCGAAAAAATTGTCAAGCTTTAAAGGTCGCGGAGTCAAGGCCGCCGAGGCCGAGAAGATTAAGAAGGACGAGGAAGAGAAATGGAAGAATGAGATGGCGGAAATGGCCAAAAAGATTGTGAGAGTTGAGAGGCGAGAACTAAGAAGGCGGAAGAGAAGAGTTCCTTTTCGCCCCATTTACGACGTGCATTAAGAGTGTTGCCCCGCATCCAAGTTTTCACATGCATAATCCGTCAAGTTACTCGGGAATTCTAGGGCGATAACCCATGTAGGCGGGTTTGAGGCGACAATGTCTTTGCTGACCGAAAATGAAGCAAACAGTTGTAAAGCCTCGTAAGCACACCGACGATCATGCTTGAATGGTTTTTGGCTCAGCCTCTAGAGTCAATAACTGGTTACCAAGATTTTAAGGCGAAATTCTTGGCGAGATTCATCAAGGCTGGTCGCAAACAAGCAGAAGCAAGAGTCAGGCAAATTTAAACGTAAAGAGGGAGAGGGGATCGCAAGCTTTACTGACAAGTTCATGAGCGTTGCAAACCAAATTTCCGATATCGACCAGGCCGATAATCATGTTATACAATGCCAAGATGCCGCCACGTGCTTTTAAGCAAAGAGTCGGGCATGAGATTTCCGCAAACAACCTGGGGAGTCAGATGAAAGAGTTAGAGGATTTTGTGGCGGTGCAAAAGATCAGATGTTAAAGTGGCTCATGCGTCAAGTTCATCGGCGAAGAAAGTCAGTGAAGGATGTGGCCGAGGTGGTGCGAGATGATGCAGGGGGAGCCGCGCAACCGCGGAGGTCAGCAGCGGTAGCTGGGGGGCCGCTGGGTGGCCGTGGTGGTGGCCAAAGTGATCACCAAGGAGAATTATCAAGTACGTAGATTGAACACCCCAATTAGCGAGATTTTGAAAAGGGTGAATCTACTCCGAGCCGTTTGCCATTAAGGAAGGAACTTCTGAGCTATGGACAAAAGCAATTATTGTGATTATCATAAAGATAGAGGGCATAAAATGATGATTGTTACAATTTGAGGCGAGTGATTCAAATGAATATTGATAGGGATGATTTCAAGGAATATTTGGAGGAAAATGTCAAGGATGATCAGAGAAGGCCGAAGAGAAATACGGTTGATGTAATTCATGACCCGTCGCCCAAGATGGCCCAACCGAATAACCAAATCATGACTTTGTCCCATACTGACGTTCCCCAAGATCCCGCCAAGATAGAGTGATCATCTTTTCTACGAGAATTGGCCGTCACCAAGAGTCACTGAATCAGCATAATTATCACGATGTATCCAGCAACAATATAGTGCAACGAGTCACGCGGATTCGGGGCAAGCAGGAATGTGTCAGACATGATGCTTTTAAAAGGATGAACTACACTGAGGCTAATTTCGTGCCCTATAAGGGATATTTGGAAGGTTTTACCAACCATTCGCCAGGCGAAGGGACGGTTATGTTGGATACGGAGATTGGTGAAGTGGAGGTCATGAAGCGAGAACATTCAATTCACGGTGATTGACCTTGTTTCCCTTACAATGCTATAGTGGGAATTCCTTTTATGTTGAGCTTTGAAATGGTTCTCACAATTCCCCACCAAAGGGTGAAATTTCCTACTCCTAACGGGATAGGTCGTTTGAAAAGCGAGGTGATCACGGTGATAAGGAAGAAGAAAGAGATGCAAAAGGCCAAGGCGAAAGCACAAGCTCAACGACTACCAAGTCCTGATTCTCGCCCATCGAGGATAAAAGTGGTTGAAATTGTGGAGGTTCGGATGATGAGTCCGATTGGATAGTGACAGATAGCATGATTTAATGGGACAATGGCATGGTAGTCAAGCTGCCAAGGAAATTCCAGAGGCGATGACATAAGTCGGGGAGATGCAAGAAGTGAAGGAGTTGAATGTGCGAGAATCTAGTATGGTTGTTGTGCGAGAACCTAGAAATGAAGTGGTTGAGTTGCGAGAACCTGAGGATAATTCTCCTGAGCAGGAAGTTGATGTGGCAGAGATGCGGGAACCCGAGCCTGAGGCGGCCGAGCGGATGTCGACGGCGAGAACAATGGCAGCCGAAGTTGTGAGTATGGCCCAGAATTTAAGCTATGCGAGGGTTGTGTGGTTTGTGCCTATGGCAGAGCCAAGGATTGAAGAAATTGATGAACAAATTGATGATGAGTCTGATGAAGAGTGTGAAACAATTGAGGTGGAAGATGTGGAAGGGCGGCCTACTGGGAACGCTGCCGATCCCGTGAAGGCTATTGTCGCCCAAGGAAAGAAAAGGAAGAGAATGGAGGTTGAAACTTTACAAGTGCGGGATGAGCCTGACATTTAGGCGGGAGAAGAGTTGGAGGAAGTAGAAATCAATGCTTATTTTCCAGAGCAGAAGATCAAGATTGGTAAACAATTGTCGCGAGATGAGCGGGAAAGCTTGATTGAAGTTTTTGAAGGAAAATTTGGATGTATTTGCTTGGCGGCCTGAAGATATGAGAGGTATTGACGAGAATGTGGCTATGTACTGTTTAAATGGTGATCCTAATATGGAGCCGTTCAAGTAGAAAGTAAGGCATTTGTCGCCTGAGAAGGAGGTTATAGTTTTGGAGGAGGTTGACAAGCTATTAAAGGCGGGAATAATAGAGAAGATTCAATACCCCATTGTTTGGCCTGTCCAGTGATGGTTTTAAAGTCTAACAAGAAATGGAGAATGTGTATAGATTTTACTTTCAATACAAAGGCCCCAATGATTGCTTCCTTTGCCAAAGATTTATAAATTGGTTGATTCTATCACGCCACAAGGTCTTCGCCATTGATGCTTATTCTGGGTACCATCAGATCAAAATTGCCGAGGAGGATAGGGCGAAGACTGCATTCAGGACCCCAAAGGGAAATTTTTGTTATAAGATGATGCCATTCGAATTGAAGAATGCAGGAGCGACATATCAACGAATGGTAAATGAGGTGTTTAAGTCACAGATTGGGCGTAATATTGAAGCGTATATTGATGACATGGTGATTAAGACTAAGGAGAATAATCATTTGCTAGATCTAGCCGAAACTTTAGAAAATTTGAAGCGAAATTCAATGAAGTGGAATCCTAGTAAGTAAACTTTCGTGTCACTAAGGGAAAGTTTTTGGGGTTTTTGGTTAACAGGCGCGGGATTGAAGCCAACCCAGAGAAAATTCAGGCTTTGCTGGATATGTCACCACCAACATCTATCCGCGAGATCCAGCGGCTGAATGGGAGGATAATTGTATTGGGGCGGTTTATCTCTAGATCTGTGGAAAGATTCTTACCCTTTTTTAAGGTGTTGAAAGGTGGGAAAAAGTTTGAGTGGGATGAAGAATGCAGAGTGGCATTTGAAGAAATGAAGACTTATTTGGGGAAACCACCATTGTTGTGTAGCCCAGTCGAAGAGGAGGAATTGTTTGTGTATTCGCTTCGCACTATGCAGCTTGCAAATGGTTTTGGTGAGGGAGGATGGAGGTATTCAGAGGCCAGTTTATTATGTTTTCAAGGCTCTGAGCGAGATTGAGTCGAGATATTTTAATGTCGAAAAGTTGGCTTACGCTCTGGTGGTGGCGGCGAGAAAGTTGAGGGCTTATTTTGTCGCCCATTCAATTGTTGTTTTGTCTGATGCCCCTTTGAGAAAGATTTTGCAAGAAATTTCGATTCAAACAGAAGATTGTAGAAGTGGTCAAATGAGCTGACAGAGTTTGATATCAGATATGAATCCCGCCGAGCGATAAAGGCGCAGTATCAGTCAATTTTATTGTTGAAACTTCATTTACCAAGTCTCAGGCGGAATTGGTTGAGGAAATCGGGAAGAGAAAGGTGGCAAAGCGAGCGGTGCCTAGTTTGATTGAGGAGAAGGAGAGGGCTGAGTGTCGGGTATCGCAGATGTGGACGGGTCGTTAGCAAAGGATAGGAGGTGCGGGAATAATTTTGGTATCACCTGATGAGGAGTGTAAGTATGAGAAGGCGTTCAGGTTCAAGTTCTCGGTGTCAAACAACCAGGCAGAGTATGAGGCCTTGGTGGCGGGAATTGAATTGGCAAGAGACATTGGGGTGAAAAGGATCGTGGTTCATTCTGATTCTCAGTTGATTGTGAATCAAGTTCGAGGCGAGTATGGGGTGGTGAATTTAGTTTTGATAAAGTATTGTAATTTGGCGAGAAGCATTTTGAGCGGGTTTGAGTTTTGGGAGCTAGTGCAAATTGATAGGGCCGAGAATTCTCAGGCAGATGCTTTGAGTAGGGCGGCCGGAGACGAAATGAATGAAGCGGCTAGTGAGCCAATGATTGAGTATGTCGATATGCCGACAATTAATAGGCCCATTGTGATGGATATTGAGGAGGCGGAAAGAAATTGGGTGACAAAAATGAAAGATTTTTTGGATAAGGGGGAATTGCCGCCTGATGAGGAAAGGGCTAAGCTGGTAAAGGTGACCTCACCGTGATTTATCGCAAGGTGATGGTATTTTGTATAGAAAATCATATTCGAAACCGTTGATGAGATGTATAGAGCCAAGCCTGGTGCCGAAAGTTTTGTTTGAATTTCATGAAGGCATGTGTGGAGGCCATCCAGGGGCAAGATCGTTGGCGAAAAAAGTTTTCTTTCATGAGTATTACTGGCCCAGTTTGAGAAAGGATGCAGAGGATTATGTAAAGAAATGCGAGAAGTGCCAAAGATTTGGCAATATTCCACGGCAACCCGCAACTGAGCAGACCCCGATCGTGGCGACATGGCCATTCGACATGTGGGGAATAGATTTGATTGGGCCTTTCCCAAAGGCCAAGGGAGGATGTAAACAAGTGGTTGTCGCCGTTGATTATTTTACGAAGTGGACTGAAGTGAAGGCCTTGGCGACAATCAGTGAAGACAATGTGATCAGATTTATTCAGGAAAATATTTGGTGTAGATATGGGCTGCCCAGAGCTATCATTTCAGACCATGGAAAATATTTGGTGTAGATATGGGCTGCCCAGATATGGGCTGACGTTTTTCGCGAAATGTAAGAGAATGAATGTGAAACACTGGATGTCGGCAGTATATAGGCCACAATGCAATGGGCAGGCTGAGGCGGCAAATAAGCAAATTATTGCCGCCCTTTGCAAGAATTTAGAAGGAAGTGGTGGTGCCTGGTTAGAAGAGTTGCCTATGGCATTGTGGTATGTCAGAACCACTATAAAGGGCTCAACTGGGGAGACAGCGTTCGCGTTGACTTATGGATCTGAAGCCATGGCACCAGCTGAGATGGCGCTGCCGACATATCGAGTGACCTATTATGATGAGGCAAGAAATGGCCAACGACGTTGTAATGATCTTGATTTGAGTGATGAGAAAAGGCTGCAAGCGAGAATGAGGATGATAAACTATAAGCAGAAGATGAAGGCCCAGGATGATAAGAGAGTTAGCAAAAGATCCTTTAATGTCAGAGATTGGGTGCTTAGAAGTGCGGAAGCCACAGGGCCTAAACCAGGGTTCACTAAGATGAACGAGAAGTGGGAGGGACCTTTCCAAGTGGCTAAGGTTATCCGTGAGGGAACTTACAAGCTGAGGAAACAAGATGGCGAAGATCTGAAGAATACATGGAATGTTGACCACTTAAAGCGTTTCTGCCAGTGAAGTTGCCGCGTTATCAGCTGTATTTTAATTGTCGCCCTAGATAGCAAAAGTTATATAACTTTTCTTGTATTATAAGTATGTTGATTGTCGCTTCTGGAGGAAAAGTTATGTAAAATTTGGTAGTCTGGCTACATGTAACTTGAACATATATTATTGAAGAAGATGACGGGAATTAGCCAGCGACATGTTTGTATCGTGTTCATTCATACTTGTAACATTCTAACGAGGTTAATTTTGTGTTTCATTGATCGATGGATGGATGGACGAAGACGAGGATCGAGAATTGAGCATAGGAATGACGAAAAGACCCAAAGTTTGAAGAGGGAGGCAAGTAGAGATTGCCGCTAAAGCTTGAAGATGGAGGCAAGTAGAGATTGCCGCCAAAGCTTGAAGATGGAGGGAATGAATGTTGCCGCCGAAGATGCGACCTGGCTTGGAGGGCCAGGCGCCTGGAACAAAATGGGAACAAAAATTGTGGTCAAGAAGAATCTTGTCGCAGAGGCGATAAGTATCAAGTGTGAATCTTGTCCCAGAGGCGATAAGTATCAAGTGTGAATCTTGTGCCAAAGGCGATAAATATCAAGTGTGAATCTTGTTGCAGAGGCGATAAGTATAAAGTGTGAATCTTGTCGCAGAGGCGATAAGTATCAAGTGTGAATCTCGTCGCAGAGGCGATAAAAATCAAGTGTGAATCTTGTTGCAGAGGCGAACTGTCGCCAAGTTCGTAATATGTTTTATTATACAATTTATCTAAAGTCACCACAAAGTTTTGTAAAACTGAGTAGCGAGAATCATAACTAGGGAGTGAGGCTGCCTAAAGATAAGCCTCACTTTTTTGAAGGGAGTAGTATGTATATAGAGATAAGTTGATTAGGTTCAATCTTTGATAAACTATCAAAGCAAAGTTAGAGGTGTCGGAAGGTAAGACAGGCGACATGCAAAAGTTAGAATTTAAAGCAAGTGGGAATTTAAAGCAGGTTATAGAAAGCAAAGCAAAGAAACAAACAGTCACAAAGGCGAGAATTAAATGATAATCAGCAAAAGCGTAAGATAAAATGTCGCAAAAGGCGAATAAGTGATTACAAATTGTTTGGGGCATGAAGGCCCACCATAGAGATTAAAAGTAGATTGTTTGCGACAAATTACGATTGCAAAGTACGAAAGGCAATATTAAAAGACAGAAAGTAAATTGTTTTGTTACAGACCCAAGTTAAAAATAAAAAGTGTTTGCGACAATTACAAATCGTAAAGCAGGAAAATCAATGGCCTTCATAGGCGGCATTGAGAGCATCCTTGTTTTTCTGGGAAAGGTCAACCCAGGCAGGAATGGCGTTGTCTGCACAAATAGCGGGAACAGGCCAGGGGCTTTGTCGAGAACTGCATCCTCCTCCGCTAGCTGGGTTAGCTCCTCTTCGCTGTAAGGAACAAGACTATATCCCTCAGCTGTGATCGCTAAAAATTGTTTCAGAGCCCCATTTTGCTAGCCTGGCGGGGGTGATGGCGGGAAGTTGATCAGCATCGGCGGAAATAGATCTCAGCGTGTGTACGATCACGTTGTCATAGGCTTCCACCTGCTTCAAAGATCGCCTTTGGTCTTGGCCTCGGCGATATCGTTCTTTAGCTTTGTGACTTGATTGGCCTTGACAAAGATATCGCCTCTAATCCGCGCATTTTCTTCGGCAAGGTTTGCAAGTTTGTCTTCGCCCCTTATATTTCTTTTCCATATCTTCCCGATATGCATCCCTCGCCTTAGTCTCCGCCTCCAGAGCAGCGTCTTCCTTAGCTTTTTGATCCTTCAATTCTTTGATTGTCGCATCCCGTCTGGATACCCTTTTCTTGTAAGTATTCCTATCATTCTCAGCCATAGTGAGTTCTTCCTCCAAGGCGGTGCATTTCTTGCTCAGACCCAAAACCATGCTACTGATCTGCATGAGATAGGCGACAATAAAGTGTTAAGTAATATTAAGGATTAAAGTGAAAGCGAAAAGAAGAAAATGTTCATACCAATGAAAGTTGGATTCCCGCATGATAGGCTGAATTCGCGGGATCTTCCCCTTCAACGTAAAGTGACCTATTCAACATTGCCGATCGTTTAAGGCATGAACCCAGAAGCAAAAAGTTAGCTACCGGTTCCAAATTTCTTTCAACAATGAGTCCCTTAAGAGCAGGAATGTTGTTGGCTTCTTGGCACAAGGATTTCATACCTTCCTCATCTGCGGGAATCTGAAACCCTTCCTCCAACCAAACTGCTCATGTGGAGGGGAGTTGTGCGAGAAGTGGATTGATGAGTTGGAGAAGCAATAGGGGCTGGTTTGTTGGATTGGGAAGGAGGGGACGGGATGTCAGTTCCCGCAGTATTCTCCGTTTGGACCCCCTCAGTTTCCACTTCTTGGTCATCATGATGATCATCAACAACAATTGGATTCTCCTCATTCTCCTCTTCATCTTCCAAATTCAGAGCCTCACGTTGATCCCCTTGAGATTGGACAGAAGTAATCGAGCGTTGTCGCTTCTGTTGGCGGGGAGTGATTGATGAAGCCCTTTTGCGGGAACCTTCAGTAACAATTCTTTCATCAACGCCAGTTGGCGAGATAGGAATGGCGAGATCTGATGACTGAGCCATCAGAATGGCTTTCCTGGCCATGGCCAGACATTTGGCTTGCTGTTCAGAGGTACCCTGAGCCAATCTTTTTGATTCATGTTCATGGTTCTTTGCACTGCGAGAAAAAAGAATGAATGTTAGCGACAATTAAAAGTTGGTTAGTGAATAAGAGAAATAAAGAAATGGCGAGAACCATACGTTGTACTCTCTGCATTGCGGGACACATGTTTTGACCATTCCCGCAAACCATGCATTCTGAGCTGAATTTATAGCCTGTGGGAAGCTCCCATCCAGGACAAGATTCGGTATAAACTACGGCAACGCGAGGAGGAACAGGTGGGAAGTTGTATGAAAGTCCTACTTGGCTTAGAAGGGAATGATCCATGACTATTTCTGGCATGAAAACAAGGCGAGGGGAGGATCGGCTATGCCAGAGGCATCCACGAGAATTTGTAGGAATTGCCTTTTAAGGCGCTTCTTGTCCTCATCCAGAGCCCATTTCTTGTCAACTTTGGGATGGATTCACATTAGGTCTGTGGGAAGAGCCCATCCAACGCGCGAGAAATAATGAACAAAGGGTCATTTTGCCAGTTATGAATTTTGGATGGAAGAGGAGTCAGGATTTTTGGTTTTTTATATTGCAGCAACATTTGGAGTTCATTGGTTTGCTTATCTTTTTGTGGGTAGCCAGTGAATAGGTCCATAAGAAGATGAGTGGTGGGTTCTTGCCTAAGGGCGCGGCAGATGACAATAAAACAAGTGATAACCCTAACGGCATTAGGATGAAGCTCAGCTATTGCCGCTTGGGCTTTATAGAGGACAAGAGAAATGAATGGATCGACAGGAATTCTATGTCCTGCGTCAAGTTGGGACGAGAACACAACGATGCCGTCCTGCTTATGTCTAATGGCAGAAAGAGCCATCTCGCCATCGTAGTCAGCTATATGGTAGTTCAAATGGTCTATATGGTATTTAGTGTGGTAAGGGGTGATATAAGAAGTTTGGGAAGAACTGGTTCCCGCTGCATCAGAAGTGGGATTATGGGTCAAGGCTAAGTTCCTGCCAGTGTGAGCTGAAGTGTTAGGGGCTCCAGAGTTCGACATCTCACCTGAATCAGAAGAAGAGAGAATTTGTTTATAATGACTCCTACTAGCTAAAGATCTCGCAGTGGGAAAGTCAGTGTCAGAGCTGTCAGAGTGTATGGGGGAGCCGTAGAAGCGACAAAGATGGTCACAAAGTTCGCGAGAAGTAAAATTTTTTTTAGACATGGGGGTTGAGGCATGAAGGAAACATCTACCCCTAACTTCAACGGCGGCAATAATGGCGGGATCTACTTTGTTAACAGTTAAACAACGTACTATGTCAGTTCGTGGGATTCTCGCCGAAATACCCCTAGTCAAGTAATAAATACCCCCAGATCTCTGACACTGACCATACCTAATTTGCCTAACACAATTTTTATACCTAGCCATAGGTGACAAACAGGAATTTGAAGAAAATAGGGAAAATTAAAGATCAAACTGATTACCTGAAAAATATGAAGGATCACTGAGAAAGTTGAGTAGAGGTTGAAGGTCCGCCGAAATATTCAACGGACGTGAGAAGGGGTCAGTTTCCAGGTTGAATAATCATTGGAAACTGAAGAATAGTGATCGGAGTGCAAATAAAATCAAAGATTGTTATGAGATTTGATCGGGAAATGATGGGTAAGGCTGGATTCAAGTTCGCCGGAAGGTTACTTAGGTCGCCGGAAAGGTATAGAGGTTTGGAGTAGAAAAGCAGACGGAAAAAGTGTGAATGAGGGGGGGGGGGGAAAAGGTATTTATACCAAGGGAATCTCAAGGGGTTTTTGAGCAGAAAATTTAATTAGCCCCAAAAATTTTAAATTCCCCCCATTTAATGATTTCAAATTTTAAAGCGTCTCTTCGAATGTCCCGTCACAGCCGTTAAACAGTCAAAGGGGCCCTTCTAGGCATGACACGTGTCCACCAGGTGTCAGTATTACCTACATCTCGCTTGATTGATGTGAGATGGCAAGAAGTAGTGCAGCAGCTTAAATTTCTCGCCTGGAACATGAATGATCCAGGTCTCGAATTTGGGGGCTATTGATGTGATTGCGAAATATAGATTTGGGCCTGAACAGTACATTAGGCCCAATGTGGCGAAGTGGGCCAAGTGGGCCAGGTGGGCCATGTAGGTCAAGTGGACCAAGGGGTTATAAAATGTATAGTAAAGGTAACCCCTCGTTAATAGGCGACAAGTATGTTGGCGACAAGAATAGGTCGAGGCGTGAGAATAAGCAGTATGCGAGAAGTACAAGTTGGCAGTAAACGACATGTTTTAGTAGAACTAATAAATGACAAGCATAGTGAGACTAGAAGATGGGATCGGCGACAATATGTGTGTTGCTCCTTCCCATTGGGTTGTCGCGGGGCGACAATGGTGACTGGTAAGTGTGAATGATTGACGTGCTGACACGAATGTACCCCACTATAACCGTCAAAACAGGTGTAAGTACCCAAATCCGGATCGCCAAAATCCGTTAGAAGTTAACCGGAATCCGTTAACTGACTCGCTCCAGGTTAACCGGAACCTGTTAAGCTCCCCGTTCCCAAGCCAACGAGACGTCTCGGGATAGCCCCGTGCATCCGAATGTCAAAGCCTACTCAACACACGTCATCGCACGTAAAAGTACGACTTTCCCTGAAAAACGCACTTTTCGGCACTTTCCGGGGGCATTTCGGACATTTTTGGGACATTTATTTTAAAAACGGACAAAACCGGGGATAATGGCACGAACTCCCGTAACCTGGTGAGTCACAGGGACACATGGCGTGCATGTCACAGCTCCCTCATCAACATCAATCAAAAATCAGTGTGAAAAGACTAAAATACCCCCGGGTATGCGCCTAAGTCCTGGGCGGACTCTTTTTGCGGACAATCCAGTAATTGCCGAAGTCCCTCCAATTTCCAAAGTTTCACAAAACCCCCTGGTTTTCAGCCTCAGTCTGTCCGAACTCTTTCTGAAATTTTACCTATAAATACAGAATGCTGTCAAGCCATTTAACAACACAAAAATTTACTCCCTTTTCTCCCAAAGCCACGGCATAAACTGGTCTCACCCCCTTCCGAGCCCCATTTTACCTCGTTTTGCGTGAAAACCTCATATTTCGATAAAATACAACCCTCGCCACCTCGAAACACCGTTCCAAACACCTCTTCGTATCCCGTATACGCCCACCGAGCCAAAGGAGCCAACCCTAGCCATAGGTAGCTCCCTCTCTCTTTAAACTCTCGTTCCGTCTCGGTTTACGCGCTAGTCGCTACAACCGTTTCGGACGAACGTTGTTGAAATGTAGACGTCATCGTCTAACGGGGTCCGATACGTTTTAGTCCTTGATCCTCTTCTTTTCCCGTAAGAGAAGTAATCTCGGGTTAAAACGGCATTCCGACCCCGTTCCGTTACTTTTATGTCATTTACAATTCCGGATCGTTTGATCCGTCGATCGTCATTTACTTTTATGTCATTTACAATTCCGGATCGTTTGATCCGTCGAACGTCCTTTACTTTTACGCAACTTTACAATTCCGAGCCGTTTGGTTCGTCGAACGCACTTTACGATTCCGGGTCGTTTGATTCCGTCGATACCGCACTTTAAATACTGTCATTTACAAGTCCGAGCCGTTTGGATCGTGATAGTATTTACTTATCAAAGTCCGAGTCGCAAACCGATTCGTTGATCGCATATCATTTAATGCCTTTTTCCCGTAAAAATGCTAACAATGTAATGCCCGGTTCAAAACCGGAGTTCGACATTCGAACTCTCTTTCAAAACGCGCGAAATGACATTTGGCATCCAAACGCTCATCTTCAAACTTAAAAGCCGCCATTTGACACTCAAATCATTTAATGCCTTTTTCCCGTAAAAATGCTAACAATGACACGCCCGGTTCAAAACCGGAGTTCGACATTCGAACTCTCTTTCAAAACGCACGAAATGACGTTTGGCATCCAAATGCTCATCTTCAAACTCAAAAAAACCGACGTTTGACATTCAAACGCTCTTTTCTTAAAAGTCAACATTTGACACTTAAGTTAAACGGTTAAAATCAACATTCGCGCCACTTTTCCTAAAAACTTCCAAAACCGACGTTTGTCATTCAAACGCTCGCCTTTTCAAACAAAATCCCATAATGAACGTTTGACATTCAAACCAAGATTAAGCTTGTCATTCAAGCCCCCATTTTCAAAATGCAAACACACACACACACGCACACATTTTCGAGAAAGGTAGAAAGACTCGTCATACGAGGCGTTTCGGGTGATCTCAATATACTCTTCCCGAAACGTAACGTGACCTCCGAACCTAACAATCTCTGGTACTAAAAAGCTTTTTACTCGTTTTTGCTACCAATAAAAATGACACCCCATTTTCAAAGCCTTTTCCTAAGTTTTTGCTACCAATAAAAATGACACAATTTTTAATCAAAAGCCGTTTCTCAACGTTTGGGATCAAAATACAAAAACCGCGTGGCGACTCCTCTCCTTCCCAAAAAGCAAGGTCTCAGCCACCAACCCTCCGCGAAAGACAACCGCTTCGCTCGCGCGAATCCGGGTAATTTCAACAGGGTGATTTGACAAGGTGAATAGTGATTTTCCACTAATTTAGGGGTGGTTGGCACCCTTAAGGGATGATTGACACGTGTCCAGCATGTGCAAGGCACATGCTGCATGGTAGTATATAAAACTTGGAGAAAACACTATTTGTAAGTCTTTTTCACTCTCTCTAAGCTCTCTTTCTCTCTCTAAGTTTCCATTGTTAACCACCTTGCTATCAGTCACTTATTCTCACGCCGAAGGGGTTTTGCCGGAGCCACTCCTGGCTTAGTTCACGTGTTTGCTTGTGTGTAGATAACGGTTCGATCATACGAAGAAGAGTAGCCGAAATATCCATTATTCTTTTTAGTTTCGGTCCCTGTGCAACACATTAGGCTGTGTAGCATCAGTTAGCAACATAAAATAAGTTTCTAATCTTTAAAACCACATGTTTTGATGAAATTTGGTTCTGCTTATGTGGGACACGGGAGTTTGCTTCGAGAGTTTTGATGTGCCTATGACAAAATATTATGCCCCACAAAGGTTTATCCGGCTCAAGCCCGAATATGATTCTGGTTTTCGTCAAAGTTATGGTTATGGTTCTCGCCAAAGTTATGGTTCTGGTTCTCACCAATGTTATGGTTCTCGAATGTCGCTAATGGCTTGGTTCTCGCATGCCGTCGAGGTTTTGTTGTCGCATGTCGCATGTCGTATGTCGCATGTCGTATGCCGCATGTCGCATATCGCATGTCGTATGTCGCATGTTGCATGTCGCATGTCGCATGTCGCATGTCACATCTCTTTTCTCTCAATATGCTTATGTCTCCAAGTAAAGACCATGTCACATGTCTAGTGTCTTATCTTGATCTTATCCAGACGAAATCTCTTGTTTGATATCCCTCCAATGACGGCGTAACACGTGTAAAGTGAAGATGATAATGATGATGACTATCTTGGCTATATATACTCTCTCCCTCCATTTGCAATGAAAGTTTTTAAGTGATAAACTCTCTCTCTCTTCTCTCTCTCTAGAAAGTAATGTATTATGTTTATATATGAAATGTTATGAATCGGATTGAAGATTTTCACGCCGGAAGATTTTGGGGGGATAGGCCCCCCACCCCTAACGGTGTCTTGTCTTGTACATCCCACATTATATCGGACCCGAGGGACGTTCATCCGGATCACACATCTTTGCCACCCCCGGTCAGCCCTGTGCAACCATTTTGGATGGTAGCATCAAGTTTGTTTCTACGAGCTCTTGTGTGCGGCAGAGATGTCGCCACAATTTTTCATTTGATGCTCGACAGACGAGATAATTTTAGGTCGAGTGGAATCCACATTTTACTAAAACGATCTCAGTTGGACAAGGAGAAAGGAGGATCAACATGACCAAATTTCCATCGCAATCGAGCAGCAGCAAACCGCGGTAGGAGTGATACCAAATCCGTTTTGAAACTTTCATCTAATTAGAGCAATTTTTATTCTACACGAATAACCTATCCACGTCTTACAAGCTATATCGAGCTCGTGTTAGCGATAAAGCTTGCTAGATTACAAATTTATCCTTCCTTAACATTGAAATCACGCCCCGGAGATGCATAAATAGTGTTGATGAACTTGCCTAAAGCATGGCGTAGGCATAACATTTTTAAACGAGAAACAAATACTCCCTCCTCCCACTTCAATTGATACTTATTTTCTTTTTGATTCGTTTCACACCAATTGATATTTATTCAAAATGGAAAGAAATCTTCACTATTTACCCCACTCATTCTCTCTCCTATTTTACTTTTTCACTCACAACATTCTGTCTCCTAAGACTACCCACAGTGGTTTCATCTCACTCCCCCATTTCATCTAACACTTTTTACACTTTTTCTCATCCACCTAATATTTCATCTACCCATTTCATTTACCCCCACTCCAATGGCTAACTTAAATTAAATTTCAACTCCCTCCAACTCATCATTCTATACCCCACTACTTTTATTTTATTTCATTTATATTCTTTATTTTTATGATTAGTAAAATAATAATAATTATTATTATTATTTATAATTAAAAAAATATTTCACACTTAATTAAAAAAATATTGCATCAATTTATAGGTAAAAAAAATATAATGATTTTTTTAAATAAATGCTAAAATGAAGAAGGATAATTGAGAAATGAGTGTTTTTTTTTTGTGTCCAAATCAAATGAAACTTATATCAATTTATAGAGAAAAAAATGATGAAATTTGGTTAAAAAAATATTATTATTAAAAATAAGAAAAATTACAATAAACATAGCTCGCGACACAAGTAATGAAAGACAATAAAATTATTAAATCACAAATTTCCGAACTTTGTCCATATGTGCTTGACTAGATCCTTCTGCAATTGTTGATGAACTCTTGGATCACGCATTTCCGATCTAGTACGCACATGCTCTGCAAATGCAGGTAGTACCTCAGTCGACAATGGTTGTTGTGTACTAGACCCACTTGCCTCGGATTCATCATGATAGTCAAGCCAATTCTGAGAATACGTATCTCGTTCATCCTCAACAATCATATTATGTAATATTATACATGACCTCATGATGATAGCCAAGTCGTCTATCTCTCACATTCGAGCTTCTGCTTCGAATGATTTTAAATCGAGCTTGGAGCACTCCAAATGCACGTTCTATATCCTTCCGACATCCCTCCTGATATTTTGCAAATAGCTTATCTTCATCACTGTGAGAAAGTCTAATTGATTTGACGGAAAGCCTGATCAAGGCTGGGCGGTAGATACCGTCGGCAAGATAATACGCCTATATTATATTGACGTTGATTCACATAGAAATTAACTCGTGGAGCTTTTCCTTGTTCAACTTCATCGAACAATAGCGAACGGTCCAGAACATTTATATCGTTCAATGTGCCCGGACATCCGAAAAAGGAATGCCAGATCCATAAGTCATGAGTGGCAACTGCTTCAACAATAACACTTGTGGTTCCCTTATCACCTCTAGTAAATTGACCTTCCCAAGCGGTAGGACAATTTTTCCATTCCCAAACATGCAATCAACACTCCCGATCATCTCGGAAACCCCAGCATCTCACTAACATGAAGTATTCTTTGCAGGTCATTTTCAGTTGGGGCTCTCAAGTACTCTTGCTCATACAATTGAATGACCCCTTTGCAAAATCTACGTAACGCCTCCAATCTTTGTAGTGCCTCCTATCTTTATGTATTCAACAATATGGCTCGGCGGACATACCATACGCTAACATTCGCATCGCCGTGGTACATTTGCTAATGGAGATAGGCCTTCTTTGCCCAGATCGAATCTTTGTGTGAAGTAGTTGTCATGGTTTGATAGGCCGTGACGATTCGAAGAAAGACATGTTTCGCATTCGATATCGTCGCGGAAGAAATTACTTGTACCTAGCATTTTCAAAGAAAGTAGTCGTCAACCAAACTCTTATCAGAACGGCATGCTCTCTTTTGAAATATTTTCTTTTTTTTTTCGGTGTTTGTTCCAAAAGTGGGTTGACGATAAAACTCTCCTCCCATTCAAGTTGCCTTTTGTAGGCTTCGACATCAAAAGGAACTCTGAATGGATCCATTGGTGTAGGAAGAAGGAAAGATTGAGAAATGAAGAAGGAAAGATTGAGATATGAAGAAGGATCAGTGAGTGTAAATTATTTATAGAGAAAACTAAGTGTCTAGTTGTATTCACGGAGGGGAATAGCTGTCACATTGAAAGTCACAATGAAAGTCCCATCATCACATGGCCACTTATTAATAATTCAGCTCAAATTGAAAACTAAGTGTTTTTTTTTTTTTGTGTTCAAATCAAATGAAACTTATATCAATTTGTAGGGAAAAAAAAATGATGAATTTTGGTGAAAAAAAATTAAAAAAAATAATAATTTACTAGGTAATAATTCAGCCCAAATTGAAAAATAAGTATTTTTTTTTTTGTGTCCAAATCAAATGAAACTTATATCAATTTGTAGGGAAAAAAAATGATGAATTTTGGTGAAAAATAAAATTAAATAAAATTATAATTTATTAGGTAATAATTCAGCCCAAATTGAAAACTAAGTGTTTTTTTTTGTGTCCAAATCAAATGAAACTTATATCAATTTGTAGGGAAAAAAATGATGAATTTTGGTGAAAAAAAAAATTAAAAAAAAAATTAATTTACTAGGTAATAATTCAGCTCAAATTGAAAACTAAGTGTTTTTTTTTGTGTCCAAATCAAATGAAACTTATATCAATTTGTAGGAAAAAAAAATGATGAATTTTGATGAAAAAAAAATTAAAAAAAAATAATTTACTAGGTGATAATTAAGCTCAAAAATTTGGAATAAAAACAATTTTCGAAAATTGAATAATAGAGTGACGCGTGTTGTATAAAAAAAAAAAAAAAAAAAAAAAACAACATTTCAGCTGGATGAAAAGTTTCAGCTGGATGAAAAGTCATTCCACTCCTTTCAGTTAGCCCATTGTAGCATTTCATTTGGTTGAAATGGGTTTCATTTCCCATTTCAACCCACCACTGTAAGTAGTCTAACTATTCCTCCCACTCATTCTCTCTCCTATTTTACTTTTACACTCACAACATTCTCTCTCCACTTTTTCTCTCTCTTACCTTTCCTTAATATGTGTGTCCTTTTTTTTGGTATCCATTGAAGTGGGACGGAGGGAGGGAGTATATTTTTACCAATTAAAAAGTGGTTGGTTGCAAGAATTTATCCATTCTCTGTCATAGCCCGGACACACGATTCAATCAACGCCAATAAATCTACGAACTTCCAGCCATCAATCGGACCAGTAATAAACGACCGTTCGATCTTGCACCCATATTGATCATCACCGTTAATTGTAATTACTTTCAATGTGGCTACGTTCGAGTGGAATCCCAAACTATTTTCCATAATTTTGTAGCTTAAAAACTGTTGGATAGGATAGATTGATATGAGCTTCTCAGTGTGCCCAAATTTTGGCCGTCCGATCAACCATCGGAAGTCGTGGTTGTGCATATACCCCTTCAAGTTTGTAGCATGTAGCAACTAATGGAAGCAGTATGTGTAGGCTGCAAAAATCCTCTACAAATGGCATACTTGTTCTGCTGTGCCTTCAACCTTGGCAGTTGTTTTGCCTTCATATTTTGGCTCTGTTGATTGTTCTTCCATTTGAGAGAGAGTGGCAACTGGCAAGAAACAAAGGTTCAAACCATAGCATATATAGAGAGAGGATTGGTATTCTTTTGACTAGTCTTTCTTTTCGTGAATATAGAGAGAGGATTGGTATTCTTTTGACTAGTCTTTCTTTTCGTGAAAGTACCCTACATATTTCCTCCGCCTCGTAATAAATATCACTTACTCCCTCCGTCCCACACCTAGGTGTGCATTTTGCCATTTTGGGCGTCCCAAACCTACGTGCACATTTCCTAAAATAAAAAAGAATCTTTACTATTTCCTCCACTCATTCTCTCTCCTACATTATTTTAATATTCACAACACCATTATAATTTATTATTCCCTCCACTCATTCTCTCTTCTATTTTACATTCATACTCACAACACTTTCAATATAATACTCCCTCCTTAATTTACGTGCAAAAGTCAAAGTGTACACATAGGTCCGAAACGGAGGGAGTATTTTGCAAGCTAATAAGGTGGGTTGGAGAGAATATATTTTTGCTAAAAATGAAAAACATAATTTTAAAATAAGAAGTTTGATCAAATGTGTGAAGGAGGGGGTGAAGGCGAGTTTTTTTTTTTTTTTGAAATTTCAGCTCCTCTACCGCATCAACAGAACCTCCTGGTTAACGATTTGATTACAAGCCAACATTGTTGGGATGTTGGTGCTATACAGTCAATGTTTAATGCAGAAGTGGCAGCCACAATATTATCCATTCCTCTACACCCTAAGGGAGTTGAAGACAAGTTGATATGGCACTTCTCAAAATCGGGGGTCTACTCAGTAAAGACTGCCTGCCAACTGGCTGCTAATTTGACGTTGAACGGTACATGTCGTGTTCCTGGGAATTGGGACTCGATATGGGCACTGAAAATTCCTCCCAAGGTAAAACATTTTTTACGGCGTTTGGGAAGAAATTGTATTCCTAATAGGAATAGGCTGCTTACAAAGGGAATTCAGATGGAAGATTTATGTGGGGTTTGTGGTGAGCCCCAAGAAGATAATTGGCACTTGTTCTTCTCCTGTGTTCTAGCGAAGGATTGTTGGGCCTTGCTTGGATTGCATCAGACTCTGAACATCTCTACTCACTGTAAGTACACCAATCCAATTTGCAACCCTTTTAGGTGCAATTTAATACGATAAAATTGCATTAAGGGGCGTTTTGGTAAATTCCCGGTCTATTCCGAGACTTCCAAAAACATTTCATAAGTTTCTCGCGAAGGAAGTACTTTTTTGTACTTTGCTCAGGCCAAGGGACCTAAAGGGAATAAATCTATTTTAGACCTTTTGGGTATTATCCCAGAATGTTCCAGAACCAGATTTGGCACCAAAAACGGTTGGTGGCACTTCCTGTCACGCGACAACTCGAAGCCTTGGAAAGTGGTTACAGAGTGCCGTACGACACAAGGTGACCATGATCAGCAGCTATAAATAAGACCCTCCCCCTCTCAGTTTTGGATCCCAATTTCCACTCCCTAATGTCACTCTGCAGAAATCACTCCAGAACCTCTCTCTCTCCTCCTCCCACACAAAAAAACCAACCAATTCCCCTCCAATTCCTTTACCCCTCATACATCCCCTACCCAATTACCCCCATACTTCCCTAAACACCTTGAAGACCTCAATCCAGCTCTCCATCCGTGTCTAGATCTCCACTTCAGAAGCTGAATCGAAGACTTTTGCACCTAACTTAGTGTGGAAGTTGAGGACTACAAGGGTATCATTTCCTTCCCTCTCTCTCTCTCTCTCATCTATTTGTTTCATTGTGATTCCTTTCCCTCCACTTGATAATCAGGCTCCATCTGCCTCATATTATCAAGTGGCAACTACAATCTCTCTGTTTAAATTGTGTTTACTTGAATCCAATTGCATGTTCATGATGTGATCTACTTGTAATTGCAATTTGGATGTCAAGGGAGTGTGGATCTCCCATATCCATACTCCTTTGTTTGATCTGTCTCTGATTCATGTTGTTCTGATTGGCCTTGGTATAATTGATTGATCTGGTTTGGTATCTGTTGAATCTGTTTCTCAATTGTAAGGTTCCTGCAGATGGTAAACATGTGTCATGCGACACACTTGGACACAAGGAATCCTGTGTCACGCGACACATCGTGCCCATCTGCAGGGATCATCCTTCAGTTGTAAGTAGTTAGCTAGTTTGTTTGTCATTCAGTTGGGGTTACTATGTTGTTTTAATGCTCAAATCTAGTCTGTAATTGTGCTTTGTATTCATTTTGAGATTGTTGTAATCTGGGTGATTTTAAGTCTCTGCAAGGTGACCATTGGTGTCACGCGACACAATTGGACATGAGAAGTCCTGTGTCACGCGACATAAGTGGCCCTTTGTAGAAGACTTGATTTCAGTTGTAATCTGCTCTCCTTGCTGTAATGGGATGTGGCCTCCCTGATCAATTGGTCTACAAGTTGTAATAATCTCACTTGTTTAATAAAATTCATGTTTATCGCACTTGCCTATTATCATTGTTTGCACATATTTTGACTTATTTGGATATCTAATTAGAAAGACTCGTCTACGGACGAGGCGTGTTTGGTAAACTCTCGGTTCTTCCCAACACGTAACCTGACCCCCAGACCCATTTCTCTTTCAAAAGGTTTTTCAAAGTGTACCTTTAAACATGGCGTGGCGACTCCTAGTCTTTTTCATTTGAAAACCGAATTATTTTTCGGGCGAGTGCACATTCAGTGGCGACTCTGCTGGGGACACACTTTTGAAAACCTATTTTTCAAAACTAAGAGGGTCATGCTTTCGTTCACTTAGACATCCAATGTATTCATCTTATGTGCATCCTTGATGATCTTGTGCGGTACATGCATTTTGATGAGATTTTGCGACTTGTGTGCCTTTTGTGTGCTTCCTTGTGGCTATTGTGTTATGCTTTGTTGTGTTGCTTTGTTCCTTGCCGAGGAGAGGCAGGGGCGGACTTCATTTTGCAGGAATTTTGGTTCGATGGCCCCTAATGTCAGGTGTGCGGCTACGCCTTTCGCTTCTTCTTTGTCTGTGTCACGCGACAGGAATGGTCACTGGACATGTTTCAGATGTTGGTTTGAGGGCAGCCCCTTGAATCAAAGTTGGCTCAGTTGATTGTTGTTCCCCTTGTTCCCTGTGAGAGTGTCTGTGTCTTCTCTTTTTCTTTTTAAAGTAAATAAATAATAAAATAAATTTTTTTTGATTTTCGTAAATAAAAGAATATAGTCATCCGCACACTACACCACATAAATTTAGAACCCTCAGGTGCGATTGACGGCATCGCGGACGGCCATGAATTTTGCCTACGCTTGAGCGCTTAATGTCAAACCCATCCCCCTAGCGCGTTATAGGTGGCGCCACACTTAAACCTTACCCACGGTTGGTTTTTGATACAACGTTTTAATCACACCAAAGTGAATTGTTTTTTGAAATTTGCAATAGGTCCTTATACCTTCCCCAAAACCTTGCACCTTGTGGGCATGTTGCCAATGCAACATGGTTTCGCGTAGGGACATGTCACTCCCGTGGCGTGTCCTAAACGAGAGATCATGCCGCATTGTCACCGTGCACCGACGAGAGGTCATGTCAGATTTTTCTTGGAAATTCTTCGAGAATACCCGTTATGCTGCCCAAATTTCCCCAGAAATTTGGACCACTCGTCCGTCTCACATCGTGTTAGGTCTTGTTTAGGTATCATTACCTATTATTAATTTCAAATACAAAGCATTTAGTGTAATTTGAACGTTGCGTCCCTAGGCTTCCCCAAGGTGTAGTTTGCGTAAATAAAGGCTTCTCCTTTCCTAACCGTACTTAGTATTAAAACACCGATTCATACTTGAAGATAAAAAAATTGTTTGCGCGAGTCTGTCCCTCTTTTCCTTTCCCTCTCCCGTATTTCCTCAAAAGTCTTCTTCCTCCCCTACCTTATAAACCCGTATCTACCCCTGTAGCTACGGCGAGTTGGATCCGCTCATCTGTTCCGTGAGCTCGTTTGGTCCGGGTTGTCAAAGAAGTTCAAACAGTTTTCGAGGCTTCAATCAGTTCAGTATCATATATGGCCGGGAATGGTGATGTGTTTGCTGCTCAGTCTACTGGAGGTTCGGTTCCGATGGGTCAACCGGGTTTTAACGACATGTCTGCAGAAGAGTTGAGGATAACTTTGGAAGCTGCTTTGGCCAGGGAATGTGAGGCCCGATTGTTGGCTCAAAATGCCAAGGCCCGAGAGGAAGAAGCTCATAACCGCTTTGTTGAGGCCATGAGGGCCCGGGGAATCGCAGTACTCCGTCGAGAAGATGGTTCTTACGAGGAAATTACTGAAGACAGCAACAACGGGATCGGATTTGCCTCTCCTGCCCAACCTGCTCAGCCCAGCTACAATGCTATACCTCCTCCCATGAGCTATGCCCCGCGCCCTGATCAAATGCCATCTCCGGGAGTGATTGTGAATACCCAAGGAAGGTTTCCTCCCCCATCCTCTCAAGTGCTTAACCAAGTTGCTCAGCAAGGTCTTAACAAGAGTGGCGGCCAACTATCGAACTTCTTCGATCTCACTTCCTCTCCAGATCCCAACGCCCCAATGTAAGTACCCAAATCTGGCTCATGCCTTCCGGTTAAAATTCCCGGCAATTTCGGTAAGTTTTCCGGTAATTCCCCAAACCTTCCTAGTGTTCCGGAAACATTCCGGAACTTTTTTTAATTAAATAAGGGTTGAAGGGAATCCTTCCTAATTAAGAAACACGTTTTTCTTAATTAGGAGGGAAGGTTCTAGAATTTGCCACCTTGCATGGTTCTAGAATGCTGAGTCATTGTGGATAATGCCGCACGGCTGCATTAGCTCGCTGACCCTAGCAGACCGGCTTCATTAGCCTTATCCAGACTGCCTATAAATAGAGCCCTCCTCTACCCATTTCATAATCAACAATCAACACACAAATCACCCACAAACACTCCAAAGACGTGAAGAACACTGCTGGAAGATCCAAGAAGGTGAAGAAGAAGACCAAGAAGCTCCCTCCCTCCTCCTTGAAGATCCAAGACCAACCTCTCCTCCTAGCTCCGCCCGACGAAGAAGAAGGAAGCCATTGGTAACCTCGCACGCCCTAACCTCGCATCCTAATTGCTTTATAAATTGCTCATTGCATTACCTTTATATTGCTTGAGACTTGGTAGATTAAAGATCATATCTTCATATTCCCCCTTCCCCTTTTGCATGCATTAGACATCATTTGTCATAAAAATGTAGTCTTTTCCCATAAAGGTGCATCCTTTGCACCTAAAATCCCCATTTTCAAATAAAAATGTCATCTTTATGCATCATTTGCATATAAAAATCAAATCATTCCAATCAAAATGCATCATTTGCATCCAAAATCATCTTTCCAAGCATCATTTGCTTTAAAGACCATGTCTTTACCATAAACTAGCATCATATGCTTTTCAAAATGCAATCTTTATGCATCATTTGCATAATGAATGCCAATTTCTTCAACAAAAATGCATCATTTGCATAAAAATCAAATCTTTATGCATCATTTGCAATAAAGATCATTTCTTTAAACTAAGTGCATCATTTGCAACCCAAAAATGTCATCTTTTCATTAAAGTGTCATTTTTTACATACATTTCCCCCATTCCCCCATTAGCAACCTAGGAACGGACCGGTGTAAAAGATCCTATCTTTACATCGTTCCTTCCATTAAAGGTTCCATAATCTCTTTAGAAAGGGACACCTTGAACCCTATATCTCCAATTATCGCTTAAGAAAGAGTATGAAGCATCTATATGAGCTCGACCGTCTTAAAGCGTAGGATTGATGGGCTAAGGACCTTCCTTTTCTAAAGAACCTCATCTTTGATCATAAAGAGAGTCATTCTCTCGATCACGCAAGTCCCGAGGGTCCCGAGGTTAAAATGCGATGATCACAAATCACAAGATGAGGGCGGGATCATAATCCCAAATACATAAAATACCAAGAAATCTCGAGCGACAACCAACAAATGGTTTGTACGCCCGGAAGGCGACTTGGGACATTCCCTCCTTATTTTCAAACACATGCACACAAGAAAGCACGCAAGCAAGCACGATTAATGAAATCATGGGAGACTTGCTCCGGCAAGGCACCTTGGGTGAACGCCAAACGTTCTTCCCAAGGGGTAACTTAACCTCCGAACCCATAAAACCTTTTTTTCAAAGTTTTGAGGTAATCAAAATGGCGTGGCGACTCCGTTTTTCAAATTAAACCGGATGTCTTCAAACTCGCGTGAATCCAACAAAAACAAAATTTGGGCACACATTCACAGTTTGGCGACTCCGCTGGGGAATATCCCAAAGGAGAAAAGCTTTTATTTTTAAAACAAAAATCGATACTCGGTATATAGGTGGAAACCACTTACCCTTCCTGTACACTCCCTGATGTGGGAGTTGGGATAACCGGTGGTTTAACAATCCACGTACCAGTATCCCTTTTCGAAAATTTTTTTTGAAAAAATAAAAGAAAGCTTTTCCCTTTGAGCGGGTTAGACTCCCATCGCCGATTTCATTAATCATGCTTGCTTTCTTTACCCTGCATTGCATCATTTGCATCTTGGAATCTGTGCATACTTTGAACGGGAAACAACCCGAAAAATAGCAAAAGGAGTGGAACCTGGAAAATTGATCCATGCAGTCGTACGACTCAATCCTCATTGGATTCTGATCGGGCGACCTCAGTGGCAATTCCACCAGGAAAAATCATGGTTAATCTGGCAGTCCTAGCAGCTTGGGGCTACTCAGCTCCATGATCGACCGGGGCTCCCGAGAAAATTTACGTGCTTATGTGTTGCATTCTCCCCGTCCCGAAAATCATTCCTTTAAAACACATTTATGAAAATCTCTGTTTTAACTCAAAAAGGAACATTTTTAGGAGATCGCACACTACGCGCACCTGATATATCCTGTACACTTTTACACGCACGTCCCTTAAACCCGAGGGTGGTTCCAGCTGCAGTCACGGACAGCCTTACGATGCTCCCGGGCGCGCACGGAATCATCCCAACCTCCCCATGGCAGCCAGTGTCGACCAATGCACAGTCCGTGTCACACGTTTCAAAAAACCGTGACTTTTGGTTGGTTTTTGGTCTAGTCCGTGTCATATAGCCCAGTTGCATACCCTCGTAAAGGTCAAGCCTTAGTTCATAACGGAAGAAGAACTCTGCCAAAATTCCAACAAGGAAAAATTGGCGAGATCTCAACTCCGACATTGACTATTGACCTTGACCTGCACGGAATGCGTAAGAGTCAAGACCGAGTCTTTGCCAACAAATCAAAAGATCTTTCGCTCAAGCGAAGCTCTGCCGAAATTCCGACAAGGAAAAATTGGCAAGATCTTGACCCGGCATTGACTTCGATTCTAACTCACGCCCGGCGTATGCAACGAAGTTCAATGTGACACTGTGTCATCCGGCTTTTGCCGCCCGACCCATGCCTATTATCTTCTCGGACATTACCGAAAGTCAAAACGTCATTCGCTCAAGCGAAATTCTGCCAAAATCCTATCAAGGCAGAAAGACGAGACTTTCCCGGTATTGCCTTGACTATAATCCGCATCGCTCGTGCGTTGAAAGTTCCTATGACCCGCTAGACCCGTTAGGAGCGTTCTTTACTCTCGGTCGGTGGGATCCGCGTGCCCTATAGGACCCTCGCCCGGGGCTGTCCACCCTGGGAGGTCGAAATACAGGTGGAATACGAGGGGCTTATAGACGTAGTGACGGAACCCACTGATCCAGGATCTAGTGTAGTTACGAAAAAGAAGGGCAAATCCCCTTTTCCAACCAAATAGATATTAATAAAAGACACTGTTTTAAGTAAACTGGAAGATTCTAATTTGCATATTGCCTGAGCCTTCAGCCTAAACACCTACCCCGAGTCTAAACCTTTCCTATCCCTTTCCCGCAGCGAGAAAGAAGTGGGTGAGAACACCGGGTCAGCGACTTGTTAGCGCAGAATTCTCAGACAGTTCGCGAATCCTCGGTTGGTCATCCGTAGAGTCGAATGTCCGATTCGACAGAGAACAACACTGGTTTGGGTAACCAGATGACTAGGGAAGAAGAGCTAGCCTTAGCCTTGGAAAATAGTCGTAAGGCCCATGAGGAACAGCAAGCCATGCTCATTGATGCGCTACGCCGTCATGGGGTCCAGATAGTGGTAGAGCCCAATGGTTCCTTGGTTATGGTAGAAGATGAAACTCCAGAAGTAACCATCTCAGCCCCTCTAGCCTATAACCAGTGCCCTCCTCCACCCACATATGAGCCTTTGCCAAAGACTGTCCCTTTTCAGCCTTTTCCGGTATCCCAAGCCATTAGGGTCCCGACACCCTCTCCTCCTCAGATAAGACCTAGCTTTGTTCCCTACCAACAGAGAACAAACGCCACAGCTATTCCTGTAACGCAGCCTCTGCATTACCCTATGGGATTCGCTCCCTCTCCCCAATATGGGCCGTCCCAGACAACTTCCAGGCCTCAGAATCAATCAAGTGACCTTTTCAGCTCCTGCCCTGCCACAGCAGATCTTCCACCCCCAACCTTGCCAATAGGATCCCACGAGGCTCCTTTTTCCTACTTCTGCAACTATGAGCCTAATTCCTATGCCTCTGGTCAATCGCAGGGAAACACCGGACCAGGCCAAGTTTACACCTATTTCCCTTCTAAAGACTCCCAAGCCATGGTACCAGCTACCACTGTGCCACCCACAGTCCTGCCACTCAAATCTGACAAGCCTGCTTCAGAGTCGAAACCGTCCCCCGACCCCAACATGACTTGGTTGATGGAACAAGTTAAGTCAATGCAAGAGAGGTTCGGAGAACTGAATCCCAAAAAGGCGGCATATCAGATTACTGATCCTAGCAAGATTGTCTTCCGATCAAATCCCTCCTGCCATGAGAATGATGAGAAAAATGGGTTATCTTCCGGGACTTGGATTGGGTGGAAGACTTCAGGGTCGCAATACCATCATCAATGTAAAGGAACAGAATACCAGATACGGCAAGTGGGTACAAACCAAATGGCGAAAAGATAAAGGGGTCCGGCTTCATCCCTACAGTTTATCCTCGACCCATTATTTTACAAAAGGCGAGACACAATACGATAAAAGTGATCACCGGATCTCCTTGCGAGAAAACCCTTACGGATAATCACGAGAAAGTAAGGGGAAAGCCGCCCAATCTGTTCGAAGAATGTTCCTTGACTTGCCGGACATTCACGGGGCCACCACTACCGTTCGAACGAGTATGTCTTCAAAGGGAACTCGAACAACGTCAAAGAGTCGGCATCCGAGGGTAATGGACTTCTCTGCTTTCGAGTTAGCTCTTCCGAAGATCGGCCAGATAGAAGCCGCCAGATGTGAAGACAGTGAGTGGGGCTTGCTACGGTTGTTTGATGAAGAAGCACAGATCCCATATTTGATCAACTTCAGCTCGGATGATGAGATAGTTGCCGTAATTGGAGACGGTGGTGAAAATCCTTTTGATCCCCGCACTTTGGTAACTAAGACGAAATGCCGTTGAAGAATTGGGAGACGTTCTCGGGATCGATAGCCAACAAAGAAATGATAGAGGAGCTTGGATTGGTACCCGTCCTTTTCAACCCAGCCGTGTCAAACACCTGTTGTCCATACAATGAAGTCAGAATCTTTGAATTCCAGTCCTACGAGTCATCCGAAGGCCTCACGCCCGAGGATTATCAAAATGTAATCGATGTCATCTTTCCCCTTATTTTGAATGAAATGACAACATCTTTTCGAGTATCCTCTTATTGCCAACTTAACAAATGATAAATTAACTCAAAACTTAACAACAGTTAATAATGAATCATTTGAACAAGATGCAAACACACACTAAATGAACAATACATTAAAGAAATCTTTAAGCGGGTTTCGTAAAAGAGGAAAACCGGGCCCAAGTACGAGGAGGTTTTGACAAGTGTGAACTTGGGTACTATCGAGGAACCTAAAGAGACACGGATCGGAAACTTCTTCCAGTGGGGTTGAACGGGACTGATCGATCTCGCTCAGTGGAATACGTCGACGTGTTTGCATGGTCATACAGGATATGCGGGGCTAGACAGTTCGATAGTAGAGCACGTAATCCCTCTAGCACCAGATGCTAAACCCGATGCAAACCGAGAAAGATCAAGCTGAATGGTCCCCTGCGGTCCTCATATGAATGCCGAGCTCGATGCAAGTGATCCTCGGAATGGGTTACTCTTGGATTTCCATGGAAACAGATCGTGTCCGGCACGTCCGAGCATGAGACAAGTGCCGGCGGTTTGCCAACCTCAACCATCTCCCGCCTCATGACCTGCGCATGACGACTCCTTGGCCGTTTGCAACTTGGGGTATTGACGTGATAGGGAAAATAGCCCCGACAGAAGCAATGGGCATGAATTTGTGCTAGTAGCCATCGATTACTTCACCAAGTGGGTAGAGGCCAAGTCCTACAAGGTCCTCACTTCCGAGGAAAAGTGGCCCAATTCATCAAAGAAAACATAATGTGCGAGATATGGGGTGCCCAACGAGATCATTTCCGATAATGGGTCGCACTTTGAAGGGGACTGCGATAGGTTGCCGTCGGAATTCAGAATCACTCGCCACAAGTCGTCTCCGTCACGGACCTCGGACTAATGGAGCCGTGGAAGCTGCTAATAAGACGCTCGAACGGATCATCAGGAAGATGGCCACCCGTGGTCGTGATTGGCCCGAAAAGCCGCACTTGGCACTCTGGGGCTACGCAACGTCGTCGTAGCGGCTACAGGAGAAACTCCTTTTGCCTTAACCTACGGGATGGAAGCAGTGTTGCCGGTGGAGTTGGAAATCCCGTCATTAAGGGTCCTCCTGGAAACGGTGTCAACGAAGCGGAATGGTTGCGCGGCGGCATGATGAGTTAGCCACGCTTGACAAGAGAAGGCTAAAAGCCATGGAACACACCCGAGCCTACCAGAGGCGAATGGCGGGCGTTTGATAAAAAGGTCAAGGCCAGAGACATCAAAGAGGGTGACTTAGTGTTGAAAGTGAAGCCCCCTACCAGAGACAACCCCCTGGGAAAATGGGAACCCGTTTGGATCGGCCCTTATGTGGTGCAGAAGATACTATCGGGAAGAGCTATGAAGCTTGCAGACCTGGACGGCAATCCCTTTGTCCACCCAGTCAACGGTGATAAGCTCAAAAGATACTATGTCTAAAAGAAAAAAAATAATAATAAAAAAATTATAAAAAAAAAAAGTGCAAAAAGAGTAATACCCAGCTAGGCTGAAAACCCCAAAAAAGGGCGGTCTAGGCAAAAAACAGGGCTGCACATGAAAAAATTAGTTCACCAGAATGAACTACGAAGACCTGAGCCCCTTAGTCTTTCTTGTAAAAGGGAAACGTAGGCAGCCATATATGGTTCGGTCTAAACAATAAAAAGGACGATTAAGTTTCCATGAAATGTGTCCTAATCAATAAAAAAATAAGACATTTGAATTTCCATGAAACGTGTCTTGACTAATTTTTAAGATAATATTTCTTGTTCATTACAAGTTAAAAACTTCTTGATGAGTTCAAGCACGGTCTACCTCTTGACTCTGCTAACCTGCTACAAAGATCTAAAATACAATAAAATGCCTAAATAAACTAATGTGTTTGCAAAATGGCAATAAGAGAATCCTAAGAAAAGATCTCGCGTCGTCATTCGCTGAGTCTTCTTTGGTCTTCTTCCCTTTTCCGCGGCCCCGTCGAGTCTTCTTCCTCTTTTTGTCTATGATGTCGGTATCCCTCATCCCGACCTCCGGTATCCTCACTGGAGCCTCTACCAAACCCGTGTCAATAAGTGCTCTCTCTACCCTAGCACGAGTCCGCACTTCCTCCCTCGAGCCTCGGTCAAAGGAGCGACCTCGGACAACCTCTTGTACCGAGCCTCCATATCCTCGACCAAGTCACCTGACCGGTTATGGCGACTCGCCTTAGCCTCGGTCTCCTCAAAGTCCTACTCGAGTCGCAGTCGGCTCCCAATAAAGCTCGACGTCTCTCCTCCAAGATGACCTGAGTCGCTCCCATCTCCCTCTCGTACCAATCCAAGTAGACAAGTGGTCAAGATGGTGCTCTTCCTGCTCCTGAAGATAGCCCCAGGTGGGAAAGCGGCATGTGTCCAAGCCCTCGAGAAGAAAGAGAAGCCGGCCGGATCCCTCATGTCCAATGACACCACTTCCATGGTCCGGATGTCCTCCCAATCACTCAATGGCTCCTGTAAAGCCCCAAACTGCTTGGATACTAAGTAGGGTATGTAGAAGGATGACCGGCAGAATCACGGAACCCTCACAAGATAAGACTCCTGAAATATCCTCCCTGATGCCGCAACCTCCAATGAGGAATCCACCAACGGATGTACGAAGTGGATAGCCTAGCCATCGTCAGCTCCCAGCTACCCTGGTCCTGTTGCCTTGGTGCACCCCTCCGAGAAATCACCCAAGGGCACTGAGTCGGCAAAGCCCCAGGCAAAGCCCCGAGCCTCTCTGCGGCCATAAGGTCAACACGGCGGACTCCCGGATCTCATGAAATGGTCTCCCGAGACATCCCGTCAATCCCATGAAGTGTCTCTCCCAAAACCAATGGGACAATATCCTTCCCGGCCTTGCAGTCTCTAACCATGTCCAAGAGACCACTATGACAGATCCCCACGGACTCGGCGGTGAACGGAATGCGGAGAATACGCAAAGCATGAATGCGTCCATAGCCACCGTGGTTGCAGCCATATCGGAGACCTAAACCTGCCCGGATATCGAAAGGTCAATCCTATTTCGGGCTATCATCATCCTCTCGGCCTCTCCCAAAGGGAATCTGCGCGAGAAAAGATGCAAGCTTTACCGTCACCGGCACGTCTCCGATCAGCGGAATAGATATAGCCTCAATCTCGGGACCCCAAATCAAGGCTCGGAAGTCTTCATGCTTCGGGACGATCTCGTTGTAAGAAAAGCAGTAAACATGTCTCCGGACGTCCCAGAACTTTTCTGCGGCTCTCAAAATGTCCCAATCGGGCGGGAGATCCCTCAAATGCCATAAAGACTTGATCTTGAAGGAAGAATCAAGCAGTCCCTATGAGATTGGAAGTTGTGTCTCACCCAAGATTGAAGATCGGACGAAACGGTCTCGCTTCCCCTTTGCAATCTGACGGGCTTCTCCATCGCAAAAGGACCAAAGATGGTGCTTTTAGGTCCAAAATGGGCTCTGGGAACAATTGGGACAGGTCTATGTTGAAAATGAAATGAAATGGCCAAGCCTTGCTTTTATTCGTAAAAATAAACCAGCCTGTTCGTAACCGTGAGCCGCACGGCTTCATTTGCCCTGTAGACCTATCCGCACGGCTACATTAGCCCTCTGTGTAAAAAATTCTGCAGAACCAAAGTTGCTGCCCAAGGGAGTTTTCACCCCACTTTTTCAACCAAAACCTGTACAAAAACATATCCAGAAGCCATTCAAGTATTTATACACCATTATAAATCACTTTGGCCCATTTTCAGCCCCGATTCCAAGCAGAAAATCGCCCCAAGGCTCAGATAATATGCAAATTGAAAAAGCATGAATTAGAAAAGCAAATAAAACATAAGTACAATGTCTTCGCCCCATCGGCGCCCAAATAAAGCAAAAAATAAACAAAATGTGCATAAAAAAGTGTTCATTGTTTGTTCTGTTCCTAAATCTACTCTAGAGACCTCCTAGGCCTCCGATTCTTCTTCTTCCTCCTCATCGCTGCTCAGCTCATAGATGCTGGCCTCCCTCATCAGGTCCTCCTGGTCGCTCACGTCAGACAAATGGACATTATCGTGCCCGTACTCAGCCAGCTGCTCCAAGATGTCAGCATTGGGTCCCCGCCCCCGAGGCATGGCACTGGAAGAGTACTCCGAGGCCGATGAAGAGGATGATGTGCCCCCGACGTGCCTCCTTTTGCGCATTGGCTCCTGCACGCTTGTTTCCGCTTTGGTAGCGCAGGCCAGCTTCTTGACAAGGGATCGACACACGTCCTTCCAGCCCCTATTTCCCGCCCGACCCGCCTTATCGTAAGTGCGAGCCGAACCCGAGAAAAAGAAGAGAAAAGTCTCGAAAAATCTCTAAAATCTCGTAAAATTGCAAAAAGCGTAAAAATGCGAAAGCCGAAAAGTGGAAAGACCCTAAAAGTATACTTACAGTGCTATCAGCGGCAGTGGTATACCGGGGCTCCTAGCGTCGGGGAGACAGTATCCTCATCCTCCTCGGTACTCCATGGACCACGTAGGACAGATGCGCAGGAGGGATCGGCGGAGTCGGATGGGCTCATCCTCCCCATATCCACGGTGACCGCCGGCCGCTACTAGCTTCGTGGCGTCCTCAGCGGCTCCTGACAAACACGGCGTAGGGGTATCCATGTCGAAGTACTCCTCGGCGGCCACGCCTTCCCGGTACTGGCAATCTCATCCTCTCGGCCAATCCCCGGGCCGTAGCATCCGTGCTGGAGGATCCTGAGGAGTAATGGCGTCCAATGGAGGGACATGGCCATGCTGCCTCAAGAAATGGTCCCCCAAGTAAATGACATCACATGTCAGCCCAGTGAGCCACCTCCTCTGCCTAGTCGCCTCAATGGCATCTCCCAGCAAGATCTCTGGATACCTGCCCCAAGGGTAGAAGTCCACTCCATCGTGCCCGTCCTTGTTGATGATCGGCCTCACCATTTTGTAGTCGAAGGTGATCCGGGTCTTCCCCGTGAATTTATCCCTCGCATCTCCCCTCCAGCGAACCATAGCAGGGAAGATGGTGACATCACTCTGCTGGTTCCAAGGAAAGAACCCGATCACCTCGCAAAACCAGGCCTGCATATTCAAAACATCAAAAGGTCATTCTCTCTCTCATAAAAGTCTCAAGACAAAAAAGAGAAAAGAGAAAAGAAAGGAGAGTACCTCAAGGGAAAATGAAAAGCAGTCCATGGAAGCAGCTTTGTTCCGACTGTACATGTCCAACGAGAAGTAGAGCTCCGCCAATCCGGCCTCTCCCCAAGAGACCGTCCCTATCCCATCCACATCCTCCAGAGAATCGAGGAGGCAAGTCATGACGGGCGTCCTGCACTAGCAAAGATAGTGACTGATAGCATCAACCATATGAATGCTCTAGCCAGTTTCTTTGGGCGGCCACATAATTAGCAGCAAAGTTCTCGCATGCAAGTCTCCAACCGCCACCTCGACGTTCCGCGTCTCCATACCCGGCCCTTGGGAATCAGCTCAAACCCAACCAAAGCCCTGGAACTCCTCGACGTAATGTGGTCTCTCCAAGTCACGGGCCTCCCGTGAACCGTAGGCCGCAATAGCTGTGAAATCAGCGGGAGTCACTGTCAGCTCTCCCCAGCTCAGGTGGAAGCTATGGGTGCTATCCCACCAAAACTCAGAAAGGGCCTGGACCAAGCCCTTGCTCTTCGAGGTGATATGGATCCCCCTGCCGATAGCCTCGACGAACGAATCTAGGCCGGTAGCCCTCACCAAATTCTTGGGGTTCACCCCATTCTTCTCAAAATCCGGCATCCTCTGCCAAAGCCTGACCGCTATCTCTGATGGTCCTCTAGACTTGTTCTCCTGTAGACAAGCACAACAAAGAAGTGTGTCAATCATTCATCATTTTCAAAAGCATGCATATATTCACAAAAGCGCACATGTTTTCAAAAGAAAATCATTCACAAAAAAGTTTTTCTAGCATCATTTGCATCAAAAAAGCGTCTTTCATCACTTGAAACGCGTCATGTCAAGTCCCATTGCTTTCCTAAAGCACAAAATCACAATTTTCACAATTCTTTGCACATAAGCATTATTCTTTCAAAAATGGCATGCATGAATCCTTTTCATATTCCAAAATCATGTTTTCTCAAAATTTTGACCTAGTTCTAGCACATGCAAGAACTCCGTCTCACTTTAGACAATTTTTTCATTCTTACTTTATTTGCGAGAAAAAAGTGGGTCATTCCCATTATTTTTGTCAAACAAATTGCACATTGCATATTCTTAACCTCATAGGTTATTCATCAATGTCTCAAAGTCATTCAAAAAATCCTAGAAAATTCCTAAAATTCGGGTCAAGCCCTAAATCATTCAAAATTCAATCAAAATCGACGGATTTGAGCAAAATGAGAATGCTTACCCCAACCGATCGAGGGTTCGTTGATTTATGCTCCCTTCTCCCCGGATAGAGCTCCGATGGAGGCGTAAGGAAGTCATACTTCCTCTCCGTCCGAACAAGCTCCTTCCTCCTCCTTCTCGCAGCCGCGGAGATGTTCCTTCTAGCTTGCCTCGGCATTGGGTTCCCCTCCGGATCCATTCCAAATCAGTAGAGCCAAAGGGAATTGAAAGAATTTCAAAATTTCTCTCCCTTCTCCTCTCTCTTCCTTGGCAGTTCTTGGGCGGCAATAATGCCCAATGGCCCGTTCAAACCTGTTTTAAATAATCTGGAAAAAACAGGTCTCTAGCCGTACGGCTCATTTTTCTCCATCTCATTGTAAGTACCCAAATCTGGCTCATGCCTTCCGGTTAAATTTCCCGGCAATTTCGGTAAGTTTCCCGGTAATTCCCCGGACCTTCCTAGTGTTCCGGAAATGTCCTGGAGCAGTCCCAAATTAAATTAAGGGCTGAAGGGAGCCTTCCTAATTAAGAAAACACGTTTTTCTTAATTAGGGAGAAGGTTCTAGAATAATGCCACCTTGCATGGTTCTAGAATGCTGAGTCACAATGGATAAGCCCGCACGGCTGCATTAGCTCGCTGCCTCTGGCCGCACGGCTTCATTAGCCTTATCCAGACTGCCTATAAATAGAGCCCTCCTCTACCCATTTCAACACACAACAACAATACACACAATTCAGAGCAATACACTCAGTCACTCCCAAGACGTGAAGAATATTGGTGAAGGCTCAAGAAGGTGAAGAAGAAGGCCAAGAAGCTCCCTCCCTCCTCCTTGAAGATCCAAGACCAACCTCTCCTCCTAGCTCCGCCCGAAGAAGAAGGAAGCCATTGGTAACCTCGCACGCCCTAACCTCGCATCCTAATTGCTTTATAAATTGCTCATTACATTACCTTTATATTGCTTGAGACTTGGTAGATTAAAGATCATATCTTCATATTCCCCCTTCCCTTTTGCATGCATTAGACATCCTTTGTCATTAAAAATGTAGTCTTTATCCATAAAGGTGCATCCTTTGCACCTAAAACCCCCATTTTCCAATAAAAATGTCATCTTTATGCATCCTTTGCATATAAAAATACAATCTTTTTCAATAAAAATGCATCCTTTGCATAAAAATCATGTCTTTACATTCAAAATGCATCCTTTGCAATAAAGATCACTTCTTTAAATCAAAAAACATCCTTTGCAACCCAAAAATGTCATCTTTTCACTAAAGTGTCATTTTTATCATACATTCCCCCATGTCCCCATTAATAACCTTGGAGCGGACCGGTGTAAAAGATTCTATCTTTACATCGTTCCTTCCATTAAAGGTTCATGATCTCTTTAGAAAGGGATAACCTTGAACCCGATATCTCCGATTATCACTTAAGACGAGCATGAAGCATCTATATGAGCTCAATCGTCTTAAGGTGTAGGATTGATGGGTTAAGAACATTTCCTTCCTAAAGAACCTCATCTTTGACCAAAAGAGAGTCATTCTCTCGATCACGCAAGTCCCGAGGGTCCCGAGGTTAAAATGCGATGATCACAAGTCATAAGATGAGGACGGGATCATAATCCCAAATACATAAAATTCCAAGGAATCCCGAGCGACAACCAACAAATGGTTTGTACGTCCGGAAGACGACTTGGGACATTCCCTCCTTATTTTCAAACACATGCACACAAGAAAGCACGTAAGCAAGCACGATTAATGAAATCTTGGGAGACTTGCTCCGGCAAGGCACTTTGGGTGAACGTCAAACGTTCTTCCCAAGGGGTAACTTAACCTCCGAACCCAAGTAAAAACCTTTTTTTCAAAGTTTTGAGGTAATCAAAATGGCGTGGCGACTCCGTTTTTCAAATAACTCGGATGTCTTCAAACTCGCGTGAATTCGACACAAAATTTGGGCACCACATTCACAGTTTGGCGACTCTGCTGGGAAATACCCAAAGGAGAAAAGCTTCTATTTTCAAAACAAAAAAAAATTGATACTCGGTATATAGGTGGAAACCACTTACCCTTCCTGTACACTCCCTGACGTGGGAGTTGGGATAACCGGTGGTTTAACAATCCACGTACCAGTATCCCTTTTCGAAAAAAACAATTTTGAAAAAAAATAAAAGAAAGCTTTTCCCCTTTGAGCGGGTTAGACTCCCGTCGCTGATTTCATTAATCGTGCTTGCTTTCTTTACCTTGCATTGCATCATTTGCATCTGTGCATACTTTGAACGGGAAAAAAACCCGAAAAATAGCAAAAGGAGTGGAACCTGGAAAATTGATCCATGCAGTCGTACGGCTCAATCCTCCTTGGATTCTCGACCGGGCGACCTCGCTGCAATTCCACCAGGAAAAATCATGGTTAATCTGGCAGTCCTAGCAGCTTGGGGCTACTCAGCTCCATGACTGACTGGGGCTCCCAGAAAATTTACGTGCTTATGTGTTGCATTCTCCCCGTCCCGAAAATCATTTCTTTAAAACACATTTCTGAAAATCTCTGTTTTAACTCAAAAGGAACATTTTTAGGGAGACCGCACACTACGCGCACCTGATATATCCTGTACACTTTTGCACGCACGTCCTTCAAACCCGAGGGTGGTTCCAGCTGCAGTCACGGACAGCCTTACGATGCTCCCGGGTGCGCACGGAATCATCCCAACCTCCCCATGGCAGCCAGTGTCGACCAATGCACAGTCCGTGTCACACGTTTCAAAAAACCGTGACTTTTGGTTGGTTTTTGGTCTAGTCCATGTCATATAAGCCCAGTTGCATACCCACGTAAAGGTCAAGCCTTAGCTCATAACAGAAACCAAGATTTTCGCCCAAGCAAAATTCTGCCGAAATTCCGACAAGGAAAAATCGGTGGGATCTTGACTCCGACATTGACTATTGACCTTGACCCGCACGGAATGCGTAAGAGTCAAGACCGAGTCTTTGCCAAAAAATCAAAAGATCTTTCGCTCAAGCGAAGCTCTGCCAAAATTCCGACAAGGAAAAATTGGCAAAATCTTGACCGGCATTGACTTCGATTCGACTCACGCACCGCGTATGCAACGAAGTTCAATGTGACACTGTGTCATCCGGCTTTTTACCGCCCGACCCATGCCTATTATTCCCACGGACATTACCGAAAGTCAAAAACCGTCATTCGCTCAAGCGAAACTCTGCCAAAGATCCGTCAAGGCAGAGACGAGACTTTCCCGGTATTGCCTTGACTATAATCCGCATCGCCGTGCGTTGAAAGGTCCTATGACCCGCTAGACCCGATAGGAGCGTTCTTTACTCTCGGTCGGTGGGATCCGCGTGCCCTATAGGACCCTCGCCCGGGCCGCCCACCCCGGGAGGTCGAAATACGAGGTGGAATACGAGGGGCTTATAGACGTAGTGACGGAACCCACCGATCCAGATCTAGAGTAGTTGCGAAAAAGAAGGCCAAACCCCTTTTCCAACCAAATAGGAATAAATAAAAGACATGATTTTAAGTAAACTTGAACATTTAATGTAATTATAATTGCATTTTCCTATCTCTGATACCCTTAATCGAGACCTCCTCGGTCCGATTTCTGATTTTTCCGATCCCGACCTTTCATGGTCAAATCCATAATCGGGACCTCCTCGGTCCGATCTCATATTTTCCGATCCCGACCTTTCATGGTCAAATCCATAATCGGGACCTCCTCGGTCCGATCTCATATTTTCCTATCCCGACCTTTCATGGTCAAATCCATAATCGGGACCTCCTCGGTCCGATCTCATATTTTCCTATCCCGACCTTTCATGGTCAAACCCTTAATCGGGACCTCCTCGGTCCGATTTCCGATTTTCCTATCTCGACCTTTCATGGTCAAACCCCTAATCGAGACCTCCTCGGTCCGATTTCCGATTTTCCCGATCTCGACCTTTCATGGTCAAATCCCTAATCGAAACCTCCTTGGTCCGATTTCCTATTTTCCTGTCCCGACCTTTCATGGTCAAATCCCTAATCGAGACCTCCTCGGTCCGATTTCCAATTTTTCTATCTCGACCTTTCATGGTCAAATCCCTAATCGAGACCTCCTCGGTCCGATTTCCAATTTTTCTATCTCGACCTTTCATGGTCAAATACCTAATCGAGACCTCCTCGGTCCGATTTCCGATTTTCCTATCTCGACCTTTCATGGTCAAACCCCTAATCGAGACCTCCTCGGTCCGATTTCCGATTTTCTATCTCGACCTTTCATGGTCAAATCCCTAATCGAGACCTCCTCGGTCCGATCTCCGATTTTTCCATCTCGACCTTTCATGGTCAAATCCCTAATCGAGACCTCCTCGGTCCGATCTCCGATTTTTTTCATCTTGACCTTTCATGGTCAAATTCCTAATCGAGACCTCCTCGGTCCGATCTCCTATCTTCCCATCTCGAACTTTCGCGGTCAAATCCCTAGTCGAGACCTCCTCAGGTCCGATCCCCAATTTTCAAGGTCTCATCTTTTCCGATCAATTAGGATTAGGAGAAAATGTGTTTCGAGCAAAAGTTAAAGCGATAAGTGCACGTTACTTGAGCCTTCAGCCTAAACATTTACCTTCGAGTCTAAACCTTATCTATCCCCGAGTCTAAACCCTGCCTATCCCTTTCCCGCAGCAAGAAGGAGGTGGACAAGAATACCGGGTCAAGCAGCTTTTCGTAAAACCTTAGGTTCGTATAGTTCATCGCCTCGCCGAATGGCGATTTGACAAAACAAAGTGAGGGTGCGGTGAAGTCATATGGTTAGGAAGGAAGAGTTAGTCCCGGCCTTGGAAAGTGCCCATAAGGTTCATAAGGAACAAGAAGCCATGCTTATCGATGCGCTCCGTCGTCATGGGGTTCAGATAGTGGTCGAGTCCAACGGTTCCCTGGTTATGGTAGAAGATGAGACTCCAGAAGTAGCCATCTCAGCTCCCTCAGCCTATAACCAATACCTTCCTCCATCCACATATGATCCCTTGCCAAGGACTACCCCTTTGCAGTCCTTTCCAATGTCCCAAGCCATCAGGGCTCCAACACCCTCGCCTCCTCAGATAAGACCCAGCTTTGGATCCTCCCAAACAGATCCCAAGCTTACCCCTCAAAGTCCTCCTGTGTTCACTTCCTTCCATCAATATGCTCGGCCAACAAAGTTCGTCCCGTGACTTTTCGGGCCCGTTTCTTTGGACACCTTGTCCTTGCTCCACTCGCTCCGTGGCCTCAAATCCCTCCACTTCCACCGAGATCATGGGCACATAATGGAAGTCGAGGTTACCGTAAAACGGAAAGCTCAAGTGTCCTTGATCCCAACGGCAAATAAGAGTAGCTAGGCTAGGGATTACCTATCCTCAAAAAAAAAAAAAAAAAAAAAAAAGAGAAATAGTCTCTCGCCCAACCTTCGTAGGTTCTAGTACTTTTCTCTTTCAATCAAGTCCTCTACGGACATTGTATTTAATCTTCAATTTTTTATAAAAGAGTCTTCTTCTTTTCTTGCTAGACTTAAGACATTATTTGCACACCTACATTACATTTAATGAAATGGTTTTATTTTATATGATCACTTGCATTGCTCAACAAGTAATCTCTCGAAATAATTCACGTTCTGATTAATCGGTGTGAGAAAGTCAACCAATGCTCTCCCTATACACCTTCCTTATCCCACAAAAGGCCTCCATCAAGCCATACACTTTCCTTACTTCACAAAAGCCTTCATTAAGCCATACACTTTCCCAATCATGCCCCCACCTTCATCTTGACCAAGTCAACGACGGCGGCAACGTCAAGGGACAACAAAAGGCCACTCAGCTTCGAAAGATTGACCCCGTGTCGACAACAACATAGGAGCTTAACTTAGACCTCAAGGATGTCGAGAAAAAATTCAAGCAGGGGCTTGCCTTGGCCCTCAGGTGCTTCAAAAAAAAAAATGTAGTGCAAAAAGAGTAATACCCAGCTAGGCTGAAAATCCCAAAAAAAGGGCAGTCTAGGCAAAAAACAGGGTTGCACATAAAAAAAAAGAAGGAAAAAAATCTTAGTGCAAAAAGAGTAATGCTCAGCTAAGCTGAAAATCCCAAAAAAGGGCGGTCTAGGCAAAAAACAGGGTTGCACATAAAAAAAAATGAGGCCAAGGACCCAGCACCGCCAATCAAAAGCTTGACGGACAGACAAGATCAAAGCTCAGAGAATAAAAGTTGTCGATAACAATGGGACGGTCGAAGCAAAGCCAGAAGCATTTCATAAGCCTGTAGGCACGTGCAAATCCTTTCTCCCCCAATGAAAGAGGAAGCAATTAGAAGCAGCCGTCCAAGAATGACTTGGTCAAGGAATCATCCCGAGGCCCACGCCTCATCATCTCATCCTAAGCCTTTTTCACTAAAGGAACCACAAATCCCATTTCCCAAAGCAGTCCGGCCAAGGCCGAACTACGGCGACCTGAGCTCCTCACAATGAGGGGAACGTAGGCAACCAGCAATGGTCCGGTCATAAACATATCCAAATTTCTTAAAACCCGGTCTCATCAAATGACCTCTCCCATAGACACAGTCAGATTCCAGAAAACCCGGTCTCATTAATGACCTCCCTATACACAAACCTTTCTTTCACACCAGCCAACCTTGATCCGCGACACTGGTTGACTTTCTCCTCATGATTAATCAGAATGTTTGTTCATATCGAGATTAGTGGTTGAATAACACGAACATCAATAAAGGGTTTTAAGCAATCTTGTGATCATTGTAAATAAAACAAGTTTTCAGATGTCTTGACAAGTCTTCCTTTTCTACATCTTAGGAAAAATAGTGCTAAACATCGATTTTCCGTCACAGGGCTTCCATACACTTTTACAAACCCTTCTACGCTTATACTCTCTCAAAAGAGTCAAACCCGTAGCGAGTTCCGTGCCTACGTCGAAATAAGGCCATCAAAATAACACAAAATCGGGATCTATTCCCATCTTTCGAAAAATGTGCCCCTGCATGTATAAATTTCTAAGAATCTTTTCTTTCACATCTTCTTAAGGTTGACTGATTGACTAAAAAAAAAAAAAGGATAGGTTTTCCCTTTTCTGCTACAATTCGCATTAGGGCTGCCTCGAAACTCTTCAAGGTTGGGACTTTGTCCAAGCATTCCTTTAAACCGGGGCTTCTTTAGTCATTTTCGGGTTCGCATCGGGTTCTTCACTAGGTCCCTAGATGAATTCGGTTTGTTCGCATCAACCTCAGGATCACTTCCGCAGTACCAATCATATTGGGATTTTCGCTAGGTCATCAGATTGGGGCTTCATTAAGTCACTTCTTCAAAACCTAAGACCTCGCCTCGCTTCGCTCATCCAACCTGAGCTTTGCCAGGTGAAAGGATCTTTCATGGGGCTTTGCAGAGTTCTTCCTCGAGCCATAGGGGCTCGATAAGTTGTATCCATCCCTAGAAGAGAGGTTTGGTCACTATGACATCTCGCTTTAGTCTTTGGTTATAAAAGCTCGGCATCGGCTTCAAGCGCCGTAGTCCGAGAAAGGAACATTCATCGAGACCCGAGTTTTAAAACCTGGCCTCACCCAAGAGGGAATCTTAGTCCACGTTGACAACAGCAGCAGTTCAGTCCGCACTCGAGGGATACGACCCCACCTGTTTGAAACCCGTCTTAAACAATTCCCAAACACATTCCATATGTACATCCAGACCCAGTCTCTACCAAGAAAAAATCACCCCTAGGCTCAAGTAACGTGCCAATTGCTAATAATACATTTTCTCCCAAAAGCGCCTTCGTTACTTTCGTTATAACAAGATAACACCAGGCGACAGTTTCCTAATTGTCAAAAATCCAACTTTGGCTACCTCTATCACAGATTGAGAAGTATGCTCAAGTTTTCCAGTTATAGCTGCCTCTATCTACTCGATAGTGACGTAAGCTTTAGCTTCCTCAGGTGACGACCTCCACTAATCGTAAAAACCTCAAGAATCCTAGACATCGTTCCTAAACTGTCTAGATGAAGCTTGAACTACGATCAAGGCTTGATTCCTCTGGGATACGTAGGTAGTCTTTCATAAAGGTTCAGCCATCCGACCACATTGGTCACCTTTTTCTTTCCCCATTCCTCAATGGTGCGTAAGCTTTTCGCAAAGGTATAGCTATCTGACCACATTGGTCACCCCTTTTGATTTGGCACATTCCTTGTAGGATCGGTTGTTTGACCTCCTAGGTCACCCCGTTTCCATCCTTATAGGAAGGGACCAAATATCTCTTTGCCATTGTCCCAAGAAGGCCAAGTAAGTGATCTCTTTTGGTCACCCAATTCCAACCTGTATCTGCAATTCCATTCCAGTTCCAAAGGCATTAAAAAGCACAGTTCAGGCTTACTAAGTCGCGCGACATACTAAGCCTATGTGGCCTGTTTTTACAATTTTGCCCCTGAAGGCTCAATTTTACGATTTTATCCCTCATAGGTCCTGCTTTTACCCTTGTGCCCCGGTATTTTCAATCACTTTCAATCCAGCTTTTCCTCTAGTGCCCCGAGGCCTATTTTACAAATTTACCTCGTGACTCGCCTTATTTGCCCTTGGCATTTTCAATTTTATTTTTCAAATAATCGTGGTACATCCCGCTTTTCTTTACAAAAATTATTCGGGTGCGTCCCACTTTTCTTTACAAAAACTATTGATTCCTTCCAACTTCTCTACAAAATCCAACCTTTTTCGCAATCTCCGTTATTGCCAGATGGGATAACGTTTCCTCTGAGAAATTCTCCGTTATCGCCAAATGGGATAACGATTCCTCCGGGAAATTCTCCGTTATCGCCAAATGGGATAACGATTCCTCCGGGAAATCCTCCGTTATTGCCAAATGGGATAATGATTCCTCCGGAAATCCTCCGTTATCGCCAAATGGGATAACGATTCCTCCGAAATCCTCCGTTATTGCCAAATGGGATAACGATTCCTCCGGAAATCCTCCGTTATCGCCAAATGGGATAACGTTTCCTCCGGGAAATCCTCCGTTATCGCCAAATGGGATAACGATTCCTCCGGGAAATCCTCTGTTATTGCCAAATGGGATAAAGTTTCCTCCGGGAAATCCTACGTTATCGCCAAATGGGATAACGATTCCTCCGGGAAATCTTCCGTTATCGCCAAATGGGATAACGATTCCTCCGGGAAATCTTCCGTTATCGCCAAATGGGATAACGTTTCCTCCGGGAAATCCTCCGTTATTGCCAAATGGGATAATGTTTCCTCCGGGAAATCCTACGTTATCGCCAAATGGGATAACGTTTCCTCCGGGAAATCCTACGTTATCGCCAAATGGGATAACGTTTCCTCCGGGAAATCCTCCGTTATCGCCAAATGGGATAACGTTTCCTCCGGGAAATCCTCCGTTATCGCCAAATGGGATAACGTTTCCTCCGGGAAATCCTACGTTATCGCCAAATGGGATAACGTTTCCGGATCCGGGAAATCCTACGTTATCGCCAAATGGGATAACGTTTCCTCCGGAAAATCCTCTGTTATTGTCAAATGGGATAACGATTCCTCCGGGAAATTCTCCGTTATCGCCAAATGGGATAACGTTTCCTCCGGGAAATTCCCCGTTATTGCCAAATGGGATAATGTTTCTTGTTAAAAATTTCAGTTATTGCCAGAAGGCAATAACATTTCGCTTTATTTCGATCTCCGTTATTTCCGAATGACGGAATAACATTTCGACCTTTTTTCGCTTTATTTCGATCTCCGTTATTTCCGAATGACGGAATAACATTTCGACTTTTTCGCTTTATTTCGATCTCCGTTATTTCCGAATGACGGAATAACATTTCGACCTTTTTTCGCTTTATTTCGATCTCCGTCATTCCAAGGTGGAAGAATGACATTTCGATCTCTCTCGCGATCTCCGTTCTTCCAAGTTGAAGGAATAACATTTCGCTCTCTCTCTCGCGATCTCCGTCATTCCAAGGTGGAAGAATGACATTTCGCTCTCTCCTTCGATCTCCGTTATTCCAAGGTGGAAGAATAACATTTCGATCTCTCTCGCGATCTCCGTCATTCCAAGGTGGAAGAATGACATTTCGCTCTCTCTTTCGATCTCCGTTATTCCAAGGTGGAAGAATAACATTTCGATCTAGTCAAAGCTTGAACTACGATCAAGGCTTGATTCCTCCGGGATACGTAGGTAGCCTTTTATAAAAGGTCCAGCCATTCGACCACTTTGGTCACACTGTTTCTTTGTCACTCCTCAGTGATAAAGCAGCCCCTCATAAAAGTTCAGATATCCGACCACCTTGGTCACTTCTAGCATATCCCCAGTAGGATCAATTGCTTGACCTCCTAGGTCATTTTCTCTTCTTTTTCCCCAGCAAGAGACCGCTCTCTTCTTCCTCCCCGCCGGATCCTAATCCCGAACTACGGCCTGGCTTGATTCCTCCGGGATACGTAGGTAGCCTTCCAAAAGGTTCAGCCACTCGACCACCTTGGTCACCCAATCCGTCTCGGCATTCGCCAGATCGGATCCTTTTCTATCGACAACCCCACTCGCCTTGCAAGTGACGTTGCCGAGGGCTTCGTAAGTACCCAAATCGCTCATGCCTTCCTAAGTTTAAATTTCCCAATTTCAGAAAGTTCTAATTCCCGACCTTCCTAGTGTTCCAAATGTCCTCGAGCAGCCCCAAATTAAATTAAGGGTCTGAAGGGAGCCTTCCTAATTAAGAAAACACGTTTTTCTTAATTAGGAGAAGGTTCTAGAATAATGCCACCTTGCATGGTTCTAGAATGCCGAGTCACAATGGATAAGCCCGCACGGCCGCATTTAGCTCGCTGGCCGCACGGCTTCATTAGCCTTATCCGCATCGCCTATAAATAGAGCCCTCCTCTACCCATTTCAACACACAACAACAATACACACAATTCGTGAGCAATACACTCAGTCACTCCCAAGACGTGAAGAATATTGGTGAAGGCTCAAGAAGGTGAAGAAGAAGGCCAAGAAGCTCCCTCCCTCCTCCTTGAAGATCCAAGACCAACCTCTCCTCCTAGCTCCGCCCGAAGAAGAAGGAAGCCATTGGTAACCTCGCACGCCCTAACCTCGCATCCTAATTGCTTTATAAATTGCTCATTACATTACCTTTATATTGCTTGAGACTTGGTAGATTAAAGATCATATCTTCATATTCCCCCTTCCCTTTTGCATGCATTAGACATCCTTTGTCATTAAAAATGTAGTCTTTATCCATAAAGGTGCATCCTTTGCACCTAAAACCCCCATTTTCCAATAAAAATGTCATCTTTATGCATCCTTTGCATATAAAAATACAATCTTTTTCAATAAAAATGCATCCTTTGCATAAAAATCATGTCTTTACATTCAAAATGCATCCTTTGCAATAAAGATCACTTCTTTAAATCAAAAAACATCCTTTGCAACCCAAAAATGTCATCTTTTCACTAAAGTGTCATTTTTATCATACATTTCCCCATGTCCCCATTAATAACCTTGGAGCGGACCGGTGTAAAAGATCCTATCTTTACATCGTTCCTTCCATTAAAGGTTCATGATCTCTTTAGAAAGGGATAACCTTGAACCCGATATCTCCGATTATCACTTAAGACGAGCATGAAGCATCTATATGAGCTCAATCGTCTTAAGGTGTAGGATTGATGGGTTAAGAACATTTCCTTCCTAAAGAACCTCATCTTTGACCAAAAGAGAGTCATTCTCTCGATCACGCAAGTCCCGAGGGTCCCGAGGTTAAAATGCGATGATCACAAGTCATAAGATGAGGACGGGATCATAATCCCAAATACATAAAATTCCAAGGAATCCCGAGCGACAACCAACAAATGGTTTGTACGTCCGGGAGACGACTTGGGACATTCCCTCCTTATTTTCAAACACATGCACACAAGAAAGCACGTAAGCAAGCACGATTAATGAAATCTTGGGAGACTTGCTCCGGCAAGGCACTTTGGGTGAACGCCAAACGTTCTTCCCAAGGGGTAACTTAACCTCCGAACCCAAGTAAAAACCTTTTTTTCAAAGTTTTGAGGTAATCAAAATGGCGTGGCGACTCCGTTTTTCAAATAACTCGGATGTCTTCAAACTCGCGTGAATCCAACACAAAATTTGGGCACCACATTCACACTCATGCCGGGCGACTTCATTCGCTCTGAGCAGAAATTACAATCCTGCCCCTGGACCTTCCACTTGGGCATACAATTTCCGTTATCTTTTAACCAAGATAACATCTTTTTCAGAAAATATCCCTTATCTCTGAAGCAATTAAGCTTTCTTCCCAGTCGCCTCCGTTAATTCCGTTATAACGGGATAACGCTAGGTGACAACCTCCGAATTGTCAAGTTTCTCTCAACTTAAGCTACCTCTATCCCGAATAGTGACGTATGCTAAGTTCTCTTAACTTAAGCTACCTCTATCCCGAATAGTGACGTACGCTCAAGTTTCTATCAACTTAAGCTACCTCTATCCCGAATAGTGACGTACGCTCAAGTTTCTCTCAACTTAAGCTACCTCTATCCCGAATAGTGACGTACGCTCAAGTTTCTCTCAACTTAAGCTACCTCTATCCCGAATAGTGACGTACGCTCAAGTTTCTATCAACTTAAGCTACCTCTATCCCGAATAGTGACGTACGCTCAAGTTTCTCTCAACTTAAGCTACCTCTATCCCGAATAGTGACGTACGCTCAAGTTTCTCTCAACTTAAGCTACCTCTATTCCGAATAGTGACGTACGCTCAAGTTTCTATCAACTTAAGCTACCTCTATCCCGAATAGTGACGTACGCTCAAGTTTCTCTCAACTTAAGCTACCTCTATCCCGGATAGTGACGTACGCTCAAGTTTCTCTCAACTTGAGCTACCTCTATCCCGAATAGTGACGTACGCTCAAGTTTCTCTCAACTTTAGCTACCTCTATCTTCTCGATAGTGACGTAAGCTCCAGTTTTCTCAGGTGACAACCTCCATTAATTGTCGGCCAAAGTGACAACCTCCATTAATTGTCAATCGGGTGACAACCTCCATTAATTGTCAATCGTGTGACAACCTCCATTAATTGTCAATCGTGTGACATCCTCCATTAATTGTCAAACCCTCGAGGATCCTAGACATCGTTCCTACCTATCTAGTGATGCTCGAACTACGATCAAGGCTTGATTTCTCCGGGATACGTAGGTAGCCTTTTATAAAAGGTCCAGCCATCCGACCACTTTGGTCACCCTTTTTCCTCCGTCACTCCTCAGTGATGAAGTAGTCTCTCATAAAAGACTTTGTTATCTGACCACCTTGGTCACTCCTAGCATATCCCCAGTAGGATCAATTGCTTGACCTCCTAGGCCATTTTCCATTCTATTTCCCCAAAGAAGAGACCGCTTTCTCTTCTCCATTCCCCAGCGGATCCTAATTCCGAACTACGGCCTGGCTTGATTCCTCCGGGATACGTAGGTAGCCTTTCATAAGAGGTTCAGCCACTCGACCACCTTGGTCTCCCAATCCGTCTCGGCATTCGCCAGATCGGATCCTTTTCTATCGACAACCCCACTCGCCTTGCAAGTGACGCGTTGCCGAGGGCTTCGTAAGTACCCAAATCGCTCATGCCTTCCGGTTAAATTCCCGGCAATTTCGGTAAGTTTTCCGGTAATTCCCTGCACCTTTCCTAGTGTTCCGAAAACATTCCGGAACTGTTTTTAATTAAATAAGGGCTGAAGGGAATCCTTCCTAATTAAGAAACACGTTTTTTTAATTAGGAGGGAAGGTTCTAGAATTTGCCACCTTGCATGGTTCTAGAATGCTGAGTCATTGTGGATAATGCCGCACGGCTGCATTAGCTCGCTGCCCCTAGCCGCACGGCTTCATTAGCCTTATCCAGACTGCCTATAAATAGAGCCCTCCTCTACCCATTTCATAATCAACAATCAACACACAAATCACCCACAAACACTCCAAAGACGTGAAGAACACTGCTGGAAGATCCAAGAAGGTGAAGAAGAAGACCAAGAAGCTCCCTCCCTCCTCCTTGAAGATCCAAGACCAACCTCTCCTCCTAGCTCCGCCCGACGAAGAAGAAGGAAGCCATTGGTAACCTCGCACGCCCTAACCTCGCATCCTAATTGCTTTATAAATTGCTCATTGCATTACCTTTATATTGCTTGGGACTTGGTAGATTAAAGATCATATCTTCATATTCCCCCTTCCCCTTTTGCATGCATTAGACATCATTTGTCATAAAAATGTAGTCTTTTCCCATAAAGGTGCATCCTTTGCACCTAAATCCCCCATTTTCAAATAAAAATGTCATCTTTATGCATCATTTGCATATAAAAATCAAATCTTTCCAATCAAAATGCATCATTTGCATCCAAAATCATCTTTCCAAGCATCATTTGCTTTAAAGACCATGTCTTTACCATAAACTAGCATCATATGCTTTTCAAAATGCAATCTTTATGCATCATTTGCATAATGAATGCCAATTTCTTCAACAAAAATGCATCATTTGCATAAAAATCAAATCTTTATGCATCATTTGCAATAAAGATCATTTCTTTAAACTAAGTGCATCATTTGCAACCCAAAAATGTCATCTTTTCATTAAAGTGTCATTTTTTACATACATTTCCCCCATTCCCCCATTAGCAACCTAGGAACGGACCGGTGTAAAAGATCCTATCTTTACATCGTTCCTTCCATTAAAGGTTCCATAATCTCTTTAGAAAGGGACACCTTGAACCCTATATCTCCAATTATCGCTTAAGAAAGAGTATGAAGCATCTATACGAGCTCGACCGTCTTAAAGCGTAGGATTGATGGGCTAAGGACCTTCCTTTTCTAAAGAACCTCATCTTTGACCATAAAGAGAGTCATTCTCTCGATCACGCAAGTCCCGAGGGTCCCGAGGTTAAAATGCGATGATCACAAATCACAAGATGAGGGCGGGATCATAATCCCAAATACATAAAATACCAAGAAATCCCGAGCGACAACCAACAAATGGTTTGTACGTCCGGAAGGCGACTTGGGACATTCCCTCCTTATTTTCAAACACATGCACACAAGAAAGCACGCAAGCAAGCACGATTAATGAAATCATGGGAGACTTGCTCCGGCAAGGCACCTTGGGTGAACGCCAAACGTTCTTCCCAAGGGGTAACTTAACCTCCGAACCCATAAAACCTTTTTTTCAAAGTTTTGAGGTAATCAAAATGGCGTGGCGACTCCGTTTTTCAAATTAAACCGGATGTCTTCAAACTCGCGTGAATCCAACAAAAACAAAATTTGGGCACACATTCACACCCAATGCCGCAGGTTCAATACGGATCTCAGTTCCAAGCAAGCTATTCCCAACCCCAGTTCAACATGTACCCCGACAGTTATCAGTGTGGCCGCCTAATCACGCAATGAATGGTCGCACCGTCTTTCAGGAAATCAGCATTTGTCAAGACAAGATTCCACAGTATCCACGCCTCGGCTACAAAATAACTTTCCTCACTCAGCTTGTTCTCTCTCACCCAACACCTGTATGGTTCCACCCCGTATTCGATCCTTGCATCGCACCGAATTTTCTACCCTTGGTCGGGCCGGAGGTCGGGCCGCTGCGCCTCGCCCCTGTAATCCCAATGTTCGCTTTAATGGTTATGACATGTACGGGAACAAGATTCCCGGCTCGGCCGCTTGTTGGATAGCAATATCGCATCCCCATTACTTTCGATCTTCCCTCTACGCCTTGCCCATTAGATCTCGCTCCCGAATTCCCAAGTCGTCTTTAACTGTAGCTCCTGCTATTCCCCAGATTCCGAGTTTGACTCCAGAAGTAACAGCTTTATTAAAGCAGATGCAGCAACAAATCGATAGATTGACTGTGGGTTCTAGTGGTCTCAAGGTGGTGGACCCGGCTCAAGTAACTCCCATGCCCCATAAGTTCAAGATGCCAAAGATAGATTTTGATGGTACGGCCTGCCAAAGACTCATGTGGATACATACGTCATGAAAATGGGGGCGATGGGCTGCACGCCCGAGTTTATGGCTTCTCATTTTCATCTGACTTTGAAAGGACCTGCGCTCACTTGGTTTTTTGGCTCTCAAGCAAGAATGCCGCTCCACCTGGAGCCAGATCACAGAGACTTCCTTGGAGAAGTATAGAGGCAATCTAGAGTGGCGTACCACCCGAGATGACTTAGTGGGGACCATTCAGAAGAATGACAAGTTGATCACAGAATTCTATAAGCGGTGGAATGCCAAACTTAACGAGCTATCGGAGCCAATCCCCCTTCAAGATCAGAAAGACATCTTCTTGTCATGCATGAAACCGGTGCTAAGAGAAGCCATCGGAAAGGGTTGGTACCCAGATCTCAGAGAAATGGTCGGAATGGGCGCTCGCAGTGAGAACAGGCTTTTTAATCAAACTCTAGGTGTGAATGCTAGCAGTAATAGCGGAAATGGAGGATTCAGGTATCGGACAACTAACCACATCTCTGCCATGGCACCGAAGGGAAGAGAAGTAGTTAAGGACAACATCGTCAATAATCTGCAAGGAGGAGGTAATAATGGGCCTAATAGTGGGAGATTCCAGCCGAAGCAGCAACAAAAGTTTGATGACTTAGGTATGACTACGGAAGAGGTTTACAACGGATTGCTCAGAACCGGTATGATAAGGCCACTGGAGAACTACAGTCCTGCTAATCCCAACCCCAATCTTGACACAAGCAAATATTGTCGGTTCCATCAATACCCGGGGCACACCACCAATACTTGCTACACACTCAAGAAGATTATCCAAGGCCTTGTGGATTAAAAGAAGATTGAAAAGTCCCCTCGTCCCAACGTCGTCAACAACCCTCTGCCTAGCAACAACGTGAATCTCATCGACTTTGGTCAAGATTACTTCGTCAATGTAATAGAGTTTGGGGAGTCTGTAAATGGAAATGTTAGTGGTGATTGTAATGAGGTTATGACTGATGTAATTCCTTGTTCCAATGAAATGAAAGACAACTTTTGCTATGTCTTGTATCTTGATGATTTGAATAATGCTTCTGATTATGATGATTATGAAGAGCGTTTGGTTGTCAACGCTATATCCTCTATGGTTCCTAGAGATTCCCCAATCTCTTTGGAGGAACTCAGGATAGCAGCTAACGTGGAGGCGCCATTGTCCGTGAATGAGATAAGACAGGCAGCGTGGCCATACAGCACTCGTCCTGCTCCGATTACGCTAGCCGAACTCAAAGAGGCCAGTAAAAATTTTGTGGTTGAGAATGATCAAGAGGTTAATTTGTTGACTCGATCTGGAAGAATGTTGAGAATGGATAGTGCTGATCCATCTGGGAAAGGCAAGGGAGTTGCAGTTTCGAATCCCCAAGCCTCTCAAGATCCCTACAAATCAGCAGGAAGTGAGGAAATCTGCGAAGACCCGATTTTGACACAGTTGAAGAGAACCCAAGCTGATATCTCTTTATGGTCTCTGCTTACATCCTCCTACCCCCACAAGCTAAAATTGGAAGAGGCTCTGTCCAAAACCAAGGTGTCTGTCAACGCCACTCCAGATGAAGCCTGCAAACTAATCAAAACGGCCCAGTATGGAAACATTATTACTTTTACAGACCTTGATCTGCCTGCTTACGGTTTGAAGCATAATGAGTCTCTACACATCAATGTGCCACTGGAGGGGCGCCGAATTCCCCATGTGTTAGTGGACAATGGGTCGGCAATGAACGTGCTTCCTGCTAAGATGATGAGTATGCTAGACATTGACGCACAGAGCCTTAAACCATCCAACCAAACCATAAAGGCCTACGATTCAACATCCAGAGCAGTGTTGGGGATAATCTCTTTGAATTTGTTATTTGGGAGTAAGGAGATGGCAGAAGAGTTCCAGGTTATCGACATTCCCGTCACATTCTCGGCGTTATTGGGTAGACCGTGGATACATGAAATCGGAGCGGTAGCATCCACCCTCCACCAGTGTTTGAAGTTTGTGCAAGACGGAGTTTTGACAACCATTTATGGGGATAGCGTCACCATTGGGGAGACCAGCGCTAATACCATGCCAGTGATGGAAATCAAGCTTGACCAGGAGAACCTGATGCTCAGTGGATTCACGATCGAAAAGCCTAAAAGGCAGGTATGCACTATAGATTTGACAACTTCCTCGGACAAGATTCCCCCTGTGTTGAAAATGATGAGAGGCATGAGCTACATCCCGGGCCTGGGGCTAGGGAAGCGCCAACAAGGACCATGTAAGCTTGAAATGCCAGAACCTAAGAGAAATAGGCGAGGCCTGGGATATGTCGTGACGGGAGAAGACAAAGCGTACGATAAAGCCGAAGCGCTTAAGGAAAGGATGACCTTAGCTGCCGACAAGAGATACAAAAGGCCCGACATGCGTCCTTATAGCTGGTCTCTAAACAGGCATTTTGTCAAGGAGGATGGGGAAATGTTCGTCTGTCCAGAACCGAAGCTAAGTCCAGCGGAAGAAAGGTTGAGAACAATTCGAAGGGTTGCCAACAGTCAGAACCCAGTGAAGGAAATGCTTGTCAGTATGCCCAGAAGGCCAAGTGCTACCGCCACTTATGAGAATAGCTACCATTTTGGGGACCCGATTATGTCAACCAGTTCGAGAGACTTGCTCTAGATGAGCCCATCATACACAAGATCCGCGGCGCAGACCCCGTAGACATTGATGGTGATTTGGCAGATCTGTTCAAGGATCAGGGGCTGTCAGAGCCTGAGAGCGGTGTGTTTACAGAGGAGATACCTGCAGAAGGGTTTGTTGTTTCTGAAGAGCTCGGAGATTTGATTGACTTTTCCTCTGACAGTGAGGTAGTGGCCATGTTGGAATTTGAAAAGGGGCCGGTTGTGAATCTGAACAGTTTGGAGACCGTCACAGAGAGGCCGTTACAGAACTGGACTTCATTCCAAGGATCGGTCGCTGACAGGGAGACTATGATCAAAAAGCTTGGGCTCAAGTCGCGTCCTTGTCCCTCTGCGTCTAAGTTTGTCCCTCATGTCCTGAGTCATTCCCCAGAGTCCCTTGTAATTGAGTTTGAGTCCTCCGATCGGTCTGACGTCCTCACGATGGAAGACCGTCGTCGTGTTGTAGACACTGTTTTCCCGTTCCCTCTGAATAAAATGGTCGATCTTTCTGAGTATCCCGTGAATGCAAATCTAATAATTGAACGCTTAATGAAAAATAATCATCAAGATTTAAAAATAATTAAGCCAGATTCAATTGAAGATAATGCAGACTTAATAGATGAACAAATTTTAGAAAATAATTCAAAGCAGGTTTGCGAGCAAAAAGAAAGCCGGGCCCAAGCTACCGATGAAGTATTGACAACGGTGAATCTGGGGACAGCTGAGGAACCTAAAGAAACGCAAATCGATAGCTTCTTCTCCGGAGATGAGCGGGTTGCCCTGTTCGAGTTGCTTAAAGAATTTGTAGACGTCTTTGCCTGGTCCTACAAAGACATGCCCGGATCGGATGCATCTATCGTGGAACACCGAATACCCCTGGATCCAGAGATTAAGCCGATCAAGCAGAAACTGAGGCGGATCAAGCCCGAGTGGTCCTTCTAGGTCAAAGAAGAGATTGAGAAACTCCTACGGGTGGGCTTTATCAAAGTGATTGAATACCCGACTTGGCTTGCAAACATCGTAACAGTCACGAAAGCGAATGGAAAGGTTTGGGTTTGTGTAGACTTTCGGGATCTCAACAAGGCTAGTCCCAAAGATGACTTCCCCTTGTCGAACATTGACATGCTGGTTGATGCAACAGCGAACTATGAGGTCAAGTCCTTCGTCGATGGCTTTGCGGGTTATAACCAGATTAAAATGGCCGAGGAAGATCAAGACAAGATAGCATTTACCACTCCTTGGGGCACTTATTGCTACACCGTGATGCCGTTTGGGCAGAAGAATGCCGGGGCTACCTACCAGAGGGCCGTCACTACCGTATTTCACGACTTGATCCATAAGGAGATTGAAGTGTACGTTGATGATATGATTATTCACTCGAAAGGGTCAGATGGACAACATTTCACTGATTTAAGAAAGTTCTTCAACAGACTTCGGGAGCACTCCATGAGATTAAATCCAGCCAAGTGCACCTTTGGGGTTATCCGTGGTAAAGTCCTGGGGTATATGGTTACAGAGCGCGGCATCGAAGTAGATCCCAGAAATGTCAAGGAAATTGTTGAGATGAAGCCACCCAGAACTGTCTCTGAGGTAAAGGGTTTCATGGGCCGTCTACAGTACATCAGCCGATTCATCAACCAGCTGACCTCCATGTGTGAGCCAATCTTTAAGCTACTAAAGAAGAATCAGGAGGTGATTTGGAACGAGGAATGCCAACTAGCTTTCGAAAGAATCAAAGCTTATCTCGTTAATCCTCCCATCCTTTGTCCACCTCACGGGAGCAAGCCTCTACTTCTATACTTGACGGTCACAGATACAGCCATTGGGGCCATGCTAGCTCAAGAGAAGAAGGATTCCAAGATCGAGAATGCCATATATTTTGTCAGTCGCAAATTCCAAGGTAGCGAGTTGAATTACTCTGCCCTAGAGAAGACATGCGCAGCTCTGGTTTGGGTGGTCGAAAAGCTAAAGCACTACATGCTATCCCACACACACATCCGGGTCTCCAAAATGGACCCGATCGATACCTGCTTTCAGTGGTGACAGAGGCAACATTTCCACCGTATTGGCAAAATGGACCTTCTTCCTAGCGTAATTTGATATTAAATATGTGATCCGGAAATCAATCAAGGGACAAGCTTTGGCATCAACTGGCCGATTCCCCAAAGACGTGGCTTAGGATCGATCTCCGCCAGATGAAGGGATTTTCGTCATAGAAAATGGCAACCAGTGGCAGCTATTCTTTGACGATGCAGCGAACAAAAGAGGTAACGGCATCGGGATGGTACTAGTAGACCCGAATGACATGCATACCCCCATAGCTATCAAGCTAAACTTCCCGGTGACCAACAATGCAGCCGAATACGAAGCTTGCATAGCCGGTCTTGAGGCTGCCCTTGAGCGACATGTGGATGAGTTGGAAGTGTTTGGTGATTCCCAACTGATAATAAACCAAGTCGCCAATAGATGGAAAACTACAGATCCATGTCTCCAAAGGTATCATTCTTACATTGCAGAGCTCGTCGGCCAGTTCAAGGAAGTGTCATTCCAGTTCCTGCCGCGAGATAAGAACAGATTTGCTGATGCATTAGCTACTCTGGCCTCTTTGGTAGAAATCCCAAAAGGAAAGTCAATCAAACCGTTCAGGGTCGGTAGGCGAGAAAATCCTGCATATTGTTGTGAAATAGAGATCGAAACCGTCAATGAGCCGTGGTACAACCAGATCTTCCAATATCTCAAGCATGGTGAAGCGTCCTTCCCCGTTGATAAAGAAGGAGACCTAAAAGGTATTCATGCCAAAAGTCTGCAAGCTCTGAAAAGGCTATCGGCACAGTACGTCATACTTGGCAATGAGTTATGGAAGAAAAGGGAAGGTTGCCCACTCCTGGTCTGCATCAGCAAAGAAAAAGCTCAGAGAGTAATGGAAGATGTTCACAATGGCGCATGTGGACCTAACATGAATGCTCGATCCCTTATGCACAGCATTATCAGACTAGGTTACTTCTGGATCACTATGGATACTGATTGTATTCAATTTGTGTGGACTTGTTATAAGTGCCAGCGGTTCTCCAACCTAAATCACATCCCTCCTCATGATTTATACTGTATGACAACTCCTTGGCCATTTGCAACGTGGGGGATTGATTTCATCGGGAAGATAACTCCATAGGGAGCAATGGACATTCGTTTGTTTTGGTCGCGGTCGATTACTTCACAAAGTGGGTGGAAGCCGCATCCTACAAAGTTCTTACAGCTAAGAAAGTTGCTTGCTTCATAAAGGAGCAAATCTTTTGCCGCTACGGAGTCCCAAATGAGATCATTTCTGACAATGGAACCCATTTCGAAGGAGAAACCGATCGTCTACTCACTGAATACAGGGTCAAACGCCATTAGTCTTCACCATACAGACCGCAGACAAATGGTGCTGTTGAGGCTGCCAATAAGAACCTGGAGAGAATCATAAAGAAGATGGCTGAGCGAGGAAGGGATTGGCCAGAAAAGCTGCATTTAGCATTGTGAGGCTACCGCACTTCAATTTGAACTGCTACCGGTGCAACCCCATATGCCTTGACTTACGGAATGGAGGCTGTCATGCCCATTGAGCTAGAAATTCCATCCCTCAGGGTATTGCTCGAGAATGAGGTAAATGAGATTGAATGGCTCCAAAGTCGGTACAACGAATTGGCACTGTTAGACGAACGCAGATTAAAGGCCATGGAGCATAACCGGGCATATCAGAAAAGAATGGCCCGTGCTTTTGACAAAAAAGTGAAGCCCAGGGACATCAAGGTTGGTGATCTGGTTCTCAAGATGAAGCCTGCAAATCAGAACAGTGCATTGGGCAAATGGGCACCTGTATGGGTCGGGCCTTTTCTAGTAAAGAAGATATTCTCTGGAGGAGCGATGCAGCTGACAGATCTGGACGACAACCCGTTCCTGCACCCCGTCAACGGCGACAAGTTGGGGCGGTATTATGTTTGATCGAGTCCTCCCCTCTGTATATAAAATAAAAATAAAAAAAAGAAAAAATAGAAATGAAAATAAAGGCGCAGTAAAATTGTCCCAGATGAGACTGAAAACCTCCCAAAAGGCAGTCCATGCAAAAATATGGGACGCGCCCGATGCTAAAAGAATATACCCAGCTAGGCTGAAAATCCTAAAAATAGGCGGCCTAGGTAAAAAACAGGGTTGCACCATGTCCCCTTTCTGTCTTCCCCTTTCTTTAAACAGAAAAGTTGATTGATTCGAACTACGAAGACCTGAGCCCCTTAGTTCTCTTTGTAAAAGGGGAACGTAGGCAACCACTCGTGGTTCGGTCTAAAATGCTGCGAAATCTCAAATCTTGCCAAAATGTGTTTTGATTACAGTTCCAAGGCTTTTCAAAGGTTCATTTTAAATTAATATTCTTTTTGATGAGTTCAAGCACGGCCTGCTTTTGACTCAAATAACTTGCTGCAAAAAAAAAGGCAATAAATTTTCAACATCTATTTTTGTCTGCATTAAGTAATCAAGGGATACTCAAGTTCCATACAAATAAATCTCTCCCTCAAAGTACAAACAAAAGAGTCTCCTATCTCTCAGAAAAGTGTCTAGAAACTCGTCCCCGCTCCCGAACTCGTTCCTTTGTCTTTCCTTTCCTCGGCCCCCGGGAGGTCCTTGGCCTAGGAATGTCAAATAAGTCGGTTTGAGCCCGTCCCAGCTCAGGTATGATGCGTGCCGGTGGCTCGATCAGACCAGTCTCTCTCAAAGCAGCCCTGGCAACCCTTTCTTGTCGCAAGGCCTCTCTACGATCCATCACCTCCGGATCATCCCTCATAGCAGCTTTCCGGATCTCTTGCCTCCAATAGTCCTCAGCAACATCGCCGGTAACATTATCTGGGTTCCCCTGGGCCTCTGTATCTCTGAAAGACCGGCTGGTCGGGTAATTTGCTCCCAAATATTCCCGACGACGAGCCTCTATCGCCAACTGCACAGGACCCTTTTGCTCCTCATACCAGATCAAGTACTCCGTGGTCAAGAATGTAATCCCTCTGGACTGCCGAAGAAGTGTCTGAGTGGGAAAGAAACCCTCCAGAAAGGATCTGCTGAAAAACTGCATGGTCTGGGGCTCGGTCATGACCATCAGAATGGCATCGCCGTCGCCTTTCTCTCAAAGCCCGGACAATCTGCTGAGGGTACCCATACTGCCTGTTCACCAATGATGGGATGCAGAATGAAGACACATGCAAGCCTGGCAGTCTGACTAACACCAACCCATCCTGAATGTCTCTCATGGTCTGTAGCCCCCATGCTGGAATCCAAAAACTCAGATCGGCAGTCCCGTACCGTGTCAACCTCATCTGCCAGCTGTCAACGGCCATGTCTCTCAGCAGTCTGCGTGGCCTGGTCACCGAAGGCATCGCCGTCCGACCCTCTGGTAATGGCCCGATCAAGTGCAATCGCTCAGAAAGCCACAAAGATAATAAAGTGGGGCTGCCTGCACCCATGAAGCTTGATCCTCCTGCTAGCCTGTCAATACCGTGGTAGGTCTCAGCCAGTAATAATGGTACAATGTCTATCTCCCCCTGCCCAGAATGGATTTGACGAAGGTCCACACCTCGGTCGCCTCTGAGTTGCCTGACAACCTCCAACAGCGTGCCCGGACAGACTCCGATATACCCACAGAAATAGTGAGCTGACAAGCTAAACAGCATAAACATGTCCAGAGACGTAGAAAGATTGAACAGCTCAGGGCTGGACAAGCTTAACCTAGCCATCCGAGTCAATTCTATGGACCCATCATCCAGAATTATAGATGACACTTGATCTGCTGGCAGGCACAGGAAGTCTGATAACTGCTCCACAACTGGCCGTCTGTCCTGTGGGAATGCTACGGTCGTCGACTCCCTCAAACCAGTCAATCCTCTGAAATCCTTTATGGTTGGCGTCAGATCATTGTAAGACAAAATGAAAACATGCCTCTCCGAATCCCAAAAGCAGGATGCAGCCCGGAGCAAGTCCCAGTTAATCTTCTAATATTTTAATGACCAAAGACACGACATACTATACCTCCCATCAATGAGCTCCCTATGATACTTCCGGTGATAATGCGAAACTTCAAGGAAATCCTGACGAAATTGATGCTCCCGAGAAGCTATTTCTGTGTTATAGTGCTCCATGGTAATTGAAAGTTCCAACCTTGGTCACAGAAATTGCTTGTCTGTCAAGCTGGGGCTGCTGGTTTCCTCCTGCAGAAAGGGCATTGTCTGCAAATGAGTCCTGAGTTGATTTTAAAAGGGCCCTGTTATGAGCATCTCCCAGTCGTGCGACACATCTTGCCAAGCAGACACGTCATGTCGGGCGACACACCTGGTCAGCATCAGACAACAGCAGGGTCTTGCAAGTATTTTCCCCGTGGCACTCTCTGACGCGCCGTCGCTGCAATACACCTCACACACCCACGTGTAAATGCACGAGAGAGGGTCCCCCCACCATATGTATCACCATACACACTCACCCGAGACAGTTCCATAATCTCATGTACAAACCCGGTAAGGCTGACCTGTCAATACAATAATCGCATTTCTTTCCTCTCGTTCCCAGAACGGACAGATTCGTGCAAACAAGCTAACATAGTTTAACCTTTGCTAACAGAATAGCATAGTTAGATATAGTGCTTGGAGTGTTGTTTTCCCCCGCAGGTACAACAATCAACTGAACAAATCTCAAAGATTGCCATCAAAGCAAAACTGATACAAAGAATCCCGAGTCTATCAGTCTCCCCAGTAACGTGCATCAAGATCGTCGGCCCCGACACCAAAGCATCAGCAAAAACCTGTTCCCTAGCAAACAGAACCCGAATCACATCAAGCAAGGTTCATGACTCCTAAGTCAACCAACAGTCAACAAAGACTGCCCCGCACCCGGCAATCGACAACAACAGTAGCATCAGTCCCTCCGGCAACTGCAACCTTCCAACGTCAACAACAGTAACATCAATCCCTCCGACAGCTACAAACTTCCAAGATCAACAATGACATGAGTCCCTCCGGCAGCCACAACCGTCAGTAATAGTAGCATCAGTTCCTCCGGCAGCTACAGGTAAGCACAACACAGGTATGAAATCATATTCCATCCAAACTGTCAAATCATCATGTCTAGTATTCTTGAAAAATCATTTCTCCAGGTCATCTCACACAACTGGGTTCAGATGCCTCCTAACAGTCTTCAACTGGGTTCAGACGCTTCCTAACAGTCTTCAACTGGGTTCAGACGCCTCATAACAGTCTTCAACTGGGTTCAGACGCCTCATTACAGTCTTCAACTGGGTCAGACACCTCCTAATGGTCTCTTTGGGTCATACACCTCCTAATGGTCTTTTCATGTCAGACACCTCCTAATGGTCTCTTCAGGTCAGACACCTCCTAATGGTCTCTTTGGGTCAGACACCTCCTAATGGTCTCTTTGGGTCAGACACCCCCTAATGGTCTCTTTGGGTCAGACACCTCCTAATGGTCTCTTTGGGTTCAGACACCTCCTAATAGTCTCTTTGGGTCAGACACCTCTGAATAGTCTGAACTACGACCATCTTGATTCCCTCCCAGGGATACGTAGGAATCCTTTCTCCAAAGGTCCAGCCATCTGATCTCCCCAGATCATTGTCCAGCCCTCCGCCTTATCCCTAACCGCTCATTGGGATTGGGTCTTATTTTATCGACAACCTCACTTCTTCCATAAGTGACGTTGCCGAGGGGCTCTGTAAGTACGCCAATCCAATTCGCAACCCTTTTAGGTGTATTTTAATATGATAAAATTGCATTAAGGGGCATTTTGGTAAATTCCCGGTCTATTCCGAGACTTTCGGAAACATTCCATAAGTTTCTCACGAAGGAAGTACTTTTTTGTACTTTGCTCAGGCCAAGGGACCTAAAGGGAATAAATCTATTTTGGACCTTTTGGGTATTATCCCAGAATGTTCCAGAACCAGATTTGGCGCCAAAAACGGTTGGTGGCACTTCCTATCACGCGACAACTCGAAGCCTTGGAAAGTGGTTACAGAGTATCGTGCGACACAAGGTGACCATGATCAGCAGCTATAAATAAGACCCTCCCCCTCTCAGTTTTGGATCCTAATTTCCACTCCCTAACGTCACTCTGCAGAAATCACTCCAGAACCTCTCTCTCTCTCCTCCTCCCACACAAAAAAACCAACCAATTCCCCTCCAATTCCTTCACCCCTCATACATCCCCTACCCAATTACCCCCATACTTCCCCAAACACCTTGAAGACCTCAATCCAGCTCTCCATCAGTGTCTAGATCTCCACTTCAGAAGCTGAATCGAAGACTTTTTCACCTAACTTGGTGTGGAAGTTAAGGACTACAAGGGTAACATTTCCTTCCCTCTCTCTCTCTCTCATCTATTTGTTTCATTGTGATTCCTTTCCCTCCACTTGATAATCAGGCTCCATCTGCCTCAGATTATCAAGTGGCAACTGCAATCTCTCTGTTTAAATTGTGTTTACTTGAATCCAATTGCATGTTCATGATGTGATCTACTAGTAATTGCAATTTGGATGTCAAGGGAGTGTGGATCTCCCATATCCACACTCCTTTGGTTGATCTGTCTCTGATTCATGTTGTTCTGATTGGCCTTGGTATAATTGATTGATCTGATTTTATATATGTTGAATCTGTTTCTCAGTTGTAAGGTTCCTGCAGATGGTAAACATGTGTCACGCGACACACTTGGACACAAGGAATCCTGTATCACGCGACACATCGTGCCCATCTACAGGAATCATCCTTCAGTTGTAAGTTGTTAGCTAGTTTGTTTGTCATTCAGTTGGGGTTACTATGTTGTTTTAATGCTCAAATCTAGTTTGTAATTGTGCTTTGTGTTCATTTTGAGATTGCTGTAATCTGGTGATTGTAAGTCTCTGCAAGGTGACCATTGGTGTCACGTGACACAATTGGACATGAGGAGTCCTGTGTCACGCGACATAAGTGGCCCTTTGCAGAAGACTTGATTTCAGTTGTAATCTGCTCTCCTTGCTGTAATGGGATGTGGCCTCCCTGATCAATTGGTCTACAAGTTGTAATAATCTCATTTGTTTAATAAAATTCATGTTTATCGCACTTGCCTATTATCATTGTTTGCACATATTTTGACTTATTTGGATGTCTAATTAGAAAGACTCGTCTATGAACGAGGCGTTTTGGGTGAACTCTCGGTAATTCATTAGAAAGACTCGTCTACGAACGAGGGTCATGCTTTCTTTTCAAAACTAAGAGGGTCATGCTTTCTTTCTTTCCATGGAGGTGGATTTCTCTTCCAGCAGCCTCTGTAATTCATCGAGCTAAGCAAGAGTTAGCTGAATGGCAGATGGCTCAAGTAGTGTCAATGGGTTCTCGGGCTACAACACCTTCAATCTACGATGCATGGCACCCACCGCCGAGTGGTTACATCAAGATAAATTCTGATGCATCCTTTAGTGTAAACCATGACTTAACAGGCCTTGGTTTTGTAACTCGAGATGCAGCAGGTTCCTTCTTGGCTGCAAGGGTTTCCTCCATTAATGGTAGAGTGCAAGGGTTTTGTAACGAGACAATTTTTTTATATATTTTTTTTAATACAAATGGAATATAATAGAAATCCTGGTGGAAAATTTTTATTAATAGTATTAATAATGGTGTATCGATAACAAGTTTTAAATTTTTATTAGAATAATTAAATAAAACTAAAATTTTACTCAAATTACCTTCGTATTAACGGGAAAAAAAGTAAAAATATCATTTCGGGACTATATATTGAACATATGGAAATTAAATGCGGAAGATACAAAACATAAAAAGCATGTTAATATCAGTTTGAAGTTACAAATACTTAAGCGTATTTGATTCGAAGAATTATGTTGTCTTGTGTTTGCATACGTTTTTCCTACGTCACATAATAAGTGTTTTTTAAGGTACTATATGTTGTGATAGGGAATGTAAAAGAGAGAATACATGACCAATATGTGTATAGTTCAATGACAACTGACTTGAAATGAGTGACATTCGACTGTGTGATTGAATAGAGCGTCCTATTCCAAATCCAATTTTCTACAAATGGATGGCCGCTGATGGGGTGTGCAAAAAGACATTCAAAGATAAGAATAAGAAAAGAGAATTTTTATTTGTACCGCGATATTACTGAATACCCTCGCAATACTAAGTCTAACAAAAAAATTACCACTTTATATTATATACACCATCACTATTCCTGCTTTACCCTTTTAATCCCATAAGGTCTCCCCTCTCCTCCACTCAATTCTCTCTCGGTGTTCATCCCTGTGTCGAAAACCTAGCTCTTCAGCCTAGGGTTCATGTACAAATGACCCGTTAAGCTCCTCATTCTCTTTCTCCTTTCCCTTACCCCTTTCTCTACCACGCCATCTTTCCTCTCCCTTTAGAGCATCTCCAACCCATTATACCAAATTTGGCGCAATTTTGCACTAAGTTTCACATCAAATTTTATTTTCTCTCCAACCCATTACACCAAATTTTGCACTATAAAGAATATTCCTACTTTATTCCCCTCCACCTCATCCTTTCTTTCCAACCCATTAAACCAAATTTTGCACTATAAAGAATATTCCTACTTTATTCCCCTCCACCTCATCCTTACACTATTTTCATTTTTTCTCAAACAATACTCAAAGTTTATTATTTTTTATATATTGATCCCTCTCTTTTAATTGAGGTATTAAAATTTCAAATACACTATTTAATAATTGTGAAAATAGATATTACTGTATATAAAAAAAATTAAAATTTAATTAATAGTAAATATCAAATTTATTATTCATATATTAAATATAACAAGAAAGTTGAAATTGAAAAACATGCAAAGTAAAATTACACATAATAATAAAACAACTAAATTTAAAATAAATAAAAATTATTCACTAATCCTCAGAATTAGTATATGTTTCCCATAAGTGTTCTTTTTAAGCATTACGAAGTTCAATATGAGCATTTTTGTCCTTAATTTTTCGATGTCATGCAATGAATTCTTGAAAGCGAACATTTTCATCAATTTCAGGTTCAAGTAATGGAGTTGGTGCTTCTGGCACATCTAAAATTTTTGCACTAAGATTATGTTCATCTTCGATTATCATATTGTGCATGATAATGCAAGCTGTCATTATATCATGCAATACATCTTTCTTCCAAAATCATGTTGGCCCTGCAATAATTAAAAAATGTGATTGTAGAACTCTAAATGCATGCTCTACGTCTTTCCTACATATCTCTTACTTCCTAGCAAAATATTGTTTCTTTCGACCACGTGGCTCATGAATAGTTTGAACCAAAGTAGATCATTTGGGATATATATCATCAGCTAAATAATATCCCGTATTATATTATTTTCATTGAATAACATAATGTGCAGGATGAGAAATACCTTGAGAGAGGTTAGAAAATAAATGTGATGGTTCCAGCACATTAATATCATTATTAGTGCCTGACATACCAAAATATGCATGCCATATCCAAAGATCATAATCGGCTACAACTTCAAGAATAATACATACTTTACCATTACGCCCTGCATATTGTCCAGCCTAACCCGTGGGACAATTTTTCCACTCCCAATTAATACAATCGAGACTACCTAATATTCCTGGAAAACCACGGCTCTTGCCAAAAACATGTTATTATTTTGCACCATAGTAGATAGCATCAACTATGATTCAGCAAGACCATTCATGAAAAAATCATCATCATCCTTCAAAGAAGATGATGATGATCTTTCAAATGGTGTATAAGAAGGACCGCCAATATTGAAATTCATTGTATAAAAGAAAAAATATTTTTGAGTAAGTTGAAGAGGAGATGGTTGTTATTTTTAAGGTCACTAGATGGTTATTATTTATAGAATAAAAATAAGTAGTATCTAACAAGATTAATTTCATTCAACGGTTTAGATGAAGATGAAATCCACTCAACTGCTGAGATTGAAGGGAGATCTTGGATAAGATAGAGGTGATAAGATGTAATTTCATTAACGGCTGGGATGATGGCAAAATATTGGCAACAATTTGTTGGGTTTTATGGGTCCATGCGCAGCGGAATTAGCATCTAAATAACACAAAACCCAAGAGCCCTAAGATCCCTTCTATACGATTAAATTGAATTCCTATGAGATAGAACTTTACCAACCTTAAACGCTTTCCTTTCTTGAGCTATCGAACAATTATCAATGTGATTTCGAATCACAAACTTCGATCTTTAAGACTTGAATCTTTAGATTGCTTTGGATAATTTGAACTCTAGGCCTTGATCGTCGTACGAGCGAAGACCCTCTAGTAGTATCCACACTTTAGAATGAACCAAGAACAATTCTTGAGAATTGCTAGATTCTTAAACCTATGGAAGAAATATTGAGAAACCTTTGTTGTGATTTTTCCTTAGAAAATTCGGCTAGACAATTAGGGTTCACAGACTTAATATTTATACTACATTAGTATAGGTATTTGTTTCCTGATCGAATTAGGAAACTCTGTAAACCGCCTCTGTGGCTAAAGTTGTCGCGTGACAGAAGCCAACTTTGTCGCGTGACAGAGTCCAACTTTGTCGCGTGACAACTTAAGCCAGATCAGGAACTCTCAATCATTTCTTTCTTTGGTTTAACTAATTCATTCCAATTGTGTGTGTGACCCAATAGGATTATATTATGTTGGCAATGAGTCTGATCAAATCGACCCTCATAAAATATAAGCGAACTCTAGCAAGCCATTATGTCTACCCAATTAATATAACGTAAGAGTTCACGTTTCCAATGGTACACTTCCATTTCTCCCTTTGTCTCACAATGTTATATTGAACACAAGTCATGGTCCACGTCAACTTGTATTTGTTCAATGCTTTATCGATCTTGAGTATAATGATAATCCAATCGTATTGGGGTATGGCCATACACTTTCATCATTATCACTCATCGAGGGGCCCAAGCAAAACATCTCTCTTTCGAGGGACAAATTCCATTTTGACTTATTATCCTTCCCATCATGAATCCGATCATGCTAAAGATAGCCTTTATAAATATCGTGTTAAGATAAATTTGACTAAAATCAAACATAACTTTCATCATATGTAAGTTCATGATAATCTCAGGTCTAGGGACTAAATGAAGTGACCATATGAGATTTAATTATGACATTTGACCATGACATAAATCTCATACGGGTCAAGTCCAGTCACTTGTTCACTAACAAGTACCCATAAATTTAATGTGCATCTCTATACATATAATCATCATATGATTATCCATTAACATTTATACTAATTATTCACTTAATAATTAGGGACGGAGATTATTACAATAAATATGCAAAATATATAATAATCAAATAATAAACATTCTCTATAATCAAGGATAAAGATGATACATAACGGTTTAAGTTAAACATAACTAAAGCCTAAGGCATTACACCAACAGTCTCCCACTTGCACTAGGCTCCATCTATGTATCAAATACTCATGGACCTAACATGACCATCATGCTTCTGCCTGTGCGAGGGTCTTTGTAAGTGAATCCCTAATGTCATCATCGGTTGATACTTTGCATATCTTAACGTCTTCTCATTCTAATGAATTCTTGAAAAACGTCTAAGTGAGTGTTTGGATCGCTGTTGTGACCTTGGTTCCTATTGTTTGCACAAATGGCACCATAATTGTCACAACAAAAGTTTCACCGATTAGTGATACTTGGAACATTTCCAAAACACTAATGAACTTTTGATCCAAACTGCCTCTTTTAGCTACATCATATGTTGCTAGAACTTGGCCTTAGTAGTAGAATCGGCTACAATTTTCTGCTTGGAATTCTTCCAATCAAAACTGCACCTTTAACAAGCATAAACACAAACTCTAATTGCGATTTTAAATTAAATTTGTCAGTTTGGAAGCTAGTATCTATGTAACCCTTACAACAAGATTATCTTCCAACCTTTCAAGCACCAAGAACATATCCTTAGTTCTTCTCAAGTACTTAAGGATCATCTTGACTGCCATCCATTGGTTCTCAACACAGGATCAGATTGGTATTGACTCGTCATGCTCAAAGCATACGAGACATCGGGTCTAGTACAAATCATGGCATACATGACAGATCCAAATGCCGGAGCATATGAAACTTCATTCATTCCCTTTTGCTCATCAATTGTCATAAGACAATGAGTATTGCTAAGAGAAACATCATGACCCATTGACAAGTTACTTTTCTTAGACTCTTCTAAGAACCTTGTCAATGCGAGTATTTTGACTCAAACCAATTTATCCTTTTAGATCTATCTCTATAGATCTTGATGCCAAGGATGTAAGTGGCTTCACCCATATCTTTCATTGAGAAACCTTTCCTTGACCAAGACTTGACAATCTTAAGTGTCAGAACTTTGTTTTTCCAATGAGTAAGATATCATTGTAATAAAACAATAGAAATAATACTACGCTCCCACTGAATTTCATGCATACACAAGGTTCATCTTCGTACTTGATGAAATCAAACTCTTTGACCGATTTATCAAAATGAAGATTCCAATTTCTCGAAGCTTGCTTCAACCCATCTTATGGATCTTTGCAACATGCATACTTTATTAGAATTTCTCGGATCGACAAAACTTCGGGTTGTGTACTATACACATCCTTAATAATCTTTCCATTTAAAGAAATTCGTTTGACATCCATTTGTCATATCACATGGTCATAATATGTGATAATGGCAATTGAAACACTAACAGACTTCGGCATTGTAACTGGCAAAAAGGTTTCAACATAGTCAATACTATGAATTTGCCTAAATCCTTTTGCTACAATCCTTAGTCATGAAAGTATACACCTTCCCATCCATGTCGGTCTTGAAGACCTACTTGCACCTTTAGTTTTAACACCTTCAGGTAGCTCAATCAAGTTCCAAACTTGATCATCAGCCATGGATTGTAATTCGGACTTAATGGTTCCTAACTATTTATCTGAATTAGGAGAGGACATCGCTTCTTGATAGCAAGTAGGTACTTCATCACTTTCCGCAACGAGAAATCAATATTTCTTGAGTTCGGATCGTAACCTATCCAATGTACGATGGACTTGTGCATCTTGAACCGGTTCCACAACTTTTTGTGAATCTTGGTTCCGTTTCTACTCTTGGTTCCATATTATTTTCGGGTTCTTGAACTTCTTCAAGATTAATTTTACTCCCACTAGATTCTTTATTGAGAAACTATTTCTCAAGAAACAAATCGTATAGAGCAACAAACATTTTGCTCTCTTTGTGGTTGTAAGATTAATTTTCGAAAATAACCTTGTCAGATTTGGTGCTAACTTATCAGAGACAAATCTCTTCTTATAAGCTTTGCAAACCCAAATCTTCATAAAAGACAAACTAAATTTTCTTCCATGTCACATCACATATGGGGCCTTAGGAACCGATTTAGTAAGGACTCAATTCAGTGTAATCGCACTATTTCTAATGCATATCCTCAAAAGGAAATAGGAAAGTCAAATTGACACATCATCGAACGAACCATGTCCTACAAGGTTCAATTCCTCCTATCAGACACACCATATAATGTAGTGTTCCGGGAAGAGTCAACTCTGAAACAATTTCACAGTTTTGAGATGATTGTCAAACTCTTGGCTCAAATATTCACCACCTCTATCTAATCGAAGTACTTAATAGTTTTGCCAAGGTGTTTTGTACTTCATCTTGAAATGTTCAAAACATCTCAAACGATTCACCTTTGGACTTCATTAGATAGACATGGTCATATCTAGATAAGTCATCGGTGAATGTGATGAAACACCAAAATCTTTCCCTAGCAATGCTGCTTATTAGTCCACATACATCTCATGTATAATGACCAATAAGTCACTAGCCCTCCCACTATTCTTAGTGTAGGATGGTTTGGTCAATAATCTCAATAAGCAAGATCCACATTCCTCAAATGATTCAGAGTCATATGAGTCTAAAAGTCCATGTTAATGGAGTTTAGATATATGTTTCTTATTTATCTGACCAAGCCGACAATGCCATATGAACGCGTTGTTCATATTATTCGGTTTAGATTTCCCATTTATATTATAGATATCTTCAATATTATTTTGTTTCTCATCATTAAGGATATGAAGACCATTCAATGACATATGCAATACAATAAAGCATATCATTAAATAAATATAAAATTTCTTATTCTCAATAAGAAAATTATATCCTTCATCATCCATATAAGAAACGAAAATAATACTCCTACCGAAATTCGGAACTTAGTAACATTTGTTCGAAACAAGGTACTAGTTCACTAGGTAAATTGACTTCATAAGTCCCTATGGCTAATGCAGCAACTCTTGCTTCATCCCCACGCATAGGTTTAATTTACCTTCTTTGAGCATCTTTCTATTCTTTATTCCTTGCACATTTAAAAAAATGTGGGATCCATGTCCGGTATCATATACCCAAGAACAAGAAGTCGAAAGGAAAATATCTATCATATAGATACTTGAAGCAGTAGCAATCATATTGCCCTTCTTCACCTTTTAGGCCTTCCTAATAAGCCTTGCAACTTTGCTTCCAATGACAATCTCATTACAATGGTAGAAAAATGTATCCTTTTGAGACACTTTGGGTTTAGCCTCTTCGACTTTGACAACTTTTGCCCTAGGTTTAGCAATCTTTGCTTTACCTACTTTGTGTTTCATTTTTAAACCCCTTTCTTGTGTTAACCATTAACACAATCAAACCTCTCTTGCCTAGCTTGCACTTGGAACATTTCCTTTATGCATTGTGCTAGAACAAAAGTAACTTCCATATGTTCAAGGTTCTTTATAAGAGCCTTTAAACATGGTGGCAATTATAAGGCAAGCACTATTATTAGAATTATCAACATGTTTCTAATATTGCTCCTTATTTGCCATTTGCAACATTTGCAGTAGGTTCAGCAGGAATGGATTCATCAAGAACGTACACATTTGCCTAAGAACCATTCTTTAGGCTTCTGATCCAATCAGAATTATCTGTATCGTTCCTTTCGAATTTTGTCCTTCATAAGGACGAATCGCAATTTATTGTGTAATGCTACTTCTACAACAAAATATGCAAACTATATGAACACATATCAATATCAACACATTTATCATCTAAGAGAAAATCATGTATTTCACAAATACTCCCACTAAATTATACACCTTCCAATGCAAATAAGCATAATATAATTTAATGGGCTAAGATCCAACTTTAATTTAATCTCAAGTACGCTATGGCACACCGCTCAAGATTAAAATTAATTAGGTAGAAAACATCAATCATATCGTATATGACTCTTAGATCTTTTATGAGATTTATTTAAGACATCATATGTATAAGCATATTTTAATCTCATCTTATGCCTTGGGTCCAAAACCATTTTGATAACCCAATTAAGTTCATCCACTTTAAACGTATAGGAACCGCCATTTCCTCATCTTGCTCGCACAACGAATAGAATCAAAGCACCTTGCTATGGCAAGTCCACCCAAAACTATCCGAGTGGTCTCAAATCATGGATTGGCATAAAGAACTTAAAATTAAATGAAGGTTCTTTAAAGCAGATTATAAGCATATCAGCAAAGATAATCATAATCGCGCACCAGGTAAGTTCCTAGGAAAATAGGTGAGTCACAAGGACTAATTAAGTACCAAATTTCTCCTTCAACAGAACTCTCCTTGACATGCACAATTAGAATACCAGCTCTGATTTGCAACATAATCAATACTTTGTATACTGACTTATTTCTCACAAACAATCAGATTCCTTTAAATTTTGCGTAAACTGACTTATTTCTCATAAACAATCAGAAAACCAAAATTTTGATGTTTCAACTAAACATTCAGGAAATTACAATTCAATGTTTCAACTAAACATCTAACAAAGTTCTTAACACATAAGAACACATAATTCATGCATCGCAACAATTAATAAAATCACATTTAAATTAATTAAGCATGCATAAAAAACGAATTAATCTGGCATAGCCCTATAAATTTAATTTTCAGAAATTTATAGCATCCAGATTAAGACAGAAACATATCAGATTATCAACATAATCACAGATTAGCAAGGAAAAATTAACAAACTGATTCTGCCCAGATCAGGCAAGTTTTGTCGCGTGACAGAGACCAACTCTGTAGCGTGACACAAGCCAACTCTGTCGCGTGACAGAAGCCAACTTTGTCGCGTGACACAAGCAAACTTTGTCGCGTGACACAAGCAAACTTTGTCGCGTGACACTGAGTTACAAGATTTGCAGATTTTTTCAGCTTCAATCAATTCTAATCATAAAGCAATTAAATCAAATAAACAACTTTTAACATATTTAATTCAATATGATCAGAAAACGATTTTCATATTGTTTCACATAAACAATCAAAATTCTACCGGATACAAAAACATACAACGAATATATACACAATTTATATAATCATTCTAGCATGTTAATTCAAACTTAACCATACGAATGGGGCTTTGATACCACTGTTGAATTTTATGGGTCCATGCGCAGCGGAATTAGCATCTAAATAACACAAAACCCAAGAGCCCTAAGATCCGTTCTATACGATTAAATTGAATTCCTATGAGATAGAACTTTACCAACCTTAAACGCTTTCCTTTCTTGAGCTATCGAACAATTATCAATGTGATTTCGAATCACAAACTTCGATCTTCAAGACATGAATCTTTAGATTGCTTTGGATAATTTGAACTCTAGGCCTTGATCTTCGTACGAGCGAAGACCCTCTAGTAGTATCCACACTTTAGAATGAACCAAGAACAGTTCTTGAGAATTGCTAGATTCTTAAACCTATGAAAGAAATATTGAGAAACCTTTGTTGTGATTTTTCCTGAGAAAATTCGGCTAGACAATTAGGGTTCACAGACTTAATATTTATACTACATTAGTATAGGTATTTGTTTCCTGATCGAATTAAGAAACTCTCTAAACCGCCTCTGTGGCTAAAGTTGTCGCGTGACAGAAGCCAACATTGTTGCGTGACAGAGTCCAACTTTGTCGCGTGACAACTTAAGCCAGATCAGGAACTCTCAATCATTTCTTCCTTTGGTTTAACTAATTCATTCTAATTGTGTGTGACCCAATAGGATTATATTATGTTGGCAATGAGTCCGATCAAATCGACCCTCATAAAACATAAGCGGACTCTAGCAAGCCATTATGTCTACCCAATTAAAATAACGTAAGAGTTCACGTTTCCAATGGTACACTTCCATTTCTCCCTTTGTCTCACAATGTTATATTGAACACAAGTCATGGTCCACGTCAACTTGTATTTGTTCAATGCTTTCTCGATCTTGAGTATAATGATAATCCAATCGTATTGGGGTATGGCCATACACTTTCATCATTATCACTCATCGAGGGGCCCAAGCAAAACATCTCTCTTTCGAGGGACAAATTCCATCTTGACTTATAATCCTTCCCATCATGAATCCGATCATGTCAAAGATAGCCTTTATAAATATCGTGTTAAGATATCGTTTAACTAAAATCAAATATAACTTTCATCATATGTAAGGCCATGATAATCTCAGGTCTAGGGACTAAATGAAGTGACCATATGAGATTTAATTATGACATTTGACCATGACATAAATCTCATACGGATCAAGTCCAGTCACTTATTCACTAACAAGTACCCATAAATTTAATGTGCATCTCTATGCATATGATCATCATATGATTATCCATTAATATTTATACTAATTATTCACTTAATAATTAGGGACGGAGATTATTACAATAAATATTCAAAATATATAATAATCAAATAATAAATATTCTCTATAATCAAGGATAAAGATGATACACAACGGTTTAAGTTAAACATAACTAAAGACTAGGGCATTACACCAACACAATTGTGATTCGAGGACAAGTTGGATAAGATAAAGATAATTGTAACTACCCAAATTCGGATCGTCAAAATTCGTTAAAAGTTAACCAGAATCCGTTAACTGGCCCTTTCCAGGTTAACCGGAACCCGTTAAACTCTCCATTTCCAAGTCAACGAGACATCTCAGGACTGCGCCGTGCATCCCGACACCAAAGTGTACTCAACACACGTTATCACACGTAAAAGTATCACTTTCCTCGAAAAATGCACTTTTCGGAATTTTTGGGAGCGTTTCGGACATTTTTCGGACAATTATTTAGAAAACAGTCAAAATCGGGAATAACGGGACAAAAACCCTAGCTTCGATGACTCACAGGGACACTTGGCACGCATGCATGGCCTCCCCCATCCCCATCAATCAAATTCAGGGGTGAAAAGACCAAAATACCCCTGAAATTTATAGTTAGGCCGTCCAGCCTGTCTTACTTGAAAAACCAGAATTCTCATCAAGTCCCTGTAATTTCCAAAATACCCAAAAACCTTCCAAATTAAAGATAAGGCCGTCAGGCCTGTTTTACAAATTTACCCCTATAAATACAAGGGCTGTCATTTTGTTTTAAAGAGGAAAAAATATTACCCCTCTCCCAAAACCCAACGGTTCTAGGCATTCTACCCCCCCTCCCGAGCCCCGTTTCATCTCGATTTGAGTAAAAATCCCGTTTTCCGATCAAACACGAGCCAAACACATTCGAAACACTTTTCCAAACACCAAACCGTATCCTGTATACGTCCTTTTGAGCCAAAGAGTCAACCTCTAGCCGTAACACACTCTCTCTCTCTCTCCAAAACTCCGTTTCGCCTCGATTTATGCGTCAAACGCTATTTTCGATCCGATCGAAACTATCAAAATGTAGACGTAATGCCATCTACGGGGCTCAATACGTTTTACCCCCTAATCCTCTTCTCTCCCGTAAGAGAAGTAATTTCGGGTTAAAACGGCGTTCCAGACCCCTTTTTACGTTTATGTCATTTACAGTCCAGATCGTTCGATCCGTTGATTCGTTCATTACCGTCTGAACCGTTTGGTTCGTGATCGTCATTTACAAAGTCCGGATCATTTGATCCATTGATATTGCTATTTTAATTTACGCAACTTTACAAATCCGAGCCATTTGGCTCGTCGATCGTGTCTTTACTGTCCGGATCATTCGATTCCGTTGATACCGCAATTTTAAATACTGTCATTTACAAGTCCGAACCATTTGGTTTGTGATAGTATTTACTTATAAAAGTCTGAGTCAGAAAATGACTCGTTGATCGCATATCATTTACTGCCTTTTTCACAAAATTGGTAACAATGTAATGCCCGGTTCAAAACCGGAGTTCGTCATTCGAACTCCTTTTCAAAACAACGCAAAGCCCGACGTTTGACATTCAAACGCTCTTTTCATTAAAATCAACGTTTGTCATTCAAACTAAAGATTTAAGTTCGTCATTCGAACTCCTTTTCAAAACAACTCAAAACCCGACGTTTGACATTCAAACGCTCTTTTCATTAAAATCAACGTTTGTCATTCAAACTTAAGATTTAAGTTCGTCATTCGAACTCCTTTTCAAAACAACTCAAAACCCGACGTTTGACATTCAAACGCTCTTTTTATTAAAATCAATGTTTGTCATTCAAACTAAAGATTTAAGTTCGTCACTCGAACTCCGCTTTTCAAAACAACTTAAAATTGACGTTTGACATTCAAACACTCATTTCCGACTCAAAACCCGACGTTTGACATTCAAACGCTCTTTTCATTAAAATCAACGTTTGTCATTCAAACTAAAGATTTAAGTTCGTCATTCGAACCCTCTTTTCAAAACTCAAAACCGACGTTTGTCATTCAAACACTCTCTTTTACCACAAATCAACGTTTGTCATTCAAACCAAGATTAAAGCTTGTCATTCAAGCTCCTTTTCAAAATGCAACACACACACACACAAAATTTCGAGAAAGGTAGAAAGACTCGTCATATGAGGCGTTTTGGGTGATCTCAACATACTCTTCCCGAAATGTAACGTGACCTTTGAATCTAACAATCTCTGGTCCTAAAAGCCTTTTTTCAATTTTTGGCTACCAATCAAAACGTTCAATTTTTAATGCATTTTCTATGTTTTGGCTACCAATCAAAACGGTCCATTTTCAAAAGCCTTTTTCAAGTTTTGGCTACCAATCAAAACGTTCCATTTTCAAAACCTTTTCCAAGTTTTGGCTACCAATCAAAACGACCCCTTTTTCAAAACCAGTCATTTTCAAAGTTTGGGCTCATAATACAAAACGGCGTGGTGACTCTCCCTTTCATTTCCAGGCGAGGTCCCAAGTTCGCGAAATGCCGCACGATTCGGGTAATTTCAATAATGACAGTTTTATTATGTGGTACAGATTGTAATAAAATCGAGCCAACCATTGGGAAATATCAGAGTAGAGATCATTTTTGGTCTCGAGTTGAAGTGGAATACAACAATGCAAAGGTCGCGGATACGGAGGCTCGCACCAAAAGATATTTGCAAAGTCGTATGAAACTTATAGAAAGGGCTGTTCGGAAATTAAAATCATGTCTCTTACAAAAAGAAAATATAAATCCTAGTGGGGCATCTCAACATGATATTGTGAGTGTATTTTTATCTCATTTTTTTATTCATTATTGTTATTTTATATATTTAATATTGAAGTTAACATTTATAAATATTTGCAGCTAGAACGAGCAAATCGTTTAATTATGGAAGATAAAGATTATAAAAAAGGCTTCAAATTTGATCATGTGTGGAGCGAATTGAAAGATTTTGAAAAATTTAATGATAGGCACAAATGAAAGGCGCAACTCTGGAAAGTATCATGTAAACTATGTCTCTTCAGAGTCTGAACATGCTAACTTTGAACCTAATACCCCAGGATCTCAAGGAGTACCATCATTTTCTATCAATTTAGATGATGATGTTGGTAGGTTCTCTTGTGAAAGACCAATTGGGGTGAAAAAAGCCAAGTTGAAGAGAAAAAAAACAAAAGACTTCAATAATCTCTCACAGAGCAAAATGAAAAGATTATGAAGATGATGGAAAAGTCGGAATAAGACAAACAACAATACCTTTTCATGAAAGAACAAAGAAGAGAAGACAAGATATTGACAATGAACTTGAATGTCCTTGAACCAAACATCCGTGCTCATATTGAAGCAGAGCAATCAATTATTTTACAAAAAGGGCAGAAAAATATCAACAATCACAACCACCATCATCAAATGTTTTTTGTCAGTTCTCGAATAATTATGGTGGAGGTGAAGGTGTCATTTAGATGGAGGTGGATCTAATATTTATGGTGTAGGTGGATCCGGTCATTTTGACGGAGGTGGATCCAATAATTATGATGGCGTGGATCTGGTCATTATGGTGGAGATGGATCCCGTATTCCAGAATATTATAATTATTGTTGTTTGTTTAATTTATTTAAGTTTTTATAATTAGTTTGTATTAAAATTATGTGACTTTTCTATTATTATGTAATGTTTTTATGTTTTTTTTATAAATGTTCTTATTATTATTTTAATTAATATTATACTTCTTTCGTTCTGTATATCATTTTCATTGGTGTTTTTAAAAATCAACTTAATCAAACTTTAATCATTAATTTAGGAAAAAATAATTATTTTAATAAAAATGGTATACGAGACGGAGAGTATATTTTATATTTTGAATATTTATTTTGGGACGGAGGAAGTATATACATAAAATGCATAAATATAACTAAAAAAAGTAAAGGGACTAAATTGTAAGAGAAAAAAATATTACATCAAATTTGATGCAATGAACAGTGTAGCACCAAATTTGGTGTAATACTGTTCATGACTTCAAATATAAAGTGGGAAATAGCTCGTGGTTGGAGAAGGGAATAGTGGCAAATTTGGTGAAATATAGCGTGGGTTGGAGATACTCTTAACATCGTCATCCCTAATCTCTTTCACGATACACCATCATTACAACACCCATATTCACCTCCAAATTCCTCTCTCCTCTCCCTCCCACCACCGCCGTTAATGAAATAAGATGGAGCCGCCGACAGGAGATCATCTGTTGGTCCCAAAGGTGGCAACAAGGGTGAAAATACAGCTAGAGGGGGGGGGTGAATAGCTGTTACAAATTTTTCGCCCTCTTTAAAAACTAAACCTCTAAGCTTACAAAACCTCTTGCAGTGTGTAAGAAACTGCAAGTAGAGTTGTAAAATGCACAGCGGAATATATAAGTTATAAAGCGGTTTTGGGAGAGGCGGTTTTGCAAAGCGATTTGATAGTGCTGTTGTCAGAAAGTGCAGTTTGCAAAAAGTGAGGTTTTGACAATGTTAACTCCAAACACAATTTCACAATAAGGATAACTATATAAAGATCAAACAGAGACAGAGATAAATAATTAGCAAGCACAGAAAATATAAATGCAGTAAAGTATATGAACAAGCTATTTGGAGTGGTTCAATCGATAAACGATCTACGTCCACTACCAAGATGGTTAGTCTTGGATTTCTAAGAGAGATTTTATATTGAGTATTTGAGAGATTACAAAGTACAATAAAATCTTTTCTATGAAGAACAAATCCTAGACTATAACCAAAGGTATCTCAAATGAATAAACTATGTGTTTAAACAAGTGAGGCGCTGTGTGTGTTCAAGATCAAGGCTCTTTAAATCATGAGATGTAGAGCTCAATGATTCTTGAATGTGTTGAGGCTTGATTTACGGCCGGGAATATTTCTTGAAGTATAAAGATGAAGATTCAAAGGACTAAGAATTTCTCAAGCGTAGCTTCAACTTCTCATGAACACAAGCAATTTCTCAAGATTCAAGCTATCTTCAAATGGTGAAGATTAGGGTATTTATACCCAAGCATCAAGAAACTAGCCGTTGGATACAAATTGTAAGGACAAATTCCTTGATGCAATCCCATTGGTCCACATCAACTACTTTTGTCCTTTGGAACCGTTGATGCAGTAAAAGCCGATCGTACCTCGCCCGCAATCAAGGTGGTTAGGACATCTGTCACCTTTTTAAGATCCTTGCATCTTGTCTGAAAACTAGTCACATGACAAGATATGGTAGTTGACTTTTGATATTGCTGACGTGGATTCCAACGGTCAAAAGAGGTTCACTTCAAGTAGCCAATCATTGGAGCGGTTCTGGAGAAAGGCGGTTTGACATGAAAGCGGTTCCACCAGAAGAAGGATTTCCAAGAGTGCGGTTTGCACTTTGGTGAACAAGCGGTTTCAGATGAAGGGAATTACAAGGCAAAAAGGCGGTTATGCCAAGCGGTTCTAGAAGGGCGGTTCTGAAACCCTTGAAACTGTAATCCTAAGATCCAATGATTCTAGAGCCAGTCTTCAAGCCTAATTTTAACCTATTCTATAAAATGGACTTAGCTAAAAAATTGAAGTCTAAGCTTCATTACATAGGGTCCTAAAGTCCTTAAAATAAATAGGAGGTTATGGTATCAATCAAATCTAATACAAAATAGGAGGGTTAAAACATGCATACCCAACAATCTCCCCCTATTTGATTGATGCCATTACCTACTACAGCAAAAGCAAACATTATACTTGGTAAAAACATGTCCATAAGAATAAACATGGTAAGTCATGTCCCAAGTTAATGCACACACTAGCTTAAGCTATAGGTTTCTATACTTTTGGAAGATTGAGAAACTTACAATTTGAAGAGTATAGAAATGCATTCAGTGCACTTAAAAATATGAGTTTAAGTTCAAAGTGCGGTTTAAACTGAATGTTTAAACATCAATTCAAAATAGTGATTTTTAAGTTGAAAAATATTTGAATGAGGTTTAAGACCATAAGCGGTTTCATTGTTCTACAAACAAGCAGTTTGATGAGAACAAAGTTTTGGAACCATGATGCAATTTTCATTAATTCCTAAGATGATTACAAGTACAGGAATGAAGGAAAATTACAAGGTTACAAAAACAAAAAAGGTAAGTTGGACAAAGAAAATACAAGGAGAGTGTGGTCCAACTTACACAAGCGGTTCAAAAAGGAAAAAGCAGTTTACTGCTGGGGCGGCTTGTTAACTTCATGATCAGCTCCACTAGGCCCAGCTCTTGATTGGTCTGGTGCAAACGCTTTCCTCAATCTTCTAACTTCCTCTGTGGTTCTGGTGAGAGTAGCTTCAAGCTTCTTTAAGGCATTGACAGAATGAGCAGAGGTAGAATTGGTGGCACCAACCGCTTTGGTATTTTCCACAAGGTTTTCCTTGATAATGTCAAGATTTACATTGACAGAGGAATAAATGGAGTTGAAAGTTGTGTGGAGTTCCTCTTGAACTAAAGCGTTTTGGGCTTTGATAGCTTGTTCTATAGGCTCAAGGTCCACAGATACCTTCAGGGAGGTTTTGAGATCATTGACTGTTGAGCCAAGTCTGGAGTTGAATCCTTCCCTGAGGTTGTCCAAGCGGTCGTTGAACTCATCTTGGATCTCGTTCGCCTTGGCCTTCACCGAATCGACACGGTATCCGCATTCACCTTGGAATCCACCTTGAATAGATCAATTTGTTCCAAGACTTCTTCACGCAGAGAGTCCAAAGAGGTCCGGACAACTTGAGATAATTGCGGTCCGGATTGAAGAAAGTCAAGGAATTTGGTGCTTAAGATACCCAAATCTTTTTCAAGGGAAGTGCGAGCTTCTCTCCAAGAACATCTAACTCCTTCTTCAACCGCTCAACAGATGCCTTGTCTTCGTAGGCTTTGACTAAACCAGCTTCAAGGGATTTCTGAAAGGCTTCAGAAGCGGTTTGAATCAGGGAAGCGGTTTGATCAGGAGTGGCGGTTGAGGAGGAAGGAATTGCTGTAGATATCTCCCCCTTAATGGCATCAAGCAAAGAAGCTTTAAGGGTTGCCAACTCAAGGGAGTGAGAATCCACCTTGGCTTGTAAAGTGCGGTTGGATGCAAGGAGGGATTCATTGGAGGCAGTCAAAGAGATGACATAGCCTTGGTTAACAACAAGCTGTCCTTGAATCAGATGAAGGGTTTGGAGGATTTGGGAGTACTCTGAGGGAGGAGCGGTTGAAGGTGAAGCGGTTGAGAAGGTAGGAGGCGGTTGGGTTTGGTTAGTCTGAGGGGCGGTTTGGGTATTGGGAGGAATGTTTGGAGGAGGTGAGTGTTGTCTAATGGGTGAGTTGTGAGGAGTTGGGGATTTTGAAGGGGTGTTTGATTTAGAGCGGTTAGGGGTAGGGGAGCGGTTTTCGTTAGGGGAATTGACAGGAGTTGGATCATCCCTAACAGACTTAGAGGTAGCATGTCCAGCAGAGGGCTTGGACTGCCATTGTTGGTAGGCAGAGTGAGTAGGGGTTTGGTTGGAGTGTTGTGAGTTTATAGAATGGGAATGTTGGGGTGAGTTATATGGGGATTGAGAAGATAGGGGTGACAGTGATTTTCTCGGGGAAGGTGAAGGGGAATTTTGAGTGGATTGGATTGGGGAATTTCTAACTGGTGAGGGGGAAGGTGAGGGTTGAACAGGTTTGGTTTTCTTAGGGGTTATCTTTTTTCTAGCCATCATTTTTCTCCTCTTGGGTTTCTCCCCCTGAGATTGTGCGGTTTTGTTGGGGGAAGGAGTTATGGATTTGGTTTTGGATGGGGATTTGGAATGAGAGTTGGCAGGGGATTGGGCTGGGGATTGGTTTAGAGATTGGACAGGAGATGTTTGAGGAGTTGGGGGCGGTTGGGTTTCTGGAAGCGGTTCATGGGGTGAGGCGGTTCCAGCTTCAGTGGTTGATTTTCCCTTGGCCTGATACTTCTCAGCTTGTTCCTTGGCCAATCTATCAATTCTATCTTGGAGAACCTTCATCTGTTCCTCCACAGTCAATCCAGCCATCTCATCCCTAGCCTTTTTGGCTCTAGCCACCAAGTTGGGAATACTTGGGTCTTCCTCTTCTTCATCATCTTCATCCACCAAATGCATGGTTTCAGGTTCAGGTTCCTTGGATGATTTCTTCCTTTTGCTAGTCCCAGCTCCATCATCAGCAGTAGGCGGTTTGGATGCTGGAGCGGTCTTGGTTCTCTTGGGAAGCGGTTCAGCTCTTGCTTGGGGCTTCCTGGACCGCTTGGTAGCTTTAGTCTGAGGAGCGGTTGAGGGGTCTCTCAACTCATAGGGTTCCTTCCCTGGGTATGTATCTGCATCATACAAAGATTTGTATAGTGAATCTCCATTGGCATACCTGAAGGAATGGCATGCAAGCAATCCAAGGGAATCATCTGAGCAGTCAACCATAAGATCTGGATTCTTGGTGACCATTTCATCTAAGTGCTCATAGTCCATCAACAGAGCGGTTAAGATTCTGCAGAATGGTCTCCACCTCTGATCTTCACCTTTGACCTTGGACTGATAGGTCTCAATGCTATCCTTAATCTCAAAGAAAAGAATTCTTGGCCAGTGCAGCTTGATTTCCATAAAGATAGCAGAACTATACATCCATTGTTGGGATGTAAAGTTGTTGTGGTTCCCAGTCTTTCCACAAATGGATCTCCCCACAAGATGACCTATGAAGTTCATTAGTTCACCAAAACTCTTTCTGGGGATCTTCTTGTACTTCTTGGATAAGGTATCTACTTTGGCGGTTTGGAGAGCAGCAGCATCTTGGATAACTTGATCAACCTCTAAGGGAGCTCCACCAACAAGAATCCGAAAAAGTCTTCTTATGTCAATGTAGTCTATGGAGAGCTTCATGCCTTCAACTACAGCGGTCAGGCATGAGACTTTTTGGCCTTGCTCAAGAACTCTAGAATCCTTCTTAGCGGTTGCAAAGAATTGATCCACGAAAGATGGCACTATAAAATTCTGCTTCTTGGTGAAGAGCGGTAGGATGCCTGAAACTCTGAGCTTCCTCAGCAACTCCCTTCCTAGAGCATCAGTTTTGAGCTCTTCCTCATTCACTTCCCACCCAGGTAGGAAAGTAGTTGGATCCTACAAATTTAAAATTTCAAGTGTTAGATCCATTTGTGTATTCATAGTTCACATGCGGTTTGAGCACCAAGCGGTTGAGCAATGGTGCGGTTTGAGAATTTCAAACCCCAAGTGAAACCATGAATACTCAACAAATAATGAGGTCTTGAGAATAAAATTACTTAAGTACGTGGCATTGTAATCCAAACTTATCCCACACTGCAAGCAGTGATTAGAGAGGAATTTCTTGGTTTCCAGCCTATATACTTAGTAAAATCTCAAAATCAAAGAAGGAAGGAATTTGACCAAAGATGCGGTTTAAAAGTATTTGAAAATGCGGTTTTAGAACATGCGGTTAAGGTTGAATAGGTGAGGAGCGGTTTGAAACAAAAATTCTTAAGCGGTTGTATAATAGCGGTTTCGGACCAACATAAAATCCAAAAATTACGAAAAAGTTGGAAAATTTTCTAAGTGTTGGAAAACACTTCCTCGAGAATCAAGGCAACCAAAATATATGATTTTTCAAGAACAGCCTCATGGGTTTTGTGAAGAACACCAAGAACATTCAAGAACACCAAGAACAGAGATTCTTGAAACTTAACCAAAATAAGCAAATAACATGTCAAAATGATCACATTGGGAAGGAGATTAACAATATATCATTAAAAATTCATCCTTTACCCAGAATCATCAATAAAATTCAAGAACACAGAAATGGGTTTTCAAACACACAAAACTGAATAAATCAAAATCAGTGTCCTAAACTTGGATGGATCATGAAATAAGCAACATGTTTAGAATCTATGCAAGAATCCGAGCAAAACCCAACAATTCTTAGCAAAAATAGTCAACAAACAAGATCAAAATCAACAAAAACCATGAACAGGCATACGAAAAGGTTCTATGGTTAACAATGGCAGAAATTAAGAGTTAGGGTTTAGAAGTTGTTACCATTTTCAGAATTGGTTTCTTTGCCCTAGCAGTGGTAGATGCTCTTTGCCTTTTTGAAGTTGAAGGTTTTGAAGTTGTTGCCATTGATGATTAAATAAGAAAAAATGAGGGTTTTTTTTTTTTTGTAAAGGGTTTTAGAGAGAGAGAGAGTTTGGTAGAGAGAGTACGGTGTGCAGAGAGTTGGCAGAAGAAAGAAAGAATTTCACCAACTTAGGTTTATATAGGGTGAAGGGGTGGAGGCAGTTGGTCAGAGAGAATGATTGAATTAAACCAACTGTTGCACCCTTTCACCTTCTGCACTTCTCTAAATGACGGCTGACATGAGGGTTTTTAATGCTCATGTCCCCTTAGCATTAAATGCTCTTAATTTTGAAATAAACGAGGGAAAACATTTGCAAAAATACCCTTATGTAAAAAATAAGGACTAAAAAATAAATAAAGGAATTTGAACAGTTTTTTTTTTTTTTAAATAAGATAAGCAATAAAAATAGACAGAGTTTACTTCTTGTTGAAACGCGGTTTTGATCCAAGCGGTCAGACTGCATGAGCGGTTTGGAACTTGCGGTTTGCATGCAGGCGGTTGGAGAATCTTGCGGTTTTGGCACAGGCGGTTCAACAGAAGCGGTTTGATTCCAAAAGGAGTTTCAACCTAGACTCAACAAACAAGTTAGCAAATAAAAAGTATGGAATTTATTTAAGTTCAAGCATACCCATTTCTCCTCTGAGAAAAGAAAATCTCTTGGAGTCAAGAGCCTTTGTGAGGATATCAGCAATCTGGTTGTCTGTCCCCACGTACTCTAAATGGATATTCCTCTTCTCTACATGATCTTTGAGGAAATGATACTTGATATCTATGTGCTTGGTCATGGAATGCATGACAGGGTTGTTGGAGACTGAAATTGTTGAAGTGTTGTCACACATGATGGGGCAATTCCCTTCATGGATTCCATAGTCTACCAACCGTCGCTTCATCCAAAGGATTTGACAAAGAACAACTACCAAGAAGAATGTACTCACCTCGTGGTTGACACCGAAACCGATGCTTGCTTCTTGCGGCCCAAGCAACTAGTCTATTCCCGAGGAAATGACAAGTACCACTAGTGCTTTTCTGTCAATAGTGCAAGCCGCATAATCGCATCCGAATAACCTACAAGATCGAAGTTCGAATCTTTGGAATACCAAAGTCCAAGGTTAGTGGTTCCAGATAAATAGCGGATTATACGCTTGACTGCAATAAGATGTGCTTCTCTAGGATCTGCTTGATAGCGAGCACATACACAGACACTGAACATAATATCGGGCCTACTAGCAGTTAAGTAAAGTAATGAGCCGATCATACCTCGATATAAAGTCTGATCAACTTTCTTACCTTTGAGATCTTTATCTAGCTTATTGCCGGTGGCCATAGGAGTATCATATGCTTTAGCATTTTCTAATCCAAACTTCTTTATCAACTCCTTGGTGTATTTGGCTTGGCTAAGAAAAATACCTTATTCGCATTGCTTGATTTGAAGCCCGAGGAAGAATGTTAATTCTCCCATCATGCTCATCTCAAACTTGCTTTTCATTAGCTTTTTGAAACGCTTACAAATTAACTCATTAGTGGAACCAAAAATAATATCATCGACATATATTTGAACAAGTAAAGTATGCTCATTATATTTGGCAATAAAAAGAGTTGTATCGATTTTACCGCGTTTAAATCCCTTTTCTAGTAAAAATTTAGAAAGAGTCTCATACCATGCCCTTGGAGCTTGCTTGAGTCCATACAAAGCTTTCTGGAGTTTGTAGACATGATTGGGAAATTTGGAGTCTTCAAATCCAGGCGGTTGGGCAACATACACGGTCTCTTGTAGTTCGCCGTTGAGGAATGCACTCTTTACGTCCATTTGATATAACTTGAAATGCTTGAAAGAGGCGTAGGCTAAGAAGATTCTGATAACTTCCAATCTTGCAACTGGAGCAAAGGTTTCATCATAATCAATTCCTTCTTCTTGCCTATATCCTTGTGCAACCAACCTTGCTTTATTCCTAGTGATGCTTCCATTCTCATCCATCTTATTCCTAAATACCCACTTAGTTCCTATCACTCCTTGATCCTGAGGTCTAGGCACCAAAGTCCAGACCTTGCATCTTTCAAACTGGTTGAGTTCTTCTTGCATAGCAACGACCCAACTTGAATCTTGGAGTGCTTCATCAATCTTCTTGGGTTTAACTTGAGATAAAAGTGAAGTATGCTCGTCATAATTTGATCTCCTTGTTTGAACACCGGAAAACAGATCACCAATCACATTTGTGAGAGGGTGACTGCTGACTTCACGAACCTCCGGGGGTAAGTCTGGTTGGGTGAGGTTTCTTTGAAGATCTTCAATTTGAACGTCGTTAGATCCTTCCAAATAAGTCATGGAAGGTAAGTTGATGAAGAGGTTCTATAAGGCTGGATAGGGGAATTCTCAACTTCTTCTTCCCTAGGAGTTGCATCCGGAGTAGGAACTTCAGTGCGGTTTCAAAGGTGCGGTTTGAGGGAATTTCGGTTAAGGGTCTTTGGATTTTGCGGTTGAGGTTCAGGTGCGGTTTGAGATGGTTCACCTGGTTCATTATGCTCAACAAAATCATCAGCAACATTTGGAGCCAAATGTGGCTCAAGGAGAGAATGCTCATCAAAAGTAACATGGACAGACTCAACTATTTTTAAACTAGTTTTATTGAAAACACGAAAATCTTTTGAATGTTTAGCATACCCAACAAAAATACCTTCGTTGGCTTTAGCTCCGAATTTACCTCTATTTTCTCTTCCGTTGTAGAGGACAAAACATTTGCAGCCAAAGATCTTGAAGAATGCAATGTTGGGGGTTCTTCCTCGCCAAAGCTCATAGGGAGTCTTATTATAGGTTTTATTGATGAGGGAGCGATTCTGAGTGAAGCATACGGTATTGATTGCTTCAGCCCAAAAATACTGAGGTAGCTTCGCTTCAGATATCATTGTTTTTCCAGCCTCAATCAACGTCCTATTCTTCCTTTCCACAACCCCATTTTGTTGTGGAACACCGCCGATTGAAAAATTGTGATCAATCCCATGGTCATCACAATCTTGAGCAACACCCAAGATTGTTCTTAAATTCCGTTCCATTATCTGATCTAACACTAACGATGTCGTCTTCTTTTTGAGTTTGGAGCCGTCTAAAAAGTGCGGTGAGAATCTCATAACAATCATCTTTGGAAATCATCATCTCAACCCACGTATATCTTGAGTAATCATCCACCACCACTAAGGTATATCTATTTCCTCCAATCTTGGCAAGTGGTTACGGGTCCAAACAAATCTATGTGAAGCGAGCTTGTAAGCATCTTGAAGTTGATGGAGCGGTCTTGCTGGTGAAAGACGACGCGGACTGCTTACCAAGCTGGCATGCACTACATTTCTCTGGATGGTGGTCAGCCACTTTAGGTAAACCACGAACGAGGTTTTCCCTACCAATCTTTGCAAGATACTTGAAGTTCAAGTGGCTCAACCTCTTGTGCCATAGCCAACTATTTTCGCTCACATTCTTAGCTACAAAACAGAGATTAGTAATACTACATGCAGAATTTAGATCAATAATGTAAATATTACTCTTACGAATCCCTGTGAGTAGGGTGACGCCGGAAATGCTATCTTTGATAAAGCAGTTTAATGACGTGAAGTTGCAAAGCATTCCTTTGTCGCAAAATTAAGAAATTGAAAGGAGGTTGTGCTTGAGTCCTTCAACAAGAGAAACCTTCTCAATGGTTAGGTTTCCTCTCCTTATAACACCATATCCAATGGTCTTGCCTTTGTTATTGTCACCAAAGGTTACAGACGGACCACTTGCTTCAACGACATCTTCAAGTAATGATCTATCTCCAGTCATATGTCTTGAGCAGCCACTGTCAAGATACCATTCATTATCCTTGGAGTGACCAGCCATGAAGCAGAGGACCTGAAATGTAAACATTAAGAACGAGGTCCCCCTTTATTCCTTGGGTCCTGAAGTTAGCAACCCTTTACGACCCACACCTGCTTGACAGAAGGAGGTTTACTCTTCCTGGCATTGGATGTGAACCGCAAAAGGCATTCTGCAGCCTTGTGACCTAAACCATCACACACAGAACATTTATAATAGCTACAAGCTTCATGAGGTTTTACTAACTCCTTACTCTTCTTAGGAGTTGCATGCGATTTGGGACAAGGAAGCGGTTTGGGAGGAGCGGTTCCACCTAAGACTCCGGCTGAGATAAAGGGAACAGGCTTTGGTTTGACCACGTATTTCCTGGGAACGCTATTCCTGCTTTTGAAGGCAGGAGGAGCGGTCGAAGAAGATGCGCGGTCAGACCTGGAGTTGGCAGCACCACCTTTTCCACCAGGAGCGGTTGGAGCAGGTATGCGACCAATTCCATAAGCCATTTCCTCTTCAGCTGCTTCCACAGAATCCTTTGGTTTTAACACCGAATTCTTCCCATATTGCTTTCCTTTTGGGTAGACATAATTAATTTGTCGTGCTTTACCCTTTTCTTTAGCATGCTTCCCCTTAGGAATTTCTTTAGTTAGTTCAGGAAATTCCTCATCCTTTTCACTCGAGGATGCACACTTTTCCTCTTCCTCAGATCCAAAACCTAGACCCTCCGTAATTCCTTGAGGAACTTGGGAGTCTATGATTTGATCCTTGGTGGATTGAGACTTGAGCCACGAATCAATAATCTTTTGGAGATCATTGATTTGGGTACCAAGTCATCATTCCTGAGTTGAAGTGCAGCAACCTTAGTTTCAAGGATGCGGTTCTGATCAGCAAGAGGAGTCATACTTCTGATTTGGTCCTTAAGATTTGAAATTTCGGACTTCATCACAGTTTTCTCCGTCTTGTATGCATTAAGTTCATCATGAGCTAAGCTTAAGGCTTTCTTAAGATTAGAGAATTGATGGATCACCATTTCAGCTTCCTTGAACATCCTTTCATGTTCCATGGGAGAAACCTCTTCCACCACCTTTTTAAAAATTTTCTTCTTTGGAATTGTTTTTGAAGGTGGAGCATTTGTAGGAGGAAAAATGGGACGTGAATACGAGCAATTTCCTATCTTAATGCTAGGAGTAAGTTTGATATCATCATCCAATTTGAAATTTGGAAGTTTTGTAGAAACCTCTTTCTCTTCCATATCTTGCGACTCGATTGACTCAGAATCTGACTCATCGGAAGCGTCTCGCAATTAAGCAGAGATTAACCTCTTCGGTTTCATCATCACTTCCATCATCCGAATATGTTTCAATCCAAGTAGCCAATTCCTTGGAATTCTCTTCCTCCTCAGCAACCATTCCCTTGCGATGAGAAAATTTCGCAGAGTGGTTTTCTTTTTCATGTATTCATATTTAGGTGGACACTCGGATGCGAAGTGACCGGGTTTTCTACAATTGTAGCAAACTAGATCACTCTTTTTCTTTGTATCTCCGGCCTTAGAAAACGTTGCGGGGAGGTTTGCCTTTTGAAAATGATTTTGTGAAAGGTTTTGAAGATTTTCTAAATTTTTGGAATCTTTTCACAAACATGGCAAAATCATCATCATCCATCTCGATGAGTGATGAGGTTGATATGGAAGGATCGGTGGTTTGGTTGGATGTAGATGGTTTCTCCTCATGTTCCACGACGGACATGGATAGCGATTTGGTTTTCCCTTCAATCTCTTCAATATGATTTAATTTTAATTCATAGACTCTAAGATTGGCGTACAAGTTACTTAACGACCAAGTACCCAAAACTTTGGAGTCTTCTAAAGAGGTAGCCTTATTAACCCATTTAGAACCTAAAGCAGATAGGAAAGTCATATTGATTTCCTTATCAGTTAAAGTTTTGCCAAGAGATCTACAAGCATTAACTACCTCAACATATCGGTCGTAGGTTTGACGCAGGTTTCGTTGGATTTTGTTGAAGTTGTTGTACGATCTTTCAACAAAGATATAATTTGCTTTCCTTGCATTCGTCATCACCTTCGAGGTAGCTCTCAATGGCATCCCACATCTCGCTTTGCGGTTTTGAGGTACATCACTTTCCGTAGAGTTGATACGGGGAGGGTTCCGTAAATGATGTGCCTAGCCTTCTTGTCCAAGGCAACCAATCTCTTCTCTTCATCTCGACCACTCTTCTTTTGGCTTTTTGACCTCTGGATTTGTTGCACTGGTGGTTGCATCTGTGTTGGCCTTCATTGGAACTAACGGGCCATTGATCACGCACTCCACCAGCATTTCATCTATAGTTTCCAAATGTATAAGCATTCGGCACTTCCAGATGTCAAAGTAGTCTTTGTCCAAAATTGGAATGTGTGAATAGTTAACAGTTGTCATTGTCTTTGTATTTGCCATATCGAATCGGCACACAAGCTGTTAAGCTTGAAAAACAGTGGTTTTAAAATGTGTTAGCTCTGATACCACTTGTTGGTCCCAAAGGTGGCAACAAGGGTGAAAATACAGCTAGAGGGGGGTGAATAGGCATTACAAATTTTTCGCCCTCTTTAAAAACTAAACCTCTAAGCTTACAAAACCTCTTGCAGGTGTGTAAGAAACTGCAAGTAGAGTTGTAAAATGCACAAATGGAATATATAAGTTATAAAGCGGTTTTGGGAGAGGCGGTTTTGCAAAGCGGTTTGATAGTGCTGTTGTCAGAAAGTGCAGTTTGCAAAAAGTGAGGTTTTGACAATGTTAACTCCAAACACAATTTCACAATAAGGATAACTATATAAAGATCAAACAGAGACAGAGATAAATAATTAGCAAGCACAGAAAATATAAATGCAGTAAAGTATATGAACAAGCTATTAGGAGTGGTTCAATCGATAAACGATCTACGTTCACTACCAAGATGGTTAGTCTTGGATTTCTAAGAGAGATTTTATATTGAGTATTTGAGAGATTACAAAGTACAATAAAATCTTTTCTATGAAGAACAAATCCTAGACTATAACCAGTGTATCTCAAATGAATAAACTATGTGTTTAAACAAGTGAGGTGTGTGTGTGTGTGTTCAAGATCAAGGCTCTTTAAATCTATGAGATGTAGAGCTCAATGATTCTTGAATGTGTTGAGGCTTGATTTCTGGGCTGGGGAATATTTCTTGAAGTATGAAGATGAAGATTCAAAGGACTAAGAATTTCTGGGCAGAGCTTCAACTTCTCATGAACACATCAATTTCTCAAGATTCAAGCTATCTTCAAATGGTGAAGATTAGGGGTATTTATACCCAAGCATCAAGAAACTAGCCGTTGGATACAGCTGTTGTAAGGACAGTCCTTGATGCAATCCCATTGGTCCACAGTAACTACTTTTGTCCTTTGGAACCGCTGATGCAGTAAAGCCGATCGGACCTCACCGCAATCAAGGTGGTTAGGACATCTGTCACCTTTTAAGATCCTTGCGCATCTTGTCCGAAAAGTAGTCACGTGACAAGATATGGTAGTTGACTATTGATATTGCCGACGTGGATTCCAACGGTCAAAAGAGGTTCACTTCAAGTAGCCAATCATTGGAGCGGTTCTGGAGAAAGGCGGTTTGACATGAAAGCGGTTCCACCAGAAGAAGGATTTCCAAGAGTGCGGTTTGCACTTTGGTGAACAAGCGGTTTCAGATGAAGGGAATTACAAGGCAAAAAGGCGGTTATGCCAAGCGGTTCTAGAAAGGCGGTTCTGAAACCCTTGAAACTGCAATCCTAAGATCCAATGATTCTAGAGCCAGTCTTCAGGCCTAATTTTAACCTATTCTATAAAATGGACTTAGCTAAAAAATTGAAGTCTAAGCTTCATTACATAGGGTCCTAAAGTCCTTAAAATAAATAGGAGGTTATGGTATCAATCAAATCTAATACAAAATAGGAGGGTTAAAACATGCATACCCAACATCCTCCCCATTCCTCTAACTCAGATCTCGACGGTGTTGCTGTCAATCCGCGATCATTCTCTTTTCCATCTTGTGGTCTGATTAACCCCCTTCAAATCCCCTTTTCTAATTTCTTTTATTTCATCTATTTTTTTTCTTGGAAATAGTATTTTCATCAAGATGAATCTAGGTTTTTTACTCAAAATCTGAAGTGGGTTCATTAAAAAATTTGCAAATTTGGGTTCTTTGTTTCAAACTGAATTTGAAGTAAAAGGGTAATATGGCCATTTTGATTGATGGTTTTTTTGTAATAATTATCATGCGAGGGGATTAAGTAATGTTTCGGGGGTGATTAACAAATCTCATAAGAAAATTGGGCTTTAGTCAGAATAAGTGATGGACTAATTAAACAAGGTTCAAACCAGGCATGCATTAAAGATATATCGGGTCAATATTGGAGTACTTCCCTTGAGGTTTGTAAAATTAGCACTTTCTATCCTAATATTTTGAAAACTAGGCAGTCACCTCCCTTTCAAAGACCAAACCAACTGTCCCTCTCTGTAAATGTGCATGAATGTGAAAAAAGTTGTTTACTGATGTGCATAAATAAAATGTGATCCATGTGTCAAACAAAGATATGAAGACCATGAGTGATTCAGGAAGGTAGTGATCGTCCACGTGGAAAAGTCAATCCCAACAGTCAACATCAATGCTGGAGTCAAAAGATATAAAAAGACAATACAGACCTGCCATAGGCCAGAGGAGCGAGTTAGGCGAGATAGAAGGTTGGTCAGCTATCAATGTGCTGACCAGGTGAGATGTGAATCTCGCCTTAGCATATATCTCGTCATAATCCTATGATCTTATAATTTGGTAAACCAAGTTGAAATTACCTAGATTCGCGCGAGGGAAGCGGTTGTCTTTCGCGGAGGGTTGGTGTTTGAGACCTCGCTTCTTGGGAAGGAATGAGGAGTCGCCACGCGGTTTTGTATTTTGAGCCCAAACGTTGGGAAACGGCTTTAGTGAAAATGGTGTCATTTTTATTGGTAGCAAAAACTTAGGAAAAGGCTTTGAAAACAGGGGATCATTTTTATTGGTAGCAAAAACGAGTAAAAAGCTATTTGGTACCAGAGATTGTTAGGTTCGGAGGTCATGTTACGTTTCCGGAAGAGTATTACGAGATCACCCGAAACGCCTCATATGACGAGTCTTTCTACCTTTCTCGAAATCATGTGTGTGTGTGTGTTTTGAAATGGGGGCTTGAATGACAAGCTTAATCTTGGTTTGAATGTCAAACGTTGATTAGGTGACTTTGTTTGAAAAGACGAGCGTTTGAATGACAAACATCGGTTTTGAGTTTGAAATGAGCGTTTGTGTGGCAAACGTCGATTTGGAGCCTTTTGAAAGAGAGTTCGAAGGACGAACTCCGGTTTTGAACCGGACGAGTCATTTTTAACGATTTTTACAGGAAAAAGCGTATTAAATGTTTCTGAATGTCAAAAGTTTGCTTTTTTAGTTTGAAGATGAGCGTTTGGATGCAAAACGTCATTTTGTGCATTTTTGAAAGAGAGTTCGAAGGTCGAACTCCGGTTTTGAACTGGGCATTACATTGTTAACGATTTTTACGGGAAAAAACGTATTAAATGATTTTGCGAACAACGAATCGGGTTGCGACTCGGACTTTGAAAAGTAAATACTATCACGATCCAAACGGGTCGGACTTGTAAATGACAGTATTTAAATGCGGTATCGACGGAATCGAACGATCCGGAATCGTAAATGACGATCGACGAGCCAAAACGGCTCGGAATTGTAAATGACGATCGACGAGCCAAAACGGCTCGAAGTTGTAAAGTTGCATGAAATGTAAAGGACGTTCAACGGATCAAATGGTCCGGAATTGTAAATGACAGAAAAGTAAATGACGATCGACGGATCGATCGATCCGGAGTTGTAAATGACATAAAAAAGAAACGGAACGGGGTCGGAACGCCGTTTTAACCCGTGATTACTTCTCTTACGGGAAAAGAAGAGGATCGAGGGGCTAAAACGTATCGGACCCCGTTAGACGAAGGCGTCTACATTTCAATAACGTTGTTCGAAATGGTTGTAGCGACTGGCGCGTAAACCGAGATGAAACGAGAGATTAGAGAGAGGGAGTTATACCTACGGCTAGGGTCGACTCCTTTGGCTCGGGGGTGTATACGGGATACGGAAAGTAGTTTGGAACGGTGTTTCGAAGTGGTGAGGGGCGTATTTGATCGAAATACGGAAGTTTCACGCGAATCGAGGCAAAACGGGAGCTCGGGAAGGGGTGAAACTGGTTTGGGCCTAGGCTATGGTGTTTTTGGAGAGTTATTTTGTTGTTCTCAATGGCTTTGACAGCCCTTCTATTTATAGGTGATTTTTCAGGATCAGTCCGGCCAGACTTAGACTGAAATCCAGGGGGTTTTGTGGTATTTTGGAATTTTGAGGGACTTGCTGGCAATTTCTGAAAGTCTGCAACGGGAGTCCGGCCGGACTGAGACTGTATACCAGGGGTATTTTAGTCTTTTCACTCTGAAATTGATTGAGAGGTGACTAGAGGGAGGTGGCATGCGTGCCAAGTGTCCCAATGAGTCACCAGCCATGTGGGAGTTCGTTCCCGGGTCCCGGTTTTGTCCATTTTTTAAAATAACAGTCCGGAAAATGTCCGAAATGCCCCCGGAAAGTGCCAAAAAGTGCGTTTTTCAGGGAAAGACGTACTTTCACGTGCGATGACGTGTGTTAAGTACGTTTCAACGTTGGGATGCACGGGGCAGTCCCGGGACGTCTCGTTAGCATGGCAACGGGGAGCTTAACGAGTTCCGGTTAACCTGGAGCGGGCCAGTTAACGGATTCCGGTTAAGTTTCTAACGGATTTTGACGATCCGGATTTGGGTACTTACACAATTATAGCCAATTATTCAATCCGGCGAGATGAGTATCTCGCCTAAAGAAAGTGGGGGACCATATCTGACACAAAGGACAGCATTAAAAGAGACATTAAATGTGGCCAAGAGCTATCATACAGTTGAGCCCCCAAAATCAATATACATCCAATAAATCCGGCTAAAACTTGGTATGAGATGATGATGGAGTCAAATAAAGCTACCCTATCACCTATTTCTCATGATGACCCCATAATCCATTCAACTTATCGCGATCAGCGTATCGCCTTATCACACTGCTTATTATGGGTAAGGATATAAATAGCAGAGTTGTTTCACAACAGCGGTATGCTTCATCATCTACTCTCCAACTTTCTCTATCTACCCTATTAGTTTTCCACCAGTAAATCTTACTCTCATACCGGAGAAGATTTAGCTGGAGAAGCCCCCAGCTTAGCTTATGGTGCTCGTTTTGTCGGCCATTCTTGGAGAACCCAACCATTTTCATCCTACGCGGACGCTACACGGATGCTCTTCTCGAAACTCAATTTCTGGTAGCATCATTTTGGTTCCATTGTCGGGAACGAGTTCCTTCTCTAATCAAGGCCTTTTTCATCTTGCAGAAACCCAGAAAAAGTTCAGTTTGCATTTTTGATAGTGACGGTAGTGAAGGAATATTGGATGGAGCCGATGGGTACTTCGAAGGGAAGGGCCCTCAAGTCAACTGTTGAGATTCAAACTCCTCGCAAGAACCTGGAAGATCCCCCTCAAAACTCTAGGGATACCTTCCATACGGGGACGTCGAGGAGGAGACACCAGACTCCCTCTGGTTCTAGAAGGGTAGAAGGAATGATGGAGAAGGAAAATGAAAAAGATACCTTAGCAGCAAAAAAGGCAGCTATAGCTCAGGAGGCGTTGTACATCAAGCCGCAGAATGATTTGTTGCTGTAAGTGTTGAAGAATGACCGAAAGTTGGAAAAGCTAGGCGAATTACCCACTACGATCCCCAAGGAAATCATGGCGAGATGCTGCTGCTGACCCCATCTAAGCAGTCGGAGCCTAGTAGGGGTGGGGGATCGCAGCGAAGTGAAGAGGTGACTTAAGGGAAGACAAGAGATCGGAGTCCTTATCCAGCCAGGGGAAGGAGTGGCTGCGAAGAAGGAAAAAGCCGAGGTAGGCGTGATGAGGAAAAGAAAGAGAAGGTAAATGAAAACAAGGGGAAATCAAAATTGCGACATGACGAAGAGGGAGAGAAAGAGCGGAAAAGAAGGAAGGTGCATTATGCACCTGGAGGAGGGGAGGATTCTTATTATTATCAATACTCAGATTCGGAGTTGGATTCTGGATCGAAATATGATAGCAGCACCTATTCCCCACAAAAGCTACGAAAAGAAAAGAGACTTAGCAAGTCACAGCCACCAAGGAAGGAGGAGTGAAAAGAAGAAATAGACTAGAAGGCCGTGATTACCGGGCAAATTGCGAATTTGAAGAAAGCTACAGAGGAAGCAACGGAAGAGAAGGATTCTTATTTGTATTCGTTTGCTAAAATGATAAGGGAAACCGAGCCCGATCTGACTTTCAGGAGGCCAAATTTTCCGAAGTACGAAGGCAATACGAGGGCGATAAATCATATCACTAACTTTGAAGTGACGATGTCCCTCCTGACCAACAAAGATGCAATAAGGTGCAAGGCCCTAGCCAGTACCCTGACGTCGCATGTACTGGAGTGGTTTTTATCCCAGCCTGTGGGATCCATCTTGAGCTACAACAATTTCAAGTCAAATTTTCTTTCGCGCTTTAGTTACTCGGGAGCTTGCCCGGTCAAAAAGCAGGATTTATGCAACATCAGGCAGAAAGAGGCGGAGTCATTGATGGGTTATATGGAGAGGTTCAAGGCCCTATCAGATCAGATACCAGATACCAGTCAAGAATCATTGGTTATGTTGTTCTCTGCGGGATTGGCTCTGGGTTATTTCAAAAGAGAAGTAGGGATGAGGATTCCCAAAACTTTAGGCGAGATGTTTGAGCGAGTTAGAGGTTTCTCGGGAGGCGGTGAGCCGGAAGTTGTAGCTGTGAGAGCGGCTAATCAAAAGAAAATAGTTAAGGAGCGAATTGAGTCAGTAAGGGCTGATGCGAGAGAAGCACCCAGGGGAGGATGGAGAATATGGAACAAGGGAAGGGAAAGAGAGCCTTTCAGGGAGCAAACCTTCACTAAGCTAAGATTAACTCCAAGCGAGTTGATGAAGCGGGTTCGCTTGCCTCCAGCTCGCAAGATGAACAAGGAGACATTGGAGCGCAGAGATAAAAGCAAGTATTGCGAGTATCATAAAGATGTTGGACACGTGACAAATGATTTCCTTAATTTGAAAAAGGTACTTCAGGCGAAAGTTGATAAGGGTGAGATGAACGAATATGTGGAGCGGGATGAGCCTAGGCCGGATGGAGGTATAAGGTGAGATGAGGAATATTGTTGATGTGATCAGTGATGTCATCCCCAGCATTACTCAGCTAAATAACCACATAATGAGCCTTTCCCATACCTTTCATGTCCCCGCGTATCCGCCTGGGGAAGAGAGTTATAAGCTTTAAAAGGAGGGAACTCGCGACTTCGGCGATCAATGCTAGCCAGCCTTTAATCATTTCAATCTTCCCACCCAAAAACCGTGCTCCAAAGAGTGTTGGTTGATACAGTGGCCAGTCGGAACATTCGATACTATATTATGAGGCGTTTAGGAGAATGAATCTAACTGAGGCACATTTAACTCCATATGAAGGCGTTCTAGAGGGGTTTACCAATCATACAGTCAGAGTGAAGGGCACTATCACCTTAAATGTTGAAATGATGGATGAAGATTTGGATGTAGAAAGAAGAAGAGTGCAGAGTGTTGAATTTATGGTAATAGACCTTGTTTCGCCTTATAACACAATAGTTGGAATTCCTTTTATGCAGAGCTTTGAAATGGTGGCATCTGTGCCGCACCAAAGGGTAAAATTCCCTACTCCTAAGGGTATCACGTGTGTTAGAAGTCAACCGTTGTCAGCTAAAAGGAAGAAGATTGAAATGCAAAAATCAAAAAAGATAGTTGCGGTGTTGAATGGAATTGTTATAGGGAGTTCAAGGGTCAATGTGATTTTAGACCCCTTTGAGGGGGGAGAAGAGTGGGAAGAGACAGAAAGTATGAGGAAGGGTCGGCAATCATATGCTGCCCGAGCTAGTTACAGGCGAGATGGGACTGTATAGAGGTTAAAGACATAGAAGTTGAAAATCAAAGTGTGGAGCCTATGTTGGTGTTGGTGGACGAAATGGATGAAGACGATGTGGAAATGATAGCCGAGCCAGAAGAAGAGGTTGATGAAGAGATCATTTGTGACCAGATTCCAGTGGCAAGTTCAATGGAGGTGAATGCAGAGCGAGATAGGCGGAGTCAGCCAGTTCGCATGGAAATTGAGGCTCCAATTCGCGAGATTGAAATTGATACCTTGCAAGTGCGAGATGAGACAGAGATTCAGGCTCAGGAGGAGTTGGAAGAAATTATCATCAACCCAAGGTTTCCAGAACAAAAGATAAAGATCGGCAAAAGTTTGTCACCAGAAAGCAGGAAAGTGTAGGTGGAGTTTCTCGAGCAGAACTTAGACATATTTGCTTGGCAAGTGGAGGCTATGTGCGGGATAAGAGAGGAAGTGGCGGTTCATCGTTTAAGCTTGGATACGGAGGCGAAGCCGTTCAAACAGAAAGCAAGATATTTGGCATCGGAGAAGGAAAAAGCCATGCAGGAGGAGGTGGAGAAGCTCCTTAGAGCAGGAATAATTGAAAAGATCACATACCCCACCTGGTTAGAAAATATTGTAATGGTTTTAAAGGCAAATGGGAAATTGAGGATAAGTATAGACTTTTCAGATTTAAATGAGGCATGCCCCAAAGATAGGTTTCCACTCCCAAGGATTGATAGATTGGTCGATTTAATGGTTGGTCATAAGGTCCTTAGTTTTGTTGATGCCTACTCCGGGTATCATCAAATCAAGATGGCGGAGGAGGACAAACCACTAACGGATTTCATGGCAGGATCGTTGGGGAATTTTTGTTACAAAATGATGATGTTCGATTTGAAGAATACAGGTGCGACATATCAAAGAATGGTCAATGAAGTTTTTGGCGCCCAGCTGGGCAGAAATGTTGAAGCATATATAGATGACATGGTTATTAAGTCGCGAGATGACGACCATGTAAAAGATCTAGAAAAAACTTTTGGCAACCTAAGAAAGAACAGAATGAAGTTAAATCCAAGCAAGTGCACCTTTGGGGTAACAACGGGGAAATTTTTGGGATTCATTGTAAATAGAAGAGGAATTGAAGCGAACCCTGAGAAAATCAAGGCCCTACTGGAAATGAAGCCGCCAACGACAATAAATGGAGTCCAAAAGTTGAACAGGAGGATAACCGCTCTGGGGAGATTCATCTTGCGGTCAGCCGAAAGGTGCTTACCATTTTTTAAAATTCTTAAAGGGGCAAAAATATTTGCATGGGATGAAGAATGTGACAGGTCATTTGAGCAACTAAAGGAGTATTTGGGGAAGCCGCCCCTCTTGTGCAGCCCCAGGGATGGTGACGACTTATGTGTTTATCTCGCGGCCTCTAATCGTGCAGTAGCAACGATTTTGATAAAGGAAGAAGGATTAGCTCAAAGGCCAGTTTATTATGTGTCAAAGGCCCTAAGTGATGTGGAAACTAGATATTTCAACGCTGAAAAAGTTGCTTATGCTCTGGTGATAGCAGCTCGCAAGTTAAGGGCTTATTTCTTGGCCCATTCCATCAAGGTGCTTACGGATGCTCCTCTGAGGAAAAACCTTCAACAACTGAAATCTTCGGGAAGACTGTTTAACCTGGTCCATCGAGCTTACGAAATTCAATATTAAGTGTGAATCAAGAAGGGCTATCAAGGCACAAGCCTTAATTGATTTTGTTTTAGAAGCTTCGTTTACTAGAGATGGTCCAGAAATGACGAGATCGAAGCAAGCGCAGAAGCAGAAGCCGCATAAGGGGAAGGAGTTGATTACATGTGAGTTTAAAGGCGAGATAGAGGATTGTTGGTGCTTACATATGGATGGATCTTCAGCTAAAGGAGGTAGTGGAGCAGGTATCTCTTTAATCTCGCCTGAAAATGTTATGTTTGAAAAGGCGTTAAGATTCAAGTTTCCAGCGTCGAATAATCAGGCGGAGTATGAAGCTTTAGTGGCGGGATTGAAGTTGGCCAGCGAGTTAGGTATAAGCGAGTTGAAAATTTTCTCTGATTCCCAACTGGTAGTGAAATAAGTTAAGGGAGAGTACAGGGTAGTAAACCCCACCCTCATGAAATATTGCGAGATAGCCAGAAGTTGGTTGAAGCAGTTCAAGTTTTGGGATCTGATTCAGGTGGATAGGACAGATAATGAGCGAGCTGACCGCTTAAGCAAAATCGCAAGTGAGGAAGTCAAGAATTTGGATGGCGAGATCAAGGTTGAATTTTTGGGCGAGCCAGCTTTCAACATTCAAAAAGTTTTGGAGATCGATGAAGGGGAAAGGGATTGGATAGACGAGATGAAGGATTACTTGGAGAAAGAGATTCTCCCTCAAGATCAGGATTGGGCAAAGATGGTTAAGAGGTTCTCGCCAAGATTCATTATTCAGAATGGCATCCTATATAGAAGATCGTTCACAAGGTCGCTCCTCAGATGCATCAAAGAGAATATGGTCGAGAGGATTTTGTTTGAAATTCATGAAGGAGTGGGTGGGGGGGCATCCTGGAGGCAGGACGTTGGCTGACAAAATTTTATTCCACGGTTACCATTGGCCTACCCTTAGGCGAGATTCCGAGAAGTGCGTGAAGAAATGTGATAAGTGCCAGTATTTTGCTGATATTCCAAGGCAACCGACGACTATACAAACGGGAGTAGCGGCGCCTTGGCCGTTCGATATGTGGGGGATTGATTTAATCGGGCCTTTTGCTAAAGGAAAAGGGGGATGCCAGTATGTGGTTGTCACCGTTGACTACTTTACCAAGTGGATAGAGGCTAAGGCATTGGCGACCATCTCTGAAGACAACATCATCAAGTTCGTGCATGATCAGATATGGAGTCGGTTCGGCCTACCACAAATGATTATTTCAGATCATGGAACACAGTTCTCTAAGAAGTTCACAGCTGAATGTGAGAGGTTCAATGTCAAGCATTGGAAATCATCAGTTGCCTGGCCAGAGGGGAATGGACAAGCAGAGGCTGAAACAAGCAAGTGTTAAACGCGTTGAAGAAGATACTAGACGGCAAGGCTGGTAAAGGGGTGGATGAGTTGTAAACTACCTTGTGGTATGTGCAAACAACTGTGAAAGGACCAATTGGAGAAACTCATTTTTCTCTCACCTACGGTTCAGAAGCCATGGCGCTAGTTGAGATGGGGCTTCCTTCCTACAGGGTCGCTTGCTACAGTAAAAGGGAGAATGAAGAGAGACGGAAGGGGGACCTGGATCTAAGTGACGAGATAAGGATGGAGGCCAAGCTCAGAGCCGCAAACTACAGCGGAGTAAGATGAAATCCCAAAGACGACAAAAAGGTCAATCGCATTCCTTAAATTTGGGAGATTGGGTACTGAGAAAGGCTGAAGTAACCGGGAATAAGGCGGGATATAACATGCTTAACCCAAACTGGGGAGGACCATTTCAGATAGCCAGGATTATCAGGGAGGGAACTTACCTGCTCAGGAAGCCAAACGGAACGGAGCTACGAAACCCTTAGAATGTGAATCATCTAAAGCTTTATTATAAGTATGAAATGTAAGGCACATAATCTATTTTGTATGTTTGGCTTATCTCGCTTAATGAAAAACTTTCCTGTGCCATATATGTCGTTTTCTACTTGTGAAATTGAAATCTAGAAAAAGAAACCCTCTTAAAATGAACATGGGCTTGGAAAAATTCTAAGCAAAATGCGGTCTAGCAAAATGTGGTCTAGCACTATGCGGTTTAGCACTATGCCATTTGGATATATGTGGTTTAGCATTACGCGGTTTAGCACTATGCGGTTTAGCACAATGTTGTTTAGCTATATGCAGCTTAGCATAATGCGGTTTTGCAATACGCGGTATAGCACCATGCAGTTTGACATCAAATGGAAAAGGGCTGGCGGCATGCCATATCTAAAACGGGAAACTGGCGACATGCTATAATTAAATGAAAAATGTGTGAGATACGACATCTAAAAGGCTGTATAAAAAAGAGCGTCATTTCTTTCTCAAGAGAAAAGGAGCGAGATGCCTAATTTCAAAGAGAGATTTCGGCGAAATGACATGTTCTCATGATGTTAGGCGACATGCCACAACTTAAACAAAGGTGTTAGGCGACATGTCACAACTCAAGCAAAAAATTGTTGGCGACATACCACGCTTCGAATAAATATGGGACGAAATACCATATCAAACATATGAAATTGGTGATATGCCATATATCAAATGGAAAAAGGCGTGGGCGAGATGCCCATTTTAAGAGAAACTTGGCGAATCGCTATAGTATTTAAATAAAGATGGCGAGATGCCATTTAACAACGAAATGCCATTTTTCAAATGAAAAATAGGCGAAACAACTCAATTACTTAAGAGAGCATGCGAGATAACAAAACATTTTAAAAGGGAATTATTTTTCTAAGTACATTTTCACTCACATACTTTTAAGCAAGGTTGCCTAAAGACAAGCCTTACTTTTTGAAGGGGGAATAAGGGGTACACACCTTCACAAAGATAATAAGTTTGCTAATATTTTTAGCACTTGCTGAAACAAAAAGGAAAATGAAAAGGAAAATTACATAATCAAATCATAAGGTAAACAGAGTTAATTAAACTAGAAAAACAGAGATAAAATTGTTTTAAAGTTCGGCTCGTAGGCCCCAAATAACAAAATGTTCATAACTAAGATCCCCTATCCCTAGCAACTGCTGCTTTCCTATTCAAAACTTGTTGCTCTACTTAAAAGGAAGCATTGAGATAGGCATCAAAGGCGTTGTCCTCTTCAACAGGTGGATCTACACAAGCGGGATGCCCCATTTCTTTATCAAATTTAGCAATCTCTCTCAACTCTTTTTCGTCGAATGGAAGCTTCGGATGCCCAAATCTGGCCATCTCGCCATACATATGTTCAGAAAGCCATTTAACCACTTTTTCTTGCGAGGCACCATCCCCTAAGGCATTTCACGCTGTCATGAAAGAGAACTGTTCAAGAAGATGGAAGGTTTTCGCTTCTGCATCAATTTGGAATTGAGAAGATGACTTGTAATCCGCTACAGCCTTTTCAGCAGCTAGCTCAAGCTCCTTAATCTTGGCAGCTTGAGTGGCGTTCTGTTTAACGAGATGGGCATTATATTGAGCGAGATTAGCAATATTAAGTTCGGCCTCAGCCTTGGCAAGATCAGCAGCCTTCTTAGCCTTCATGGCGGCTTCACGTTCACTTTCAAAACTGTCAATTTGAACACGAAGGGCCTCATTTTCTTGCTCAGTCTTAGCCTTGTCCACAAGAAACTGATCCCACTTTTTCTTAAGTGCAACAGCACCTTTCTGAGCATCTGAAAACCTTTTAGAGAGATCAGAATGGGCAGCTTCAAGAGAGATAAGATCTTGCTTACATTTGTTCTTTTCGGCTTTTTCCCTCTCAACAGCTCGCTCCCAAGTGACTTTGTCACTGGAAGTCTTTCCCAACTCCTCCTCAAACCTTCCCAAGGCTTTATCAAAGACTTTATCAATGTTTGCTTTCACCTAAAAATCAGGAAACAGTGTCACCCAGTCAGATAAATGGTAAATGTAAAAATTGTGAAGGCGAGATGAAGGGAAAGGGAACATACCTCAAGGGCCATCTAACCCAAATGACTTTTCAATGAAGCAAGACCTTCATCCTTAGAAGAGGTCACCTCCTTCTCCTTTCCTTTCTTAGCACTCCTCTCAGCTTGGCGGGATGGGCTCAAATCAGCTTCAATGCGAGATCGCTTGGCTCCGCGGATCACTAAGCCGCCGCTTTCAAGAGAAGGGGTGTCATAGGCTCCTTTATTCGGGTCAGTATCAGTGACATGGGGGGTGCTAGAGCACTACCAGAAAAACATGTTTTAGCGGCGAAAATTTCCGCCGCTAAAGTCAAAATTCCGTCGCTAAAGTTAATCACCGACGAAAAAATTCCGTCGGTGGTCCGCCGCTAACATCCCGCCGCAGTGGTCCGACGGAATAAATTCCGTCAGTATACTTTTGATTTACCGACGGAATTAATATTCCGTCTGTGAGATTTTGATATTAGCGACGGAAATTTCCATCGCTAATTTTATTAATTTTAATTAAATTTTTATTCCAGCGACGGAATATTTCGCCGGTGAAAATAAAAATTAAATTAAATTAAATTAAAATAAATTGATATAGCGGCGGAAATTTCCGTCGCTGGAATAAAAATTTAATTAAAATTAATTAATACAGCAACGAAAATTTCCGTCGCTGATAATGCAATAAAATAAAGAAAAAAAATAAAATATCAATTAACCAATTTTTTTTGTACATGATATAACAATTCAATTGATAAAACTAAAACTATAAAACTAAAAACCAAATATCAGAGTACCAAACTAAAAACAAAATATCACCGTACCAAATCGGGAGGGGGTGGGGAGGGGGGAGGGGGGAGGGGCTCTCGCGGGTACCAAATATCACAAATGTTATTACAAACAAGTATAAAATAGTACCAATCAGCGTACCAAACTAAAAACCAAAATCACCGTACCAAATCGGGAGGGGGAGGGGGGGCGAGGCTCCCACGGGTACCAAATATCACAAATGTTATTACAAACAACTATAAAATAGTACGAAATCAACTCGGGGGGATTGGGGAGGCTGGAAATTACCGCCGCTGCTCTAGATTCTGTATCTGGGCCATCAACATCTGAAATTTACGATCCGTCTCCTCTTGATGTTGTGCAAGCTCCCCCCTAGCCTGTGCCTTAGCCTCTGCAAGCTCTGCCCTAGCCTGTGTTCTCTCCTCAGCCAGCTGAGCCTCCAGAATGTCGATCCTCGGATCATTATACCGAGTATTGGGCGTGAAAACATTTGGCCGACGGCCGGTCGACGTCGATGGACATTGTAGCCCGTAATCCTCCATCCCTAACACTCGGTCTCCTCTCTTTGGATGTCCATTCGAGGTGACCGAGCGCCAAACTTCAGGCACAAAAGGAATGGGCTGGCCGGGAGGAGTACCTTCAGGAACAACGGCGGCTTGATATGTACTCTGTCAAAATAAAATAAACAAATATAATCATATACACAATGTAATGTACATAAATAAATTTACATATTCAAAATCAAGTCATTTAACTATAAATAAATTTACTTACAAAGGCATTAGCAGAGCGATCGTCAACCCATTGCGGAGGTTGATCGGGCGATGTAGGAGGTCGAACATGGGTGCTAACAAAAACATCCAAAAAATTGACATCTGGGCCATGTTCCTTTTCCTATAAATAAAAGAAGCGAGATTATTATTTTGAAATTGTATAAATGCAACATTTAGCTTCCCATATTATCCTTGTGATAAAAAAATGTTTTCTTTAATCACTAAAGTTGTGAGTATAATATTTACTTAATTCATTAGGATTTAGGGACAATCTTAGAAAAGAGAACATATACTACATTCACACTAAAACCATGGATTTCATAGCATCAACATGGCTCCCAGCTAACATACGTACATAAACCTATTTAAAAGCATGCATACACTAAATTTAAACTAATATACATACCATACGGTAGTGATGCTCGCCGACTGGTATCGTCCCCATCGTATGCTTTGTCACCGACTCTGTGGAGCCTGCTCTATTTGCCCGAGCCTGTTGGGCGATAGCTATCGCCCCATCTGATGACCAATGTTCGCAAAAGCAAAGAAACACCTCCTCGGTCATCCAAGGAGGTGTCAAGGACTGTAATTTCGCCTCGAGCCGCTTAATATAAAATTTAGACTTCGTCATACCTATAAAAAATATGAATATCTCGTAAACATATAATGATAACATTATAAAATTAAAAGAGTATAATCATTGTTAATTAAACTAATTAAGGATAGATAAATATGTTACCAATATGATCCCGAAATAACTTCGAACACTGTTTCCTGAAAACATATTTAACCGACGTCTCGTTGATATCCGGCGTCCATGTAAATTTCCCCTACAACATATAATGATAACATTACAAAACTAAAAGAGTATAATCATTATTAATTATAACATTTTAATAACAAACTAACATTTAAGTTTTAAATAAAAACCATTAACACATTACCTTAAACTCCTCCCAAGCATTCTCCTTCTCCTCCCGTGGCAATGATTTCCAGCTGGGCCAAAACTCTGGCATGACCCGAGACCGCCAATACTGCCCAATCTTTGTCCCTGGGGTAGGGTATGTACCTACAAACCTGCCAAGTATATTTATACAATAACATTTTAACTTAAATAATGAATTATATATAAAAACAAAAAGGAACCAACTTATATTAAATTAATGAAGAGTTACTTACTGTACATAATGTGGCGATATCTGGAGATATATCCTCCCTTCAGAAACGACAGGAGTAGGAGTATCGGCCCCAGAGGTGGAGTTGGTACTACTAAGTGTAGGTGTAGACACCCCATTCTGAACTCATAACAACATGATTACACTACTCTTCATCTCTCTTTTGTGTTTTGATGAAAGCATATCAGTTTCGTCATGTTTCGTTAAGTTTCTAACTAACCTCGTTAGTTTTGGACCTAACTGACTAACGAAACAACTGAAGAGGACAAAATAGTCATCAGACTAGTTATCTCGCACGAGATATCATATCTCGCGCGAGATATCCCTCGACAGATGTGCGTAAATCACTCTCCTTCTCCGTTTCAAACTCTCTTTTTGGATAAAACCTTATCAATTCGGGTATCCAATCAGAACTGAGTTCTGGAACCTTCCTAGGGTAATTTCCCTCTCCACCTTCACCTCTCCAACCTCCTATAAATACTGGATGACTTCCAGTGTTTCAGAGGTTGACAATTCTGATCCTTGATCAAGAACAAACACAACACACACATTTTGTTGGTTTCTTTCCACGAAAGACTCCTTCAAATCACTCACAAACAACTCCTAAATTCGTCCTTCGACCACGTTGATTGACGAACATCGAAGCCCGAATCAAAGGACCAAGGCGAAGCTCCGTCCGTATCAAGATCCAAATCAAGGATCGAGGCGAAGCTCTGTCCGAATCAAGGTTCGACTCTAAACTTGAGTCGAAACTCTGTCCGCATCCCTCCTCAAAAAGGTAATCATCCTTTAAACTTTCGTTTCTCTTCTCAACCTCTCTATTGATTTTAGAGTAGTGTAATCCCATCAAAAGGATTAGCCTAGAGCCCCTTCAGTCAATGAAGGTGATCTCGAAGCATACAATCCGACATTCCTAATCAAGGAATTGATTAGGGTTTATTTGTTCTTCTTTAATTATTTTATTAAAAGGATTGAAAACCTCTCTTTTCTTTAGCAAGACCGATCTCCGGATTGGGTGAAATGGATGCCTTCTAAACCTACCCATTTCATAACCTAAGCCCCGAACCCAAATCTCTTTCAAAATGGTTTTCCTATGTTTCCAATCGAATAATATAGGTGGCGACTCAAAAAGATGAAAAGATGAAATTTTCTCACAATGCTACAGTGGCGACTCCGCTGGGGATTTAAAATTAAGAGGCTTAAACTTGCGTCAAAATTAAAAGAGAGGTTTTCAAAAATTTTGTAAATTCGAATTTTTTGCTCTCAGATGAGGCATGTCTCGCGGCGAGATATCATATCTCGCGCGAGATTTTGCTTCGGCAATCTGGTTGTTTTCTGGTTTCTCCCGTTTGTCTCATAGTCCAAGACGAGAGCCGAACATGCAAGGGGGATCCCAGAATTCATTATCTGCAGAGTTCCCGCATCTTAAGGCCTCCCTTAAGGTGTAGAACTCGAACCTTCGTTTCCTTTAAATAATTGATTATTATTTATAAACTGCGTGCGATTGGGTTTTATTTAATTAAAGTCCGGTCCATTGGGGATTCGGGAGTTGTAAATTGAATTATTTATCTCTCTTTCTCTCTCTTTATGTGGAACTACGACGGCCTGAGTCTTCCTAATTTGGGAGAAACGTAGGCAACCACTTGGTGCGGCCACTATCTGTTTTCCTTTTGATTTCCAAAAAAAAAACTCTCTATTGTATCTACCACCTAGATTGACTATCACACACGCGCACTCATTCATATCTGTCATTGCACTACATACCCCGATTAACCCGGGACCCACACTAAGGACGGATGACGGTAACCACCTAGTCGCCGGTCTCTCCGAAGTTGGATCATCCCACTCCGCGTATTCAATCCACCTAGATTGTCATATCGCGGGGAGCCTAGCCTTCCAGCCCTGCATCGCCACATTTTCATGTAGATTGTCTTTCTAAGAACACTCCGTGACCGGTCGGTTTTGACTTGGTAATTTTTCTTGTCTTTGACCAAAATAAAGCTAATGTAAAATTGACTATCGAGAAAGGATTCGGAAAAGTCCCTTCGGAAAAAGAAAAAGTCCCTTCGGAAATGTCCCTTCGGAATGACCCTTTCGGAAGTCCCTTTAAAAAAAAAAATCCTTCCGGTCAATTTTACGTGGCTTTACTTTACAAAGAATGGTTAATTACCGAGTCCCTAGGTTTGGTTTGAATTACGTATGCCTGCAAGATTTACCTAGGATGCTAGATAGAAAACGGATCTTTGTCCGTCTGACCATGAATCTAGGAAATAAAGAGAGGAAAATCCATCTCTCCGAATGGTTATCTCGTGCGAGGTTACCTAGTCTCGCGCGAGATATTATTTGCACATTTTGTGTTTGTGATTGATAATCGATGTGCGCTCCCTCCTTGAGTCAAAACTCCGTCTCTAATAAAAACAAAACTTCAAAAAAAAATCGCTCGTGAGGTAATTTTAACCATCATCCTTTTCTCCATCTAGGATCGTTTGAGGCTAATCTTCTAAGAGACGTTTCGTTGGGATATCTAGTTCATCTCTAAGGCCGTCAAGCTCCCTTACCTCTCCAACGGTAGCATTTCAATTTCCTTCCAACACGATGAATTCCGAAGCACTCAAGAAGGAAATTGAGGATCAAAGGATTCGATATGAAGAAATGCTACAAGCCCAAGCCGATGAAATGGAGGCCCGATTAGAACTTGAAAGGAGAATCCAAGCCGGGGAAATGAAAGCCATGGTTGACGAACTCCAAGCCATGAAACTACAATTGGCCGAATTAAGCTCCAAGAAGAAAGAAAGTAGGACCTCTTCCGATGATGAAGTATCATACCCTAAGAAGGCTAAAAGACATCGCAAGCACAAGAAAAAGGTGTATGTGCCTAGCTCATCATCTTCCTCCTCTGACAATGAGAGCTATGCTTCCGAGAAAGAAAGCAAGCATGAACCCCTTACCATGGCAATGTTAGAAAAGAAACTTGCATCCCTCGATGTGAGTAAGGGAGCCTCGCTCTCTATCAACTATGACACCCTTCGTCAATCCATGTCAAAGCTTCCTAGAAAGTACAAGACACCCGACATTGCAAAATTCAATGGTTCTACTTGCCCTAAAGCTTATTTGGAAACCTACTCTTGGGCCATGCTACCTATGGGTGTCGATGACAACTTGCTAGTCCAATGCTTCCCTCAAACCCTTGATGGTGCCGCTAGAGATTGGTACATGACTCTTCCACTCTCCACAAGGCTTGATTGGCCACTCGCCAGTCGTGCCTTCCAAGAACAATTTGAGGACAACACTACCTACCGCACTACTAGGAGAGACCTTGAGCAAACTAAGCAACAACAAAATGAATCATTCGCAGACTTCGTCAAAAGATGGAGGACCAAACTGACTGAAATCGTTGATAGGCCAAGCCTAGACGAACAAATTCATATCCTACTTCAATGCCTCCGTGAAGAGTACCAAGAGAAGCTTGCCGGCAATTACTTCCCTAGTTTCGTCGAACTCCATAAATCGGGCCTTAGAATCGATGAATTGATCCGTCTTAGAAAGAATTCAGAAAAGGAGAATCGTCCAACAAAGGGGAGCACCGGTCGGACCTATCATGATTTTGGTGGGGCTACTCTTAAGGAAATGTTCGATTATCTAGTAGGCCAAGGAAAATTGAAGCCAATGGAAGACTATCATCCTAAGAAAATGAGAGAAGATTGGGACCATGACAAATTTTGCGATTACCATCAGTTTAGCGGTCATGACACCAACAATTGCTACAATTTGAGGGATGCCATCCAAGACTTGTATGAAGCCGGCAAGCTCAACTGAAGCATCACCGCCTTGGGGCTCCGATTGTCCTCTCCTTTTTTTCCTTTGAAAAAAAAAACATAGATTAGGTAAACTTCCTAGTATGTTCTCGAAGAGTCGTTCTGTCATTCTAGTCCATCTCTATCCTCTCTAGTTTGTGTCAAGTGAACTATCGAGTCTGTTTCAAATTTCCTTATCAATAAAAGTTATCTCTTTATCCTAAACACTTTCCCAAGAGTTGTTTTTCTTTATGAATATCATTTGATCTATGTTGAATAGTGGACCCTCATTCCTTAATGCATCACGAAAAATAGAAACATCTAAACAAGTTTGAAATGAAAACTATCCTTAGAAGGCTTAAGGCTAAACATTACTCATGTTGAAAAGTCGAAGATCAACAAACGAAGGAAGCCAAAGGTACTACTATCAGCATTCATCCCAATAAGAGTGGGGCTACTCAATTCAAGGCTTTGAGAGTACAAAAATAAATAAAAAGCTCGCTAGGTCGAAACTCCTCAAATCGTCCTAGGCAAAAATAGAGCATCAAAAAAAAAGAAAAAAATAATAAAAAAAAAAAAAGGAAAAACTCTCAAGCCTTCATCGCCCCACGACAAGGATAGAATTTCAACAAAGGCAAGAAGGACTCTCCCACAAAGAAGAAGAGTCAAGTGACACCAATGAAGAAAAGAGAATCCCTCAACATCCTCTTACAATGAAGCCCGAATGGCGACGCAAATGAAGAAGACTTTCAACATTAATCCATAAAGAAAAGTGTTTAGCCTTAAGTCGTGCTAATGATTGACTTTCCTTTCAAACTCGTTAAGAAATTTCTAGATGATGCAAGGTCCATTAAAAGTAGAACAACTTTTCTAGACCTTTGAGCCATGTAGCGTTCTTTGTTGAGTCTAGGGGCTTCCTCTTAGCCATTCTCATACACACTCTTGAAATCCAAGCATCAAAACTGGGGCTTCCTAACCTTTCCTCCCCCAGTCAATCCCTACTCAAACTCTCGAGAGTAATCAAATCTGCATTAGGGGCTTTCCTCTTCGTTTCTCACTCTCATCATTAGAGAATACACTCCCCAAAAGAGTCAATGCTTGGATCACCTTCCAAAAATAGAGTCCGTCTCTCCTCAACTAAACTTGAGATCTCATCTTTCTCCTTAATGAGATTCTTCCAACTGAGTCACCTTCGAGTACACATACTTTTCAAAAAAAAAAAAAAAGAGAATAGCTCGCTAGGTTGAAAACTCGTAAAGAGCGGCCTAGGCAAAAGTTAGAGCACAAAAACAAAAGACGCAAAAGAGATGCCCGCTAGATTGAAAACCCGAAAGGGCGTCTAGGCAAAAACCGTGGTGCGTCACTAAAAAAAAAAAAATTTCAAAGGGAAAAAGGAGGGGATCCTTCTTCAATTCACCGCAGCCTCACAAGCCTGTTCACGAAGTCATCTACAACATACAAGAAGTCTTGGGGCTTAATGTCGAGAGAAGCCTTTGGAAAATACATGCTTTGGATTGGGCAGCATAAGTTCTACGTAGCGAAAGCCATTGGAGTGGTTTAGACATCGTTCAGTCAATGATCATCACATGAGAAACTTAGGGGCTTGACGATGAAAAAGTCCTACGACAATGAAAAATCCTTGAAATATCCTGAACCTTAGTGTCGAACTTCGGTTATCTCAACGGAATCCTATTAGACGATTGTCTCATTCGATCTTTAGATGGACCTCACGAGTTGGTCTTCAAAACCAAAATCTAAATCACACAAACGATTTTCAATTCTCACATAATATGACTCATTCTCCCCGCTGATTCTTGGAGTTGAGTGCACATTGATCATCTTGAACAAACAAACGCTTAAGTGAATGTATGTTGTTAGGCAAATGCTTTCACTAACCCTCTTGCAGGAATTAAAGCACGTCAAGTGCTTACTTTTAGATCAAACATGTTGAGTGTTTGGATTTCGCCTACCATCTACCTCCCCGTATGTCGATATATCCCAATTAAGTGCGTCGAGCATCTCTTAAAGCGTCAAGCATCCATTGCGTCAAGCAACCATAGCGTCAAGCATCCATTGCGTCAAGCAACCATCGCGTCAAGCAACCATCGCGTCAAGCAACCTTTGCGTTAAGCAACCATCGCGTCAAGCATCCATCACGTCAAGTGCCATGCGTCAAGCATATTCCAACAAAAAGCCCGATTCAAACGCCCTTACAGTGGATCGTCATCAAATAGATGTGTCAAGCATCTAGGGTAAGTATGTCAAGTACTACTCACCATCAAAAGCCCGATTCGCGCCTCACAGCGTGGATCGTCACCAAGTAGGTGTGTCAAGCATCTACAAGTAGTATGTCGAGTACTACTCAATAAAAGCTCGGTCTTGAATCGCCGTGATCGTCACCAAGTAGGTGTGTCAAGCATCTACAAGTAGTATGTCGAGTACTACTCAACAAAAGCTCGATCTTGAATCGCTGTGATCGTCACCATGTAGGTGTGTCAAGCATCTACAAGTAGTATGTCGAGTACTACTCAACAAAAGCTCGGTCTTGAATCACTGTGATCGTCACCAAGTAGGTGTGTCAAGCATCTACAAGTAGTATGTCGAGTACTACTCAACAAAAAGCTCGGTCTTGAATCGCTGTGATCGTCACCAAGTAGGTGTGTCAAGCATCTACAAGTAGTATGTCGAGTACTACTCAACAAAAAGCTCGGTCTTGAATCGCCAGATCGTCACCTCAACAAAAGCCCGGTCTTGAATCGCCAAGATCGTCACCTCACTTCGACAAACAGTATATTCGAGAATTGGGTCATGATTTGATTCCTCGCATGGATTTGCCTTTTCAAAAATAAAATCTCCTCAATTTTCAAAAAAAAAAAAAAAAAAAAACGTTTTTCAAAATACCTAAAGCAACCTTTTCGTGTTTTGGAGTCGAACTACGTTTGGTCCGATTCTCCGATAGAGATACGTAGGCACCGTGCGGCACGACCATCCCAAAGGTTCAAAATGATGTCTTTTCTATCGACGACACTTCTTCTTTCATAAGACCCGTCGCCGAGGGGCTCTGTAGACACCCCATTCTCGAACCCATAATTACATGATTACACTACTCTTCATCTCTCTTTTATGTTTTGATGAAAGCATATCGCTTTCGTCATGTTTCGTTAAGTTTCTAACTAACCTCGTTAGTTTTGGACCTAACCGACTAACGGAACAACCGAAGAGGACAAAATAGTCATCGAGACTAGTTATCTCGCACGAGATATCATATCTCGCGCGAGATATCCCTCGACAGGATGTGCGTAAATCACTCTCCTTCTCCGTTTCAAACTCTCTTTTTGGATAAAACCTTATCAATTCGGGTATCCAATCGAACCGAGTTCTGGAACCGTCCTAGGGGATTTTACCTCTCCACCTTCACCTCTCCAACCTCCTATAAATACTGGATGACTTTCAGTGTTTTGAGGGTCGACAATTCTGATCCTTGATCAAGAAAACACACAACACACACAATTTGTTGGTTTCTTTCCACGAAAGACTCCTTCAAATCACTCACAAACAACTCCCAAAGTTTGTTCATCAACCTTGTTGATTAACAAACATCGAAGCCCGAATCAAAGGACCAAGGCGAAGCTCCGTCCGCATCAAGATCCAAATCAAGGATCGAGGCGAAGCTCTGTCCGTATCAAGTTTCAACTCTAAACTTGAGTCGAAACTCTGTCCGAATCTCTCCTCAAAAGGTAAATCATCCTTAAACTTTCGTTTCTCTTCTCAACCTCTCTATTGATTTTAGAGTAGTGTAATCCCATCAAAAGGATTAGCCTAGAGTCCCTTCAGTCAATGAAGGCGATCTCGAAGCATACAATCCGACATTCCTAATCAATAAATTGATTAGGGTTTATTTGTTCTTCTTTAATTATTTTATTAAAAAGATTGAAAACCTCTCTTTTCTTTAGCAAGACCGATCTCCGGATTGGGTGAAATGGATGCCTTCTAAACCTACCCATTTCATAACCTAAGCCCCGAACCCAAATCTCTTTCAAAATGGTTTTCCTATGTTTCCAATCGAATAATATAGGTGGCGACTCAAAAAGATGAAAAGATTGAATTTTTCTCACAACGCTACACTTACATGTTAGAAAACGAACCAGCCACTGTTAAAGAAGCTTTATCCGGTCCGGATAGTTCGTTCTGGAAAGAGGCTATTAACAGTGAAATAGAATCCATAATGCTCAACAATACTTGGGAATTAGTTGATCTCCCTCCAGGTTGCAAACCATTAGGCTGCAAATGGATCCTTAAAAGGAAGTATAAGGCGGATGGATCAATCGATAAGTACAAAGCTAGGTTGTTGCCAAAGGCTTTAGACAGAAAGAGGGATATGATTTCTTCGATACATACTCCATTGTCACAAGGATCACATCTATTCGTGTTCTCATAGCTATTGCAGCAGTGCATAATCTTGAGTACACCAAATGGATGTGAAGACTGCTTTCCTAAATGGAGAACTTGATGAAGAAATTTACATGGAACAACCCGAAGGGTTCGCAGTTCCTGGTAAAGAAAGAAAGGTGTGTAAACTCGTAAAGTCCTTGTATGGACTAAAATAAGAACCTAAACAATGGCATGAGAAGTTCGATAGAACCATGTTATCGAATGGATTCAAGATTAACAAATGTGACAAGTGTGTCTACATTAAAGGAACATCCGAATCATTCGTTATCGTTTGTCTTTATGTAGACGATATGCTCATAATGGGAAGTAGTCATGATTTGATCATGAATACCAAAGGCATGTTAAAGAAGAACTTTGACATGAAAGACATGGGATTAGCTAATGTAATATTAGGGATAAAGATCTCTAGAACATCTGAAGGATTAGTTCTTTCACAATCCCATTACCTAGAGAATGTTCTTCGGAAATTCAATGTCTTTGATGACCCTCCGGCTAAGACACCGGTAGACTAGGGTCTACATTTAGCCAAGAACAAAGGGGAACCAGTTTCTCAACTGGAATATGCAAGAATAATTGGTAGTCTGATGTACTTAAGGAATTGTACACGTCCAGACATTGCATAATCAGTGAGCAAACTAAGTAGGTTCACAAGTAATCCTAGTACTGATCATTGGAAAGCACTAATGAGAGTACTAAGATATTTAAGGTATACATTAAACCATGGGATACTTTACAAGAAATATCCAGCAGTATTAGAAAGATACTGTGATGCCAATTGGATATCGGACACAAAAGACTCTAAGTCCACGAGTGGATATGTATTCACAATAGGTGGAGGAGCAGTGTCATGGAAATCCTCCAAACAGACATGTATAGCCAGATCCACGAAGGAGTCTGAGTTTATCGCTTTAGATAAAGCTGGGGAAGAAGCAGAATGGCTTAAGAACTTTTTGGAGGATATTCCTTGTTGGAGAAAACGACACATTACTCCTGTTGTCTAATACATTGTGATAGTCGATCGAGCAATTGGAAGGGCACGAGAATAGTATGTACAATGGTAAGTCTAGACATATTCGTCGTAGACACAATACCATTAGGCAGGTTGATCAAAAATGGCGTTATCACTATTGATTATGTAAAGTCATGTGATAACTTAGCGGATCCATTTACCAAAGGTATAAATCGAGATCAACTGTATAAACTGTTAAGGGGAATGGGTTTAAAACCCACAACAAAAGGACTTATAGCGGACACTTAACCTTGAGAAATGGAGATCCCAGGCCCTTGGTTCACTGAGACAACCAAGTTATAAGTTCTAGTAGAGTTACTTGGAAACAACAACTCGGTTTATTAACATGGAGATGTTGAATACTCATTCCCGTAACATCCAAGTACAAGCACATGCGGAATGGTAAGGATAAGTTGAGAAAACTTTTAATGATTTCTATACCTACGGGTGGAGTAGTGCATGATACTCCTTATAGTGAGAATCACCTATATAAGCGAGAGGTAATTTGGCCGCCTCTAAATGAACGCTTATGAATGAGATACGGTCCAGGCCGAAATGGACAAAACGTGAGAATAACAATTGTTAGAGGCATTTATTATGTGAGTATTATTGTCTTGGTATACATCCAGACAGTCAATTTGGTTGAGCGACTCGCTACCAAATGGCTAGTATATCCGATAATATTTCACTAGGGAGGATTCAAGGCCACAAGCTATCTATCCCGATGTAATAATAGTTAGCCGGAACTTTGGACGAAATTGCATTCATGCATCAATTGTCATTCTTGTGGGGGATTGTTGGAAATGGGTAACGAAAAGTTAAGTTTGACTTAACGTGGACCTAAGATTCTAACAGAGTTCGTTATTCGTTAACGAGACTTGTTACAAAAATGTATTCTACATTTGTTGTAGATTATTAAACTCATTTAATGTCTCAAAACCATTTAGGGTGAATGAGAATTAATGACAAAGGCTTTTTGTAACTTAACGAAAGTTAAATAAAGGGTTAAAGGTTATTTGGATTAGCCAAAATGTGTTTGGACTGATTGATCAAACGCAACTGTTCCAACAGGAACTTTTCTGGGCTTCAGCGCGGTCGCGCTTCAGCCTAGAGCGGCCGCGCTGATTTTAAGTAAATTTTGGTCTGGTCTCGTCAGGCTAGCGCGGTCGCGCTCAAGGCCAGGGCGGCCGCGCTCGTACGCAGATTCTGAACAGTTTTGGCACCTTTTGGTGTGAAAAGTCACGAACCCTTTAACTTTCTTTAAATAGTTTTCCTCCGAATTTCAATTCATACATACCGATTTTCAAGCCTTTCCTACCCTTCTTGAGTTAGTATAACCAAGTAAAATCATTGGCATCTTGTTGCATTCTTCCTTCAAGTCCAAAGTTCTAAACAATCACTTGTTCGTTAGATTAGTTATATTGGAGTGCTCCTTATAACTAATTGTAAAGTCGTTTTATCTTACGAGAGTTTTGTTATTCAACCGTAAGCACCTGTGCGGGACAAATAATTCTTACGAAGATTGTATTCAATACAAGACTCGACTTGTCTCCTAATTTTTCCAATCTCCGTTAAATTCTCTGTCAAGTTTTCAGTTAAGTTCTTGAGAAGCCATACTGTAAGTACCCTAACTGGCCCACTCCAGGTTAACCGGAACTCGTTAAACTCCCCGTTGTCGTGCCAACGAGATGTCCCGGGACTACCCCGTGCATCCCGACGTCGAAGCGTACTTAACACGTGTCATCTCACGTAAAAGTATGGCTTTCCCTGAAAAACGCACTTTTCGGCACTTTCCGGGGGCGTTTTGGACATTTTCCGGACTGTTATTTTAAAAAACGGACAAAATCGGGACCGGGGAACGAACTCCCATACATCTGGTGACTCAGAGGACACGTGGCAGCCATGCCACAGCCCTCTCGTCACCTTTCAATCACAAATCAAGCTGAAAAGACCAAAATACCCCTGGATTTCGATCAAAGTCAGTAGGACTCCACTGTGCAAATTTCTGAAATTGCCCAGCCAAGTCCCTCGAAATTCCAAAATACCCTGAAAACCACGAAAACCGGTCAAGTCCGTCCGGACTCCTACTGCAATTTTCACCTATAAATAGAAGTGGCTGTCAAAGCCAAAAGGAGGAACATTTTAACACCAAAAGTCACTCTCCTCACGGCCCAAACTGATTTCACCCCTTCCCGAGCTCCCGTTTGCCTCGATTCGCGTGAAACTTCCGTATTTCGATCAAATACGCCCCTCATCACTTCGAAACACCCTTTCGAACTAATTTTCGTGTCCCGTACACACCTTCCGAGCCAAAGGAGTCGACCCTAGCCATAGGTATAAATCCCTCTCTCTAAATCTCTCGTTCCGTCTCGGTTTACGCGCCAGTCGCCATAACCGTTTCGAACGACGTTATCGAAATGTAGACGCCTCTGTCTAATGGGGTCCGATACGTTTTAGCCCCTCGATCCTCTTCTCTTTCCGTAAGAGAAGTAATCACGGGTTAAAACGGCGTTCCGACCCCGTTCCGTTTACTTTTACGTCATTTACCAATTCCGGATCGATCGATCCGTTGATCGTCATTTACTTTCTGTCATTTACAATTCCGAGCCGATTGGCCTCGTTGATCGTCATTTACAATTCCGAGCCGATTGGCCTCGTTGATCGTCATTTACAATTCCGAGTCGTTTGACTCGTCGATCGTCATTTATGATTCCGGATCGTTTGATTCCGTTGATACCGCACTTCAAATACTGTCATTTACAAAGTCCGACCCGTTTGGATCGTGATAGTATTTACTTTTCAAAGTCCGAGTCGCAACCCGATTCGTTGATCGCATATCATTTAATACGCATTTTTCCCGTAAAAATCGTTAACAATGTAATACCCGGTTCAAAATCGGAGTTCGTCCTTCGAACTCTCTTTCAAAACGCGCGAAATGACGTTTGGCCTCCAAACGCTCATCTTCAAACTAAAAGCCGCCATTTGACACTTAAAATCATTTAATACGCATTTTTCCCGTAAAAATCGTTAACAATGACACGCCCGGTTCAAAAAATCGGAGTTCGACCTTCGAACTCCTTTTCAAACTCAAAAGCGACGTTTGCCTCGCAAACGCTCATTTCAACTCAAAATCGACGTTTGCCACGCAAACGCTCATTTCCGTCTCAAAACCGACGTTTGTCATTCAAACGCTCGCCTTTTTAAACTCACCTAATTAACGTTTGACATTCAAACCAAGATTAAGCTTGTCATTCAAGCCCCCATTTCAAAACACACACACACACACACGTTTTCGAGAAAGGTAGAAAGACTCGTCATGCGAGGCGTTTCGGGTGATCTCGTAATACTCTTCCCGAAACATAACGTGACCTCCGAACCTAACAATCTCTGGTACTAAAAAAAGCTTTTTACTCGTTTTTGCTACCAATAAAAATGATCCCCCGTTTTCAAAGTCTTTTCCTAAGTTTTTGCTACCAATAAAAACGACACCATTTTCAAAAGCCGTTTCTCAACGTTTGGGCTCAAAATACAAAAACCGCGTGGCGACTCCTCATTTTTTCCTTCCCATGAAGCGAGGTCTCAGACACCAACCCCCGCGAAAGACAACCGCGTTTCGCGCCCTTACGCGAAATCCCGGGTAATTTCACGTACCAAAAGTCCAACAATACTTAGAGAGAGATGGAACAGAGCATCCAAGGTTTTGAGCGAGTTGAGAAACAAAACCCATTTTTCTTTAGATTAAAAAAAAAAAAAAACTGATTTCTATGAGATTTGACTTAATAAAATATAATATATGATAGGACAAATTATATATAAGGGTACAAAGTACAGGTGTGTTTTCAATGCAGGTGCGATGTTTCATATTTGACTAGAAATAGTCCAAAGTCAATAAAAGTTGACTTTTTTGACGAAAAAGTTAGGTTATTCAATTAAATCGGCATGTGCCATCTACGTGTGACTTAACGGTCAGAAACCATACATCTCAATCTTCACCGTGGGTTTTGATTTTGAAAGTGCACATCTCGAAAGGTTAATGTGCTTTTTTCTTTGAGAACACAGGTGGAATTTTCATTTTTTCATGCTTCCGTAAGCGATTCAAAGCAATATCAATGGAACCATACATGTACTATATGATATGCACCTTGATCCAGATCATATACTTGAAAAGTGGAAACTGAGTTCAATGTGCCAAGTTAGAAACAAGCAGCCTATATGCTGTGTTAATCAACAAGTAATTTATTTAACAATAGATATAGGTAATCTGTAATTTATCTTACCAAATGAATATAAATTCCTTACGTGGTCCATTTAAGTAATGAGTAACCAGAAGAATTACAGGTAGCTAGATTTGCATATATGTACATATTTTTCCCTATGAAAATAACTCGTAACAATATTATTAAATATATATAGCATATGGCTATGTCAGCCCCTTAGTAAAACCCTAGTTTTCATAAGTTCTACATCATTAGGGTATTGAGTGATGTTATCCCTCCAAAGTTGGTTGCTTATTTATTTTTATCCAGTTTAAGCACAAACGGTGACTGGTGATGAGGTTTTTATCTTGATTTTATTTCATCCGTATAAAAGTAATTTGGATATCTTAATTTCTTTAGATAAAAAAATTGAGATTTTTATTAATAAATGATTTAATCTATTACAAAAGTGTTACTTGAAAGTGATTTGAATTTCATATCGAAAAAAATATATCGGATAGCATATCCAGTTGGATGCTACGCGTGAACATTGACCACGTTCAATGCAAAAGGAAACAAAAGAAAGAATCATTAAGAAACATATCACTGTAACTCTGATAGGATCATGAAGCATGACTTATTGAGTTATATATAACAACATTTAATTAACGTTCTCTTTGTTTGTTCTTGGAATTTGGAAGTGTCCTGAATAATTCATCATTATATAAACTGTTTCAGGAGGTGTATGTATCATGATCGAAGAATTTGGGATAATCAAAACCCGAACGAAAATGAAAATGAAAAATCACAAAAGAAATCCCATGCCGCCCTAGCTAGTTAACATGCATGAAAGTATATATGTGCTAATCTTTATGCATAAGCTTGTATGAGAGAAAGAGACAGTTTGTTATCCATCCTTTAATAGCTATATTATCTAAATGCATATCTTTAGGAATATAGCTAGTCATGATCATCGAGTCCGAATACGTTTTAATGGGATGCACTGAATCTGAATAGGTGGATTATGACATCTATTTTTATGATTTTTCTGCTGAAGATATGGTACCATACTTGAAACTGTTCTTTGATCTGCTTTCGCAACTCAAAATATATAATATGTACTCCGTATAAGCATTAAATCGAAAACTAATGAAAAATCAAGCAAGCGAATAACAACCAAAATCATACAAATCAAGAGAATAAGTTAACCTAGTACCACCAGAAGCGAATAACAACCAAAATCATACATAGCAAAGAGATTTGCCAAACAATTAATTGAGCAAATAAAACACTATATGGATTAGCATTTTGATAGCACCACAACTTTTATAACACTGCAGTTGCATGAAACGTATAATCTATAGTGATCTTAAGCAAAATATAAATCAGTGTAACTGTAATAATTTAAAAATTACGAAAAAAAAAGTCATGGCAACATTCACCTACTGCCTTTTGAGATCTTCTTGAATTGCAAATAGATCATCTTTTTCTCTTTGATTCTCTGGTTCTTCGTCTTCGTCTTCGTCTTGTCTCCTTCCTAAGCTGAAGGATTTAGTAATCGAAATATAGCATATGAAAAAATAGGCTGTACAATTATGATTTTTCGTTTTCGAAGGTCAAGACTCTAGGCTATGGATATTGACCTAGTCGAAGCTCCAAATCCACTTCATTCTCCAACCAATCTTCTTTCCCATTCTGCTCCTCCTCTCTTCCACTGCTACTTTCCATATCCGTCTCCCCGAATCCAATATTCAAATTCGCACCCAAATGGTCCGCCATATGGGCACCATAATAGCCACTAGTATAATAACAATTATACCCTTGTGAGTAGCTAGGGTTAGATGGAGGAAAATAAGATGGAAAATTAATCTGCGCCCCAAAAGACGAAAAATGATGATAATTTCCTTGTTGATCATCACTTGAAATCTTGGAAAAATAGCTTGAAGGAGCGTTATTGATCATGCAGTTCTTTTTCTTGGACTTGGTCAAATTCTTTTCAGCTTTGGCTTTGTCTTTGTCTTTGTCTTTCCTATGTATGTTCATATGACCTCCCAAAGCTTGAGCATTTGTGAAGCCTCTCTTGCAAAAAGTACACTCGTAGGAGCGGCCGATACCATAGCTGTGATCAATGTTGGATTTGTCTGGTGAAAATGGCTGACCATTTTCTTCACTCGAAGTTTCCGATTTTGCATACTTTATAGATTCCATAATTGATGATGTGCTAAAATATATTATGATATTTATATGGTTTTTATCAATACAATGGACTCGGACCGGGACTTTGATATAGAAAGACTCAAGAGAAAAGGGGTTTCTTGTAGAGACTCATGAGAGCATCTATATATGAATGATCATAGAAATTAGGGTTGACGCAGTGAAAGAAAAGTGGGGAAGAGAAGAGCCAAGGGTTTTATAGGTTAGTAATAATTTGTTTATGGGATATGAGAGTGACACTATCCGTTGGAGTTTGCTTAGTTGTATCCTTGTGGGTGGTGCCGGCTACAAAAATGTACCTGTCTCAACCATAATTTTTAAAGTTCATTTCGTCTCATAATAAATATTATATTTTTGTCAATTTTAAAAATAAATGTCTTATTTAAATTTAAGAAAATAATTTTAGTACAATTATATGATACAAGCATGTACAAATAAATAAAAAACATTATTTCAAAATGTTTTTTTTTTCTTGAAACCACATTATTCAAAAACAGTATTTACCGACAGACGAAAACATAATTTCTTTAGTTATCTTTGATGGGCCAGTCAAAGGCACTGTGATGTCAAATGAAGTCTTGAGATTGATATCGAACGGAAAGAATCAGAAACAATGGGTTACAAACCCTAGATAAAAAAAGCCTCAGCTTTTTCTTTATTTTCTGAACATACCAAAAGTGTCAAGTTGGACCAAAGGAATAAAGCCCAATCACAAGCGGCCTTGACCATCACATTCTCAATGAGGCTGGCCCAATCAGAACAAGGCCCAAGGCCCATCTCTTGTATCGATCGACTAAGCCCATGGTCGGAGCCTACTAGGTCCCGACCTAATTTGGTCGACTTCATGATCCATATCATAATCGGGTACGAACCATGCTCTGCAGCCGATCAGGTCGACCATTCCACAAGTGGCGACCTCGACCTGATCACCAAGTGTCGACCTGACATTTGAAGACGCATGTGGGTCAACCTTTCCATAACAACCTCCCTACAAATCAGGGACAGTTACAGGCACGTTCCCACGAGCATAACCGCAGCTATAATTTCGGAGCTCATGTAGCCCTGTCATTAAACTACCTACACAACTATAAATACTTCATCACTGCTACGTGATTGAAGGTAAACTGCCATTTGTGTTATCGAGTTCATTATTCAATACATTTTGAGCTTACTCTACAACCGTTATCTTACTCTCACGCTTACGAGCGTCTTGTGGAGACACATCAGAGCTAGTCGTGGGTTCCGTTTTCAGTCAGAAGCCGAGGTGATCGGTCACACCACGTGGAGGAAGATTGATAAGCACATTTCCTGTAGCATCGGTTTGGTTCCATTGCGGGAACGTGCTTTGACTTGACCTCGAAACTTTTCTTAACATCCTGCAACAATGGTGACTTCGGACGGACACGTATCGAGGCTTCACTTGGGCATGGCGAAGTGAATAACAACAACAATCTAACGTCGGAAATGCGGATTTGCCTCCTCCTCCCCCTCCTCAGCGACATCATGCTAGGGCGACACGCTCTAACGGCGTAGGCGATGGCGAGGATTGCCGGATGCAAGGAGAGAAAAGCGTCTATGGAAGAGACGGGGAGCTCCGCCTCACCCAAAGCTTGTCTGGTAGGCGGGCGAATGTGGGAGCGGGCGAGTCCCTCCATTAATCCCATGAGCAAGAAAGAAATGATGTTGGAGCGAGCCCGAGATTACAGGCGACTTGATAGCCATGGAGGAGCGAAACAGGCGGCATACGCTACGAGAGAGTGGCACCTGCTCGGGTTTCTAATGGGCAGCGAGGCCGGGAGTGCTAGGCCAAATGAAGGTGTGGGGGCGAGAATGGTGAGGACGGGATAGTTCGTGAGCTCCTACCATTGTTCATGTGTAGAGTAATGATTTAAGGGCTAGCCTCAGCAGAAACGAGAGAGCGGGAGGCTCAATCGATTTAAGGACTCGGTTGACGGCCAACGAAAGCAGGCATGTCTCTCCAGCGCGAACGAGAGATCGGGATCCCGTAGAGACGGGAATGGGCATGGGTCGCTGTGAGAGGGGAAAGGCGCAGGTCGCCACATGGAGATCGCGGCGCGAGGTCGCCGTCTGGCTGGCGAGGCGCGGGTCGCCTCAAGAAGTAACAGACATGGATCTCCAATAAGATCGAGAAAGGACCAATTCTCACGGGGACGAAGGAGTAGGCAGGTGACTCCCCGAAGTGAAGGCCGGAGGTCCAATCTTGCTCCCCTCCAGGAGATGAGAGACCCGATGCCGAGAGAATGGTTGTTAATGAAAAAGAAATTTGAGCAATGGGAGGAGGAGAAGAAGAAGGATGCTTGGAAAGGTCGAACGAATTGATTTTGCTCTTCGACCTTTATCAAAAGAAATCGAGAGATAGTCGACCTCCTCCTACTTTCGGGTTGCCTCTTACGGAGAAGTACTCTGGGTCGACAAATGCCGGGAGCCACATAGCACATCTGGAAGCCACTATGTGTTTTGTCGCCAATGAGGATGACAACATGTGCAAAGCTCTCCTAAGCACGCTTCTTTGGGGCGGCCTTAACTTGGTTCAATGGTTTGAGCTCTTTGGTAGTATCACAGCACTTGGGCATGCTTGAGAACAAAATTCTTAGACCGCTTCTCATTGCAGGAGCTCGAAAGATAACCGTCATGATACGAATAACTTGGTGCGGGGTAAGAATGAAAGCTCGATGAGCTATTTCACCAAGTTCAAAGAGATGGTTGATAAGATAGAGGAAGACCTCACGAGACGGGGAGGTAATCAATTGTTTCCGAAGTGGCATTTCCTCAGAAGACATGGACTACGAGCTCACAGTCCGAGCGGTCACAACTCGACAGGAGTTGTTTGAAAAGGTGTATAATGTCGCTCTGGCGGAGGAAAGAAAAGAAAAGAAAAAGGGAAAGAGCCCCAAGGTTGAAGTCGCTGATGATAAAAAGGACTCCAACAAGAATGGGGGGAACAATAAAAATGGAAAGAACGAGAACTAGGGCGACAGAGAAGGTGCCGAAGCTTTCAGCTCCCTCACGGTGAGTCGAACGGAGATTTTGAATGCTTTGTTGAGCTGGCTCCTCCGGTCCCAATGAATCCGGGCAACAAGTTTAGGAGGGACAACGGCAAAGTACTGCGACTACCACAAAGACACTGGTCATCTCACAGAGGATTGCTTGGGGTTAAAGCGTATCATCCGAGAGAATGGTCGACCGGGGAGACTCGAAGCTTATGTGAAGAGACCTCAAGTGGGGAGGTGAGCGGCCGGCGGGTGGGCAACAAGGACCTCAGCAACCTAGGCTGAACACAGGGGTCATCACTGAACAAGCGAGCAACGCACCATCAAGCATAAGATATTCCGGCTCAATAAGGCCCCACATGTGCCTCGAGGAGAGAAGTAAGAGATGAGGCGATCGGCTTCTACCCCCACGAATTGGCAACTAATATGGCGGCTAGGGAGCAAGTTCTCGTCATCCCGGGTCTCATTGATGGATGTACGACGAGCGGACTCCTAGTCGGCACGGGGGCTGCAAGGATATTTTGTTTTACAAAACTTTCAAGGAAATGGGTCTTAATGATGAGCAGTGGAGAGATATGATGGCGAGGTTGGAGGGCTTCACCAACCACCGAGTTGATGCTAAAGGCCGAGATAGTGCTCGACGTCGACCTAGGCCGAGCACCCCTCGGGATTGTCTCGAAGAGTACAATTTATCGTAATTGATATAAATAGTGACTATGCCGCCATACTTGGAATTCTGGACAGACGTGTCGCTCTTGGAATGGTAGCATCAATTCCTCATCGGCGAGTAAAGTTCCCCACACTTTCTTGGAGTGGGTTGCGTCTGAGGCACGGCTCGTGCTTATACGGATCATGTTCTAAGAGAAAGAAAGAAAAGGGAGCTAGAGATTGAGGCTGGCGATGGTTACTTGAAGGCTGTCTCGGTCGATCACCAAAACTACCATTGTCAACAATCACCGACGTGGTAGAGTCGACCTATCGCTCAAATGACGAGGTCATGCTTGAGTCGACACGTCACTCTAACACCACTGAGGTCGATTCAGATGTAGTTATGGTCGATCACGTCGTAATAGGAGACCTATGCCTCCCGAGATAGACAATAACTCGGGGGCCCCTACCAACAAGGTTGCGAGACAAGCTTGATGATATGATAGGCGAGGAGGCTCCACACTTGGGAGGCGAGGAAAGACAAAAGGTCGGGGAGATCATAGTGGAGACTCTGATTCGAGAGATGGACCAGAGCTAGAAGGCGTGGATGAGCTAGAGTCGGTAATCACCAACCCTTCTTACCCCGATCAAAAAATTCAGATTGGGAAGCGGCTATCGGAGTGAGGAGCGAGCGAAATCATCGAGCTACTCAAAGAAAGTAATGATGTCTTTGCATGGAGAGTAGAAGACATGAGGGGAATCAAGGAGGAGGTCGCTGTTCACGGGCTGGAAGTCGGCCGACCATAAAGCCGAGACCCCAAAAGTTGAGAAGTTTTGCTCGCGACAAGGAAGAGGCTATCAAAGCGAGGTACAAAAACTTTTGAGTGCGGGTATAATCAAAGAGGCCACTCATACAACGTGGTTGGCCAACGTGGTCATGGTGAAGAAATCGAATGGCAAGTGGCGGATGTGTGTCGACTTCACTACTCTCAATCTAGCTTGCCCGAAGGATAGCTATCCTCTTCCTAGAATTGACAAGCTTGTTGATTCCATTGCTGGTCATTCCACTCTCGGTTTCTGGATGCTTACTCGGGATACCACCGAGATAAAGATGCACGAGGATGACATAGTGAAGACGGCATTTCAGGAGCGTTTGGAGGCATCTACTGCTACAATATGATGCCTTTTGGATTGAAGAATGCAGGAGCTACATATCAGAGGATGGTGAACAAAGTCTTTGCCTCACAGATTGGTCGAAATATGGAGGCCTACGTTGACGACATGGTCATTAAAACTAAGGCCGGGAGTCACGTGGTCGACCTAAAGGAGACATTCGCCAATTTACGAGCAAACGACATGAAGCTCAACCCGGTAAATGTGTGTTTGGGGTGGCGGTGGCAAGTTCTTGGGATTCATGGTATCTCGAAAGGGGCATAGAAGCTAATCCGAGAGAAGATAAAGGCTTTAGTCGACATGAAGGCTCCCACCACTATCGAAGAGATGCGGCGACTTAATGGAAGGGTAGCGGCTCTTGGTCGCTTCATATCAAAGTCGGCGAAAGGTCTCTCCCCTTCTTCAAAGCATTGAGGGGGACGAAAAGTTTTGAATGGACGACCGAATGTCATTCGTCGTTCCAACAGCTAAAGGATTACCTCGCTACTCCACCCCTGCTAAGTAGCCCGACCACTGGAGAGACTTTGTTTGTATACCTATCTGTGGGAGACAAGTCAGTTGCAGCAGTGTTGATTAGAGAGGAGGAGGGGCTTCAGAAGCCTGTGTACTATATCAGCAAAGCTTTATCAGATGTGGAAAGTAGGTATTACAACGCTGAGAAGGTCGCCTATGCTCTAGTCGTGGCTTCAAGGAAGCTGCGAGCTTATTTTCTGGCTCATCCAATTGTGGTTCTTACGAATGCCCCTCTAAGAAAAATTCTTCACAAGCCGGAGAGTTCAGGTCGACTTCTCAATTGGTCAATTGCCCTTACTGAATTTGACATTGAGTATCGACCTCGAAAGGCGTTGAAGGCTCAAGCTCTAGCTGACTTCTTGGTCGAGCTTACGTTCACCAAGGAAGACGACGAGCAGCGAGTTCCAAAAGAAAAGGCTAAGGGGAAAGGACCAGAGTCCCAGGTCGTCATAAGCCTACCCGACGATTGTTGGAAGGTCTATTCAGACGGGTCAGCCACCAAGAATAGCAGTGGAGCTGGAATAGTGTTGATTGAGCCAGAAACTGGGACCGTGTATGAGGAATCACTAAGGTTCAAGTTTGATGCTTCTAATAACCAGGCTGAATACGAGGCCTTGATTGCAGCTATTGAGTACGCCAAATGCTTCGGAGCAACTAAGATCTTGGCTTACTGTGACTCACAATTGATAGTCAACCAGGTCAGAGGCGAGTACGAAGTGCTTAGTTCTACTCTCATCAAATACTGCGACCTGGTGAAGGAGCTAATAAAGGACTTAGAATTACAGGAGATTCAAAGGATTGGAAGAGAAGATAACGAAATTTGGTGATCTCCTTTCGAAACTTGCTACTTCAGATGAGCCACATGACGAGCCCATCTCCTTCCTAGAAAATCCAGCTTATGAGAGGGTAAAAATTCAGTGCATAGATGATCCCTCAAGAAATTGGACTCAGGAGAAGTGTTGGATCGAGGAAATGAAAGCATACCTAGAAAATGGAGAGCTTCCAGATGACGAGAAGAAAGCTCGAGCTATCAAAAGAAAGCTCCAAGGTATGTCATTCAAGGAGGCGATACATTCGGGAGATCTTATACTCGGCCATTGCTAAAGTGCATCCATCCCCAAGAGGTCGCCCTATTGATACACGAAGTGCATAGTGGAATTTGTGGTGGACACCGGGGGCGGGACTCTTGGCGACAAGTTAATCACATTGGGATACTACGGCCACACATGAGAGCGGACACTCACAACTTTGTTCAGCAATGTGATCAATGCCAAAGGTTTGCCAACCTTCCCCGTGTGCCTCTGACGGAGCGGACTCACTGTGATCGCGGCTTGGCCATTTGATATGTGGGCGTCGACTGATTGGACCCCTTCCCTCCCGCCCGAGGAAACTGCAAGTATGTGATAGTGGCCATAGATTACTTCACCAAATGGGTTGAGGCCAAACCATTAGCTCGCATCACAGAGGAGAATGCTATCAACTTCATACACGACTTCATTTGGTGTCGGTTTGGTTTTCCCCGAGCTATAGTGTCTGACAATGGGTTACAGTTCTCCCAGACTTTCGAAACGAGAGATGAAGCGAGTGGGAATCAAACATTGGAAATCCTCTGTCGCCTATCCTCAAGGAAATGGGCAGGCTGGCAGCAAATAAACTTGTTCTATCTTCGCTCAAGACTGGGCTCGTAGGTCGACGAAACAATTGGTTGGACGAACTCCCCCTTGCTCTTTGGGCAGTTCGTACAACCACTCGGGGGCCTACGGGGGAAACCCCTTTTGCTCTCACATATGGGTCAGAGGCCATGGCACCTGCTGAGCTCAGATTCCCTACGGCTAGAGTGACCTTCTTTGACCGAAGCGAGAATGACACCAACGGGTTGATCGACTTGGACCTGATCGACGAGAAGCGAGAAACAGCCTACCTCCGAATGGTCAATTACAAGCAGCGGACTAAAAGTTATCACGACAAGAAGGTCAAGGCAAGGTCTTTCCAAGTGGGAGATTATGTATTGAGAAAGATTGAGGCAACGGGTAGAAGGACCCAGCAGAACAAGCTATCTCCTAATTGGGAAGGTCCCTATGTAGTCACTCGAGTCGTCAAGGAAGGAACCTACATGATAGCTCATCCCGGAGGTGACGAGTTGAAACATCCTTGGCATGCTACTCACCTCATCAAATACTACTTCTAGTTTTCAATTTCAAAGTTCAAGTTTGTGTTAAAGCTAGTTTCGAATTGATGTAAGCATGATTCCTACCTCAATAAAAAGTGCAGTTCATTCCATCAATCATAGTGTTACCCCAATCCCAATGAGCTCGACTCTTAGTCAGCTTAAATTTAACAAGCTCGATTCTTAATCAGCCTTGTTCATTTAACAAGTCCGACTCTTAGTCGACTTCGTTCCAACAAACTCGACTCTTAGTCAGTTTGTTATAATAAGCTCGATTCTTAATCAGCTTAGTTAATTTAACAAGTCCGACTCTTAGTCGACCTCGTTCCAACAAGCTCGACTCTTAGTCAGTTTGTTATAATTAGCTCGATTCTTAATCAGCTCTACTATTTTAACAAGTCCGATTCCTAATCGACTTTGCTCTGAGTAACTCGACTCTTGGTCAGCTTAAAAAGTTTGAACAAATAAGTCATTGCCCTACTGAATCTAACTCGACACCTACCTCTAAAGCATATAACATGCAGAAAAGAGAAGTCAGTTACGATTAAACACAATTAAGTCTCCCAAAGTGGGCTAAGACTTAGGCAAAGACAACTTACAAAGTATCATGCCTCCCAAAAATAGGGCCAAGGCATACAAGTATTAAAAACAAAAAAGCAAAAATGTTTGGAGCTTGTTCGATTACAATAACCATTAAAATCAAAGTCTATTCAGAAGAAACGCCTTCTATTGGACCGGCGACGGACGTTGGATCGATCTCAGTCTGATCACCCACAGTAGATGGCTCACCAAGAACATTTTCAGTCTGATAAACCACCTTCCGTGAGTCACTGATTGTGAACTTTGGGCTCTCCTCGTCAAAAGCTGAATCCTCATAATCATCGAGCTCAGCCAAGATAGTGTTGAAATTAACCTTTTCAATAGCAGGGGGGTCCCAAGGCGATGCCTCTGCAGCTTCATCATCTTTCTTTATGAGCTCCAGGTCGTTGTCGTTGAATGGCACCAAAGAATGACCTTGTCGGGCTGCAGTGTTATATTGATCTTCAGAGGCCCATGTGGCTAAGCGCTCGATGGAAATATTGACGAGTAAGGATCCACTATGATTCGCCGAGCCATATGTCTCGAGACCCGCCTCATAGAACCCCTGGCTTCTTGATAATATATTGATTGAGCTCATCGTTGTCTTTGTAAGCCTTAACCGCATCTTCCTTGGCCGCCTTTATAGCATCAGCGAGCTCACCCTCCCATTTAAGCCTGGATGCCTCGAGCTCTTCACCTTTTGGCCAAAGTGACGGGCACTTCCTCCAACTGTTGAGTCGCCAAGGCAAGGTCATCAGCTAACTTCTTCTTTTCCTCCTTGAGGGCAGCAAGCTCCTTGTTAACTTCTCCCAGATGGCCCCAGGCCTCTTCTTTAGCCTTTATCTCGTTGTCCTTGAGAAGCTTCAAGGCATCATACGAGTTGTCCAAGTCAGAATAAGACTCCTTCAGCTGTCCAAACTCTGCCTTCAACTTAGCATGGTCCTCCTTCAGCTCTCCCATCTTGGTGTTCTCCACCTCCAGTCTCTTCAGCTCTTCATTCTTCTTGGCCAACATCGACTTGGCCAGCCTCTCCTGTTCTTGGCGGCCTTCCAATAAGTCGTGGCCAGGTCGATCATGGCAAGAGACTACGAGGTCAAATAAAAGAAAGAATTTAGACCAAGCATAGGAAAGCAACAGAGAAGAAAAAGGAAAGGAAAAATAAGCACAACATTCGAGTTACCTCGGAAGAAGCTAGTCCAACCCTAGCCCGGCAAGCTTCTGGAGTCAAGGGCTTATTGGTGAATTCTCTTATCAAGTCCTGATCAGCCCCTCTCCGTACGATCACCTGACCATACTCCAGTTCTGGATACTCTCTGGCCAAGCTGTTTATTCTGGTCAGAGGAGTCACATTGCTCAGCTCAGCAACTCGATTCTGGATCAGCTCTTCATAGGAGACACGAATGGGAGAGGCTTGTGGACTCTTGGTTTCAGTCCTCTTTGGATCACTAGCATCGGCTTGATTAGAGACCGAGCTCACAACTGAAGGGCCAATCTTGATCACCTTGCTGATAGGGGCACCATCATCTTCATCTTCATCTTCATCTAAAGAAATAACATGGGATTTTCTTTTTGAGGCAGCTTTGGCCTTGGTCTTAGCCTTTGACTTAGCCTGAGCTCGGGTCCTGGCATGAGCGACCTCCCTCTCTGGCTCTGCATTCAGCTCGGCCTCCTCCTCACCAGCAACATTGGCCTCCTCAGAACCTTGGGCCTCATCACCCCCAGCATTCTCAACCTCCACAGCATCATCTTGCACTTCCATGTTTTCCTCAACAGGAATGTATTTCGTGGAATCCTCATCAACTAATTTCAGCTGGTCATTCCTCTTGATACCTTCTGTTTCGCGGTTCTCTTTAGCGTTTGCTCTCCCAGAGCTCTTCTTGGCCTTCCTGATGTCAACAGTTCTCCCCATATTAGCTTCTTGAGCGGGAGTTAAAACTGCATAAGACAAAATGGATAAAATGTTAGCTCGCCATAAAAAATATAAGTTCTATGTACGAGCATCGAGTTCTACATACGAGCAATAGCGAACTAACAAAGCCTATAAGCAGCATGTATAGAAGATGCAAGTACTACACTGGGACTATGAAATGACGACTAAATGATCAAAAAACAGATACCAAGGAGGAGCTCGCTCATAAGGAATTTTCACATATAGAAGAAGAGGAGACGAGTAAACCCTTACCACCATAATGCTCTCCATTATCCTTGCAATAATTCTCAGTTTTCTGACAGAGGGAGCACATTTTCTCAAACCTGGCATGGGCGTGGGTCACCCAATCTGGATACCTCATGCACCTTACTATGGGAACTAGTGGCACTACGTCATCATCCCCTAGCATCAATCCCAAATTTTTGGATATAATTGTTCTTGGTAGTTCCCAATACCTTCCAACTGATGGGCCTCTCAGCAACCAACTCCACCAGTTTCCTACGCAGGTCTCCATGCCAATGAGGTTCCCACTGATCTTCATCCCTCACCACCTGGGTCTCCTCACTTGGTAAAGGGAACTCCCATCCTAGTCTACTCTCCACTACTGCTACATGGGAATTCCAGCCACCAACTTTGCTAGGCAAATTTATGAATAATTTGGGTGAATTTGCCTTGGAGGGAGTACTTATGCCTCCATTCTTATCAAACTTCACAGCAAAGAACTCTCTAAAAACCCTCATACAGGGCTCATACCCTAAGAAGCGACACACCATGATGAAACAAACCAAAACCCTGCATGTGTTGGCACCCAATTGGAGAGGTAGGGCATTGGCACACTCTAAGAACTCATTGATGAAGGGATCTAACGGCAGTCTAAGACCGGCAATGAACTGGCCGTAGTAGAAGGCCACCCTGGTGGTATCAGTCTTGTAATTCTTTCCAAACTTCTTGAAGAAGTCAGCCTTGGTATAAAGGGTAACCTCGAATTCTTTTCTATCCACCTCACAGAAGTCATGGATGGTAGACAGTCTGGAGGGAAGATTCTGCTTTCCCCTAAGTGGCCCTTGTGGCACATATCCTCTCTCATTCCTGCCTGGTACCACTGTAGTCTCAAAAGCATTCACAATGCGTGGACTTGAGGAAGTGGAGACACCAGCTTCTCCTGAAGTTGACATATCTGTACAAGAAGAAGGGAAAACAGGGGAATCAGTTCTACATGAAGTCTCAGGAGTCCTAGTAGATATGCTAAGGGGCGACCTAGATTCCCCAGGAAATCCAATTCTGTTCCTAAGGAAGGAAGGTTTATTGGGTCCCTGAAGGTAAAAAATGGCAATATGGTCGAGGAGCTCGTGAAAAAGATGGAAGGACTCAATTCTTGGGTCATTCGTTCCTAAAGTACCTAAGTTCTCTCCTACAGGCAAAGCCAATTCAGTAAATTGCAAACCCCATCGGGTTAAAATTGAAGTACATTCCTCCATGGTCATCTCCCTCCACTCTCCGTTTAAATGTTTATAAACCCTACGATTGACTTTACAGTACCCATACCAAGCTCCGGGTTCTGTACTAAAGGTTCTAGCCATGGCGGAATCAAAGAAATTGCAGAAATTAAAGCCCTAATTTTAAAGAATAAGGGGAATACCTTTAGCAGTGAAGGGAAAACGGAACTATGGAGGGCTAAACACCAAGTTATAGCAGGAGTCAACTTCCTTTATCACCGCCGGAATCACGCACAGAGTTCAGGGAAGGCGAAAGTTGTAAATGGGGAAGGATTCTTGATTTTATAGTTCCCTGAATTGGAAAGGGCAAAAAGAAATTCGAAATTAATTTTCCTAATTAATGGTGGAAACAGTTTCCTAGGCGGACTCTCAAACGTCAAAAGTGTAATCATTACGAAAATCGGCACTCCTTCATCTCCAACCGTTCATCACCAACGATCAGGATGTTGCCACGTCAACATGGTCGACCTACTTCAAAGACTAACATCGACCTGCGAGTAAAGCAATTTTCGTCACAGAAGTTTTCTTAACTTCCAAGTCGACGAGGTCAACTCGAAAGTTGGGGGCCACTGAACATACCAAAAGTGTCAAGTTGGACCAAAGGAATAAAGCCCAATCACAAGCGGCCTTGACCATCACATTCTCAATGAGGCTGGCCCAATCAGAACAAGGCCCAAGGCCCATCTCTTGTATCAGTCGACTAAGCCCATGGTCCGACCTACTAGGTCCCGACCTAATTTAGTCCGACTTCATGATCCATATCATAATTCGGGTACGAACCATGCTCTACCCGCCAGTCAGGTCGACCATTCCACAAGTGGCGACCTCGACCTGATCACCAAGTGTCGACCTGACATTTGAAGACGCATGTGGGTCAACCTTTCCATAACAACCTCCCTACAAATCGTGACAAGCATGTGCACGTTCCCACGAGCATAACCGCAGCTATAATTTCGGAGCTCATGTAGCCCTGTCATTAAACTACCTACACCAACTATAAATACTTCATCACTACCAACGGTGCAAAGGTAACTGCCATTTTGTATTCTGAGTTCATTATTCAATACATTTTGAGCTTATACAACCGTTATCTTACTCTCACGCCCGAGCGTCTTCGCCGGAGACACATCCGGCTAGTCGTGGGTTCTGTTTTCAGGTCAAGAAGCCAGGTGATCAGTCCTGCCACGTGGAGGAAGATTGATAAGCACATTTCCTGTAGCATCATTTTCTTTATTCAATAATCAACCACTGATTTTCGAAATTACAATTATGCCTAATTATATAGTGACCCTAGGACTTGAAAAACAAGTCAAAAACTTTCCAAAATAACCCTAGTTATATAGTAACCTAATCAATAAATAAAACATTAAAATAAAACCATAATCTACTTCTAATCATAAAAATATTACCTATTTAAAATAAATTTCGAAAATAATAAAATAATAACAAATAAAAATAGTTAAAATCAAATCCTAACTTAGCTTCAGATTTTGATCTCTTTGCTTGTCCCGCTTGATCAACATGTGTGTTATCATACTGTATCATTCTCTCCTTCATAGAAAAAAATTCGACCTCGAATTTTGGTTGTTGTGCTGAAAAATACCTTACAAAATTCACCCTTCAACCGTAGACGAATTGTATACTTGATATTATTTCTCAATATATCCATCCAATCAGTCCATCGATATTTAATAAAATCATCAACAAAAAATTTCTTGATAGTTTGATGACAAATTTGACCCGATAACAACCAACCAAAAGGATCTTCATACAGAAAAAAACACTTAACGAACTCAAAATTCCACGACAATTCATCCAATGGAAGTTTTGAACAAGGTGTTTTTAGATCTTCCAAATATGACATTTTCAATTGACAAATATCACAGTCATAAATATCATAAACATGAAGTTTTGACCAATCAATAAATTGATCAAAACTGTCTGATAAAGCAAAGGGTGATGATGGATCATCAAAAACCCTTTCAACAGTAACGATAGATAATGGGACGCGAAATACATCCGGATGTGCCATATCTTCAATCCCCGAACTCTCGATTTCTGCATCGATATCCCTTGAAGGATTTGCCACATTTCTGGACCCAATTTCTTGACCCCGATTGATGGGAGTGACCCCTTCTTGAAACTTCATGTACTCGAATAATACCTCCGAATCTGAACCCATAGCCGGTGGATGCATCATGGCCCCTTCCACGCGTGCCTGAAAATTCTGGAGTTGTTGAATCTGCTTTCGCATTTCGTCTACCTCAATATCACGTAGGTCACGTTTGCGATGATGATCATCCTGATGGAAATCCGCTCCACGGTTCCTTCCATGAACATCTCTTCCGCCGCGAACACCACACCCTCGTTCGGCCAACAATATCGATACCCTCGTCCAAGAATCTGATACCAAATGATGTCGAATGAAGCCTTGAGATTGATACCGAACGGAAAGAATCAGAAACAATGGGTTACAAACCCTAGATAAAGAAAGCCTCAACTTTTCCTTTATTTTCTTTATTCAATAATCAACAACTGATTTTCGAAATTACAATTATGTCTAATTATATAGTGACCCTAAGACTTGAAAAACAAGTAAAAAACTTTTCAAAATAACCCTAGTTATATAGTAACCTAATCAATCAATAAAACATTAAAATAAAACCATAATCTACTTCTAATCATAAAAATATTACCTATTTAAAATAAATTCCAAAAATAATAAAATAATAACAAATAAAAATAGTTAAAATCAAATCCTAACTTAGCTCCAGATTTTGATCTCCTTGCTTGTCCCGCTTGATCAACTTGTGTGTGCTATCATACTGTATCACACTGAAAGATATGGAATTGGAAATCCCGAGTTTCGCAGTATTTACTTCAAACAAAATCAATCTTGGTCATAAATGCTAACCCCTCCTTTCGAAAATAATCCTCCCATTTTTTGGTCATTATTATAAATGAAATTTGAGTAATTATTTTAGGTTAATTTAATAAGGGATTATGCCCGATAAATTCTAAAAAAGTTTCATAATGTCCGATAAGTTCCTTTCCCATGTTGTATTATGATGTTGTATTATGTTTCGAAAATACAACATCAATTAAGGCCGTAATACTGCATTCCGGCGGCCACCGGTGACCGGAGTCCAAAACCCATGGACCCGCGACCAGATTCTGACCTCCGGCGATCAGCGGCCGGATTCCGGCCAAAATTGCCGGATTCCTGTGAAAATTGACCGAAATCCGGCATGCGGCGATAGCAGACGGCGGCAGCGGAGCTGGGCTGTGGCGGAGGCGGTGGTGCGAATGCAGTATTATGATTTTAAACTACTGCATAACTAAATGTTGTATTATACATAATACAACATGAGAACTTATGTGGCATTTTAATACAATGAGGAACTTAGTGAGAAGTGATTTGTTCCAAAAGGAACTTATGGGGCAAATTCCCATTTAATTATTTTAATGAAAATATAAAACTTATTATTGATATTATTATTGGTGTATAAATTATAAGTTTTAGATTTACATTAGTATAATCAAATCAACTTATCAATATTGCTCAAAGTTAAATCATAATAATGATAAAAATTAGAAAGATAAATTTTGGGACGACTGGACGAGGGGAGTATATAGTTTTTTATCTTTATGTTATGGTCAGGGGCGATTTTTTTTTTTATGAAATTTATGTAATTTTAACAGAGAGACATTAGAAAATGCGATTTTAATGGAAATGTTAAAGTTTGACAATTACCACCTAACGACTTGATGTTATTGAACCTTTCAGTGTAACTACATTTACTCCATTAACAAAATGAGAAATAATTTTTTTTAATTGAATTTTTTATTAATGAATTACTTAATTTATTACAATAGTGGCGCTTCAAAGTGATAGAAATTGCATTTGTCGAAGTTTGAACCCCGCTATCGTATTAAAAGGGATATAAGATGCCCGCATGAGCAACAACTATTTGACGAAACAGATTTTAATCAACTACATATTTGACAAGTTCAACCACGAGTAAAGATTTTTACAATTGATCTGATTCAATAAATACAAGCTAATCTCCAACTAAACATCATGGCCTTATTCAACCTTCATTCAAGTATACATGCACATATATCGTCCTGTTCGCCAGATTAGTTAAAAAAGAATGAAAAGATGTAACACTTTTGATTAAATAAACAAAAAATTCCCAACATACTATGTGTCTTTTAGTGCTAATTCAAATGGATTAGCTGGTCTTTGTATGGATAATCAAAAGACGGCCAGATTTATATATTTGACTATGTCTAAAAACAACAGGGAGATTTGTGCTAGCAGACGGCCATCAATTATTTTTATTGATTCTTTAGGGTTAGTTCCATGAAAAAAAGTTTGGAATAAAGAATTAAAAAGGTTGATGAGGACAAATGGAAGTAGAGCATCAGTGATAATAACATGAGTGGGTAATTCTACGTACTGTGTATTTCCACTTTGCCACTTCAGTTCAGGCCCGCCCTAGCTCTAGCTCTTGGTTGAAACAAACAATTTTTTGGTCATTTGGACCCAGCTAAAACATTAGAGATGATTCATGTCCTTTACGTTTGTACGAGGTGTAATCTATATTCCCTACCACTACTGGGGATTCGAATATTATCTAATGCAACTTTTAGCACTTTTAAGTGTAATTCTCGTAACAGATTAAGTCTTTAATATTCATTAATAAACAAACGGTTCAATCTATACTGCATGTATTCTTAATGCATATCTTTTGTGGGTGCTTCGTCTGAAATCGTGAAAAACTGAAGTATATAGAATCATACAAATTGTTAGTGCAATAGTTTTGCCACGGGTGTTGTCACTAGTGTTGTTTCCTGTATTATCATATGAGATTGGTAATAGTTTCATCATTTTACCCCAAAAAATTAATTGATATTGATATTATATTCTCTGCTTTTTAATATTATTGTAAGTCCAAATAATGATAAAAGGTTGATCTATTTTGAAACTACAAAAAGGAGTTTAATGTTAAGAGGGAGATATATTTTGTAGTTACATAACTAACATTCTTATGCAGGAAATCACTTTATATTTTGTGAATAAATGTGTAACTAATGAGGAGATTATTAGTGTTACACCAGTGTTGCCATTGATTTTGCCTCCTATATTGCCACACCAGTGCTGTCACCGTTGTTGCCTCATGTGTGCTATCGTGCTGGCAGTTTAAAATGAGGATATTTACTACATGTTTTTCATAAATTACAAGGTGATAGTTAATTATTTTCATGTCTGCTATTAGTTTGTTGGAAATATGTTTGAACAGGTTATGATGGTTGTGCAAGACATGACAAATGAGGAAAAAAGAAAGTTACACATAAATCCTCATTTATGTGTAAACATAGAGAACAAGTAAAAGTTGTTAAAGGCTTATCTATATAGATGGATTAAAGATTACGTGTACAAGGCTGAACAAACTTGGATGTACAAGCAATAAAGCAAAGGAAGACCAAGTCTCTCTACAAATATGGAACTGTAAGTACCCAAACCTGACTCATGCCTTCCGGTTAAGTTTTCCGGCAATTTTTCGGACTTTCCTAAAGTTCAGGGGCAATTTGGAAATTTTTTCAAACCTTCCGAGGGGCAAAGGACTTGCTAGAAATTAAAATTTCACGTAGTCCTTCGCTGGAAAACACCTTCTAGAATGCCACCTTGCATGGTTCTAGAAATAAGCTGAGTCACTAAGGGATAAGAGCGCACGGCTTCATTAGCTGAGGGTTACAGCCGCACGGCTTCATTAGCCATCACCAGACTGCCTATAAATAGATGCCTCCTCTATTCATTTTAGAAGAAGAGTTTTAGGCACTGCTACTCTGCCAAAATACCACCACGAAATTCCAGAAAGCTGAGAGCTCCCAAAATCACCTCCCTCCTCTTCAAAACCTCTCCAAAGTTGGTCCTTCCTTAGGCAATCTTCTAGGGAGATAGAGGGACACCACCATTGGTATCCTCTCCTCCCCTTTTCTTTAAAATATTGTCATACTTGCTATATTGCTCTTTGCTTTCTATATTGTCATTTACTTGCTTTGTATTTGATATATTGCCATTAAAAATCAAATCTTTAGTCATGTAGATCATAATACCCCCATTCCCCTATCACATGGGACCTATGGAAGATCCATTCCAAGGATGAACAATAAGACCTCAAATGGCTTGTTCTAGAGTGGATCTCTCACATGATGATGTGAAAATAGCATCCTTTGCATATAACAATATCATCTTTTTCCATAAAAATATCATCTTTTCATTAAAAATGCCATCTTTACTCATGAATGTCATTCCCCTTTTCCATAGACCTTGCTTCCAAGGATTGTCCACCTAAATGGTTCATAAAGGACATAGGAAAGCCATAAAGGCCCTCCCTTTTCATTCCTAGTCCTAGCTTGCATCATGTTCATTACATATGTTAGCATAAAAATGTCATATTTACTTTAAAATACATTTCCCATGTCCCTCATAGTTGGATCACTCTCCAAGGATTTCCTAGTGACCTTCATAAGGCACAAAAAGGCATATGATGAGTATAAAGATCCAATCTTTATACCCCTCCCTTAGCCTCCTTTAGTACTTGAGACATCTCTTGGAGTGTAATGGTGTAAAGGTCCTATCTTTACATCATTTCCTTCACATAAAGATGCCATAGCCGGATTTTCCTTTAGAAAAGGATGAACTTGAGCCCCTATATCTCCGATCATCACTTGAGATGAGCATCAATGTCCCGACTAAGCTCAAATCGTCTCAAGATGTAGGATTGATGGGCAAAGGTCCTTTCTTTCTAAAGAGTCTCATCCTTGGACTATAAAAAAGGTGTCCCTATCTTGATCACATGTGACCCAAGGTCTCATCATGATGATCATAAGTCCAAGATGAGAACGGGATCAAAGTCCCTAACACATCAAAATCCAAGGAATCCCGAGCGATAACCAACTCATGGTTTATACGTCCGGAAGATAACTTGGCACATTCCCTCATTTTCAAAAAACACATCCCATACACGAAAACACAAAGGCAAGCATGAAAATCGGATCTTGGAAGATTTGCTCAGGCAAGGCTCCTTGGGTGAACGACGATTCGTTCTTCCTAAGGGGTAACTTAACCTCCGGACCCAAATCCTTTTTTTCAAAGTTTTGAGGAAATCAAAATGGCGTGGCGACTTCGTTTTTCAATTTAAACCGGATGACTTCAAACTGATGTGAGGCGGTGATCCCCTTACACGAGAAAGCGGTTTCAACAAAAAAAAAAATATAAAATAAAGAGCCGCGATCTTGGGCACCACATATCACAGTTTGGCGACTATATTGGGGATCGAAAACAAAAAAAGCTTTCATTTTTTAAATAAAAAAATGATACTCGGTATATAGGTGAAAACCATTAAGCTTCCCGTTATCGCCTCCTAACACGAGTCTGGGATAAATTATGGTCTAACAAAGCCACGTACCGGTATCAAAAGATCTTTCACACAAGCGGAGCTCTACCGAAATTCCGACAAGGAAAAATTGGCAAGATCTTGACCCGGCATTGACTTTGATTTTGACTCACACACGTATGCAATGAAGCTCAATGTGACACTGTGTCATCCGGCTTTTACCGTCCGATCCATGCCTATTATCTTCTTGGACAATGCCAAAAAGTCAAAACGTCAATCACGCAAGTGAAATTCTGCCGAAATTCCGTTAAGGCTGAAAGACACAACTTTCCTGGCATTGCCTTGACCATGATCCGCATCGCTCGTACGTTAAAGGTTCCTATGACCCGCTAGACCCGTTAGGAGCGTTCTTCTCTCTCGGTCGGTGGGATCCGTGTGCCCTATAGGACCCTCACCCGGGGCTGTCCACCCTGGGAGGTCGAAATACAGGTGGAATACGAGGGGCTTATAAACGTAGTGACGAAACTCACTGATCCAGGATCTAGAGTAGTTGCGAAAAAGAAGGGCAACCCCTTTTCCAACCAAATAGAAATAAATAAAAAATACTGTTTTAAGTAAACTTGAACAATTAATAGAATCATAATTGCATGGTCCCATTTCTGGAATCTCTAATCGCGACCTTCCACGGTCAAATCTCTGATTTTTGATCTCGACCTTTCACGGTCAAATCTCCAATCGCGACCTCCACGGTCTGATTCCCGATCTTCGATCTCGACCTTTCACGGTCAAATTTCTAATCGCGACCTCCACGGTCTGATCTCCGATTTTCGATCCCGATCTTTCACGGTCAAATCCCCAATCACGACCTTCATCGTCCGATCTCCAATCTTTAATCCTGACCTTTACGGTCCAATCCCCAATCTTTGATTCCGACCTCTCATGGTCAAATTTCCAATCGAGACCCTCCCGGTCTGATCTTCGATCTTCAACCGAGACCTATCACGGTCCAACCTCCGATATCAACCTTTCATGGTCAAATAGGAAATCCCGACCTTCCATGATCAAATCTTTAATCTCGACCTTTCATGGTCAAATTCCCAGTCAAAACTCTCACGGTCTAATTTTCAATCTTGACCTTTCAAGGTCTAATTCTTCTCCGACCAGTTAGGATTAGGAGAAAACGTGTTTTAAGTAAAATTTAAGCAATAAGTGCATGTTACTTGAGCCTTCAAACTAAACACTTACCTCCGAGTCTAAACCTCACATACCCCCGAGTCTAAACCTTGCCTACCCCCAAGTCTAAATCTTGCCTATCTCTTTTCCGCAACGAGAAAGAAGTGGGTGAGAATACCGGGTCAGCGACTTTTCAGTACGAAAATCTCAGGTTCAGACAGTCCAGCAGAATCATCAGTTTTGTTTACTCAGGGGTTTAGAATGGCAGATATGACGGAAAACGGTGATGGTATGGGTAATCCGGTGACTAGAGAGGAAGAGTTAGCCCTAGCTTTGGAAAATGCCCATAAGGTTCATGAAGAGCAGCTGACCAGGCTCATCAGTGCTCTGCGCCGTCATGGAGTCCAGGTAACAGTGGAGGCAAATGGTTTCCTGGTCATGGTCGAAGATGAGACTCCAGAAACAGTGATCTCAAACCCTCCGTCATATAACTAATACCCTCCATACTACCGCCAATACCTTCCTCCACCCACATATAATCCCTTGCCAAGGACTACTCCTCTTCAGTCTTTCCAACATCCCAGGCCATCAGGGCTCCATTGCCCTCAGCTCCCCAGAACGGATTGGGCTTCATCACACCTGTTCCTCAGTTTCAGCAGTACCTGCCAGTTTATGCTCCAGCTTCACATAATCAGTTTGAGCCATGTGGCTATGTTTTGAGACCCCTATACCCGCCTGAATACGATCATGAGTGGCTAAAAGAAAATTCGGAGGCCTCAAGTTTTCAGTTGTCACCTACCGGACTTAGTGAATTCACCTGTCAGTTTCACCAGTCTGCGGCTGTGGTTCCCTCTACTGATAAGAGTCTTGTTGCGAGTTCCAGTAACTCGAATGTTCCCGTTGACCCCCATGTGGCAATATTGATAGAGCAAGTGAAACAGATGCAAGAAAAGCTTGATCTCATGATGAGTGCCAGTACTCCCTCGATCCAAGATATCGAACCAGGCAAAGAAATTATTCTACCAAACATAACCCAATACTATCAACACCAATCAGCAATTACACCCAACTCAGCACTAGTTCCTCACAAAGGGAAGAATATCACAGCCTCCTTCAGCCAAATCCAACAATGGAATCAACTGAACGATGGAAATCCAAGTCTTGAGAACAACAATGTCTCCCGAAAACTCCGCTCCCTTCATTATGACAATGTGGAGATGCCTTTAAGCAAGATGCTGGAAGAGCTAATGAAAGAAAGGCTGATAAAGCCACTGGAGAATTGGAAGCCCAAGAACCCCAAAATTCGGTTGGATGAGTCTAAGAATTGTCTTTTCCACCAGTAACCCGGGCACGACACTGACGATTGCTGGCTGTTATTTGAGGCACGAGATCCAGAAGTTGATAGAAGATGTGAAGCTCGAGAACCTCCACGGGCCAAAAACAGAAAGCTATGGTAAGAGATCGATTCAGGAAGTGTTGGGTCAGAAACGTCATGTTGATGATTTCGGGATGCCCATGAGCAAAGTTTTTGACGAGTTGATGAGATAAGGCCTTCTCAAACCTCTCGAGAATTATAAGCCGAGAAACCTACGTAACATTGACAGGACCAAGTTCTGTGAATACCACAATCATCATGGTCACACGATAGACAAATGCCTGAATCTGAAGAAAGAAATCCAAGGGTTGATCTACGAAGGAAAGCTCAAGTTCCCTGGCAGTCCAACCAGCGAAGAGTAGCTGGACTAGGGTCTACCTATCCTTAAGCAAGATTAAAAGATAAAACAGTCTCTCAGTCAACCTTCGTAGTTTCTAGTACTTTTCTCTTTCAATCAAGTTCTCCTCGGACATTGTAATTAATCTTCAATCTTCTATAAAAGAGTCTTTTTCTTTTCTTGCTAGACTTAAGACATTATTTGCACACCTACATTACATTTAATGAAATAGTTTTATTTTATATGATCACTTGCATTGCTCAACAAATAATCTCTCGAAATAATTAACGCTCTGATTAATTGGTGTGAGAAAAATCAACCAATGCTTTCCTCATACACTCTCCTTACCCCCACAAAAGGCCTCCATCAAGCCATACACTTTCCTTACCTCATAAAAGCCTTCATCAAGCTATACGCCTCCCAAGTCATGTCCTCACCATCACCTTGACCAAGTCAACGACGGCGGCAACATCAAGAAACAACAAAAGGCCACTCAGCTTCGGAAGATTGACCACATGTCGACAACAACCTAGGAGCTTGCCTTCGACCTCAAGGGCATAAAAAAAAGAAGAAAAAAGGGGTGCAAAAAGAGTAATACCCGGCTAGGCTAAAAACCTTGTAAAGGGTAGTATATGCAAAAAACAGGGTTGCTCATAAAAAAAAAAGAGGAAGAAAAAGAAAAATATATAGTGCAAAAAGAGTAATACCCAGCTAGGCTAAAAACCCTGTAAAGGGACAGTCTAGGCAAAAAACAGGGTTGCACATATATATATATATATATTTAAAAAATGAGGCCAAAAATCCAGCACCGTCAATCAGAAGCTTGACAGGTGGGGCGAGGTCAAAGCTGAAAGAATAAAAGTTGTCAATAGCAATGGAATGATCAAAGCAAAGGCAGAATCATTTCATAAGCCTTTAGGCATATGCGAATCCTTTCTCCCCCAGTAAAAGACAAAAATTAGGAAGCAATTGAAGCAGCATTCCAAAAATGACTTGGTCAAGGAATCATCCCGAGGCCCACGCCTCAGCATCCAACCTTCTCATCCGAGCCTTTCCACTAAAGGAACCAAAAATCCCATTTCCCAAAGCCAAACACAGTTCAAGCTGAATCCGAACTACGGTGACCTGAGCTCCTCACAGTGAGGGGAACGTAGGCAACCAGAAATGGTCCGGTCATAAACACATCAAAATTCCATAAAATCCGGTCTCATCAGTGGCCATTCCCATAAACACATTCAAATTCCAGAAAATCTGGTCTCATCAATGGCCTCTCCCGTAGACATATTCAAATCCCAGAAAACTCGGTCTCATCAATGACCTCCCTATACACAAACTTTTCTTTCACACCCAGCCAACCTTGATTCGCGACACTGGTTGACTTTCTCCTCATGATTAATCAAAATGTTTGTTCATATCGAGATTAGTGGTTGAATAACCCGAACATTAATACAGGGTTTTAAGCAATCTTGTGATCATTGTAAATAAAATAAGTTTTCAGATGTCTTGACAAGTCTTTTTTTGTTCTACATCTTAGGAAAGATAGTGCTAAACACTAATTTTCTGTCAGCAGGAACTTCCATACACTTTTACAAACCTTTCTACTCTTATACTCTCTTAAAAGAGTCAAACCCAAAGCGAGTTCTCGTGCCTACGTCAAATAAGGCCATCAAAATAACACAAAATCGGGATCTATTCCCACCTTTCGAAAAAACATGCCCCTGCATGTATAAATTTCTAAAAATTCCCTTCTTCCACATCTTCTTGCGGTTGACTGAGTGACTAAAGAAAATAAGAGAGCAAGTATGAAAGGATAGGTTTTTCCCTCTCCTGCAACAATTTGCATTAGGGCTGCCTTGAAACTCTTCAAGGTTGGGGCTTTGTCAAGCCATTTCTTTAGACTGGGGCTTCTTTGGTCATTTTTGGGGTCCGCGTCGGGTTCCTCGCTACGTCACAACATGGATTTAGTCTTGTTCAGGTCAACCTCAGGATCACTTTTGCAGTACCAATCAGATTGGGACTTTTGCTAGGTCATCAGCCGGAACTCCACCAAGTCACCTCTTTAAGTCGGGGCTTTGCAGAATTTTTCCCTCAGACCGGGGCTTCGATAAGTCTCATCCACCCCTAGAAGAGAGGTTTGGTCACTTCGACATCTGCTTTAGTCTTTGGTTCTAAAAGTCTATCAGCATCAGCTTCAAGTGTCAGAGTTTGAGAAGGGAACTTTAATCAAGACCCAAGGTTTAAACCCGATCTCAGTCTAAGAGGAAAATTTGGTCTACATGATACCCTTTGGAAGCATTAGCCAAATCTTAGCAACAGCAGCAGCTCATTCCGCGCCCAAGGGATACGACCCCACCTGCTCGAAACCTGTCTCAAACAGTTTCCAAACACATGCATCCAAACATATTCTTTCATAAAACTCCTCTCACATTGCCTTCTCGCAAAAGAGTCAGCCCGTGGCTCATGTGACATGCACAAAGAAAAATAACCTTAATTGATTATCAAATCAAAATAGGAAATACTTTTGCCCAAAATATTCTCGTTATCTCCAAATGGAATAACGCTTTCTCCCATGTTTTCCTGTTACATCCAAATGGATATAACGTTGTCTCCTAAAAATCCTCCGTTATCACCAAATGGGATAACGTTTCCTCCGGGAAACCCTCCATTATTGACAAATGGGATAACGTTTCCTCCGGGAAATCCTTCGTTATCGCTAAATGGGATAACGTCTCCTCCAGGAAACCTTCCGTTATCGCCAAATGGGAAAACGTTTTTTGTTAAAAATCTCAGTTATTGCCAGAAGGCAATAACATTTCGACCTTTTTAGATCTCCGTTATTCCCGAAGGAAGGAATAACATTTCGACCTCTCTCGCAATCTCCGTTATTACCGAATGAAGGAATAACATTTCACTATCTCTTTCGATCTCCGTTATTCCCGAAATGAAGGAATAACATTTTGACCTCTCTCGCGATCTCTGTTATTCCCGAATGAAGGAATAACATTTCGCTATCCCTCGCGATCTCCATTATTCCCAAATGAAGGAAAAACATTTCGCTATCTCTTTCGATCTCCGTTATTCCGAATGAAGGAATAACATTTCGCTATCCCTCGCGATCTCTGTTATTCCCAAATGAAGGAAAAACATTTCGCTATCTCTTTCGATCTCCGTTATTCCCGAATGAAGGAATAACATTTCGCTATCTCTCGCGATCTCCGTTATTCCCGAATGAAGGAATAACATTTCGCTATCTCTCGCGATCTCCGTTATCACCAAATGGGATAACGTCTCATCCGGAAAATTTCCCGTTATCTCCAAATGGAATAAAGATTTTCCCAAATCATCATCCGTAGCCCGGAAGGCTATAAATTACCCGGCCCGGAAGGCTGTATAATTTTCCAAATCATTATCCGTAGCCCGGAAGGCTATAAATTACCCGGCCTGGAAGACCGTATAAATATTCCAAACCATTATCCGTAGCCCGGAAGGCTATAAATTACCCGGTCGGAAGACTGTATAAATTTTCCAAACCATTATCCGTAGCCCGGAAGGCTTTAAATCACCCGATCCGGAAGACCGCATAAATTTTCCAAATCATTATCCATATCCCGGAAGGCTTTAAATTACCCGGTCCGGAAGACTGTATAAATTTCCCAAATCGTATAAATTTCTCCAAAAAATCTCCGTTATCTCTGTTAGAATTAAATCAAATAAGGTGTACCTCTATCTCTGGTTCGAAAGAGATAGTGAAGTACGCTTAAGTTTTTCCCAAACTTCAGCTACCTCTATCTCTGGTTCGAAAGAGATAGTGAAGTACGCTTAAGTTTTCCAACTACCTCTATCTCTGATTCGAAAGAGATAGTGAAGTATGCTTTAGTTTTTCCAACTTAAGATACCTCTATCTCTGATTCGAAAGAGATTGTGAAGTACGCTCGAGTTTTTCCAAACTTCAGCTACCTCTATCTCTGATTCAAAAGAGATTGTGAAGTACGCTCAAGTTTTTCCAAACTTCATCTACCTCTATCTCTGATTCGAAAGAAATTGTGAAGTACGCTCAAGTTTTCCCAAACTTCAGCTACCTCTATCTCTGAATCGAAAGAGATTGTGAATTATGCTTAATTTCTTCCAACTTCAGCTACCTCTATCTCTAATTCGAAAGAGATAGTGAAGTACGCTTAAGTTCTCCAACTTAAGCTACCTCTATCCCATAGATAGTGAAGTATGCTCAAGTTCTCCAACCTTTATCTACCTCTATCTCATAGATAGTGAAGTACGCTCAAGTTTTCCAACTTTAGCTACCTCTATCTCATAGATAGTGAAGTACGCTCATGTTTTTCCAACTTTAGCTACCTCTATCCCATAGATAGTGAAGTACGCTTATGTTTTTCCAACTTAAGCTACCTCTATCTCATAGATGGTGAAGTACGCTCAAGTTCTCCAAACTTTAGCTACCTCTATCTCATAGATAGTGAAGTACGCTCAAGTTTTCCAACTTAAGCTACCTCTATCCCATAGATAGTGAAGTACGCTCAAGTTCTCCAAACATTAGCTACCTCTATCTCATATATAGTGAAGTACGCTCAAGTATTCCAAACTTTAGCTACCTCTATCTCATAGATAGTGAAGTACGCTCAAGTTTTCCAACTAAAGCTACCTCTATCTCATAGATGGCGAAGTACGCTCAAGTTTTTCCAACTTTAGCTACCTCTATCCTGTAGATGGTGAAGTACGCTCAAGTTCTCCAAACTTTAGCTACCTCTATCTCATAGATAGTGAAGTATGCTCAAGTTCTCCAAAATTTAGCTACCTCTATCTCATAGATAGTGAAGTACGCTGAAGTTTTCCCAACTTAAGGTACCTCTATCTCATAGATAGTGAAGTAGGCTCAAGTTTTCCCAACTTAAGCTACCTCTATCTCACAGATAGTGAAGTACGCTCAAGTTTTTCCAACTATAGCTACCTCTATCTCCTCGATAGTGAAGTACGCTTTAGTTTCCCAACTTTAGCTATCTCTATCTCCTTGATAGCGATGTAAGCTTTAGTCTCAATCAGGTGACAACCTCTATTAATTGTCAAATCAGGTGACTCTTCCATTAATCGTCAAAATCTCAAGGATCCTAGACCTGTTCCTAATTATCTAGTGAGACTTGAACTACGACCAAGGCTTGATTCCTCCGGGATACGTAGGTAGCCTTTCATAAAGGTCCAGCCATCCGACCGCAATGGTCACCCTTTTCATTCATCACTCCTCAGTGGTGCATGAGCCTTTCATAAAGGTCCAGCCATCCGACCACAATGGTCGCCCTTTTCATTCATCACTCCTCAGTGGTGCATGAGCCTTTCATAAAGGTCCAGCCATCCGACCACAATGGTCGCCCTTTTCATTCATCACTCCTCAGTGGTGAAGTAGCCCCTCATAGAGGTCTAGATATCCGACCACATCGGTCACTTCCTTCATTTAGCATATCCCCAGTAGGATCAGTCATTCGACTTCCTAGTTCACTTTCCTTCCATTTTCCTATGCAAGGGACCAGTTTCTCTTCGCCATTCCCCAGTGGATCTTTCCCGAACTACGACCTGGCTTGATTCCTCCGGGATACGTAGGTAGCCTACTTTAGGTTCAGCCAATTCGTCACATATGACACCCTTTCCCCAGCGGACCTTTTCCAAACTACGATCATGGCTTGATTCCTCCGGGATACGTAGGTAGCCTTCCAAAGGTTCAGCCACTCGACCACCTTGGTCACCCGAGTCGTCTCAGTAGTTCGCCAAATTGGATCCTTTTCTATCAACAACCCCACTCACCCTGCAAGTGACGTTGCCGAGGGGATTCTGTAAGTACCCAAATCTGGCTCATGCCTTCCGGTTAGTTTCTCGGCGATTCCCCAGACTTTCCTAAAGTTCAGGGGCAATTTGAGAACTTTTCCAAACCTTCTGAGGGGCAAAAGACTTGCTAGGAATTAAAATTCCATGTAGTCCTTCGCTGGAAAACACCTTCTAGAATGCTACCTTGCATGGTTCTAGAAATAAGCTGAGTCACTAAGGGATAAGACCGCACGGCTTCATTAGCTGGGGGTTACAGCCGCAAGGCTTCATTAGCCATCACTAGACTGCCTATAAATAGAGGCCTCCTCTATTCATTTTAAAGGAGAGTTTTAGGCACTGTTACTATGCCAAAATACCACCACAAAATTCCAGAAAGATGAGAGCTCCCAAAATTACCTCCCTCCTCTTCAAAACCTCTCCAAAGTTGGTCCTTCCTTAGGCAATCTTCAAGGGAGATAGAGAGACACCACCATTGGTATCCTCTCCTCCCCTTCTCTTTAAAATATACTTGTCATACTTGCTATATTGCTCTTTGCTTTCTATATTGTCATTTACTTGCTTTGTATTTGATATATTGCCATTAAAAATCAAATCTTTAGTCATGTAGATCATAATATCCCCATTCCCCTATCACATGGGACCCATGGAAGATCCATCCCAAGGATGAACAATAAGACCTCAAATGGCTTGTTCTAGGGTGGATCTCTCACATGGTGATGTGAAAATAGCATCCTTTACATATAAAAATGTCATCTTTTCCATAAAAATGTCATCTTTTCATTAAAAATGCCATCTTTACTCATGAATGTCATTCCCCCATTCCATAGACCTTGCTTCCAAGGATTTTCCACCTAAATGGTTCATAAAGGACATAGAAAAGCCATAAAGGCCCTCCCTTTTCATTCCTAGTCCTAGCTTGCATCATGTTCATTACATATGTTAGCATAAAAATGTCATATTTACTTTAAAATGCATTCCCCATGTCCCTCATGGTTGGATCACTCTCCAAGGATTGCCTAGTGACCTTCATAAGGCACAAAAAGACATAGAATGAGTATAAAGATATTATCTTTATACCCTTCCCTTAGTCCCCTTTGATACTTGAGACATCTCTTGGAGTGTAATGGTGTAAAGGTCCTATCTTTACATAATTTCCTTCACATAAAGATGCCATAGCCGGATTTTCCTTTAGAAAAGGATGAACTTGAGCCCCTATATCTCCGATCATCACTTGAGATGAGTGTCAATGTCCCGACTAAGCTCAAATCGTCTCAAGAAGTAGGATTGATGGGCAAAGGTCCTTCCTTTCTAAAGAGTCTCATCCTTGGACTATAAAAAAGGTGTCCCTATCTTGATCACATGTGACCCAAGGTCTCATCATGATGATCATAAGTCCAAGATGAGAACGGGATCAAAGTCCCTAACACATCAAAATCCAAGGAATCCCGAGCGATAACCAACTCATGGTTTATACGTCCGGAAGATAACTTGGCACATTCCCTCCTTTTCAAAAAACACATCCCACACACGAAAACACAAAGGCAAGCATGGAAATCAGATCTTGGAAGACTTGCTCTGGCAAGGCTCTTTGGGTGAACGACGATCCGTTCTTCCTAAGGGGTAACTTAACCTCCGGACCCAAATCCTTTTTTTCAAAGTTTTGAGGAATCAAAATGGCATGGCGACTCCGCTTTTCAATTTAAATCGGATGTCTTCAAACTGATGTGAGGCGGTGATCCCCTTACATGAGAAAGCGGTTTCAACAAAAAAAATAAATAAAATAAAGAGCCGCGATCTTGGGCACCACATATCACAGTTTGGCGACTCCGCTGGGAAAGTTTATTCTTCTTGGAGATAACGGATATCCTTTAGGAACAATGTTATTCTGGTTAAGAAATAACGAGAGTTATATGCCTAAGTGGAAAGGCTCTGATGAGAAGGTTGGATGCTGAGGCGTGGGCCTCCGGATGATTCCTTGACCAAGTCATTTTTGGACACCTGCTTTAATTGCTTCCTAATTTTCGTCTTTTACTGGGGGAGAAAGGATTCGCATATGCCTAAAGGCTTATGAAATTCTTCTAATTTGCTTTGACCATTCCATTGCTATTGATATCTTTTATTCTTTCAGCTTTGACCTCTCCCCACCTGTCAAGCTTCTGATTGATGGTGCTGGATTTTTGGCCTCACTTTTTTTATATATATGTGCAACCCTGTTTTTTGCCTAGACTGTCCCTTTACAAGGTTTTTAGCCTAGCTGGGTATTACTCTTTTTGCACTATATTTTTTTTCTTTTTCGTCCTCTTTTTTTTTTTTTATGAGCAACCCTGTTTTTTGCCTAGACTACCCTTTACAAGGTTTTTAGCCTAGCAGGATATTACTCTTTTTGCACCCCTTTTTTCTCTTTTTTTTTATGCCCTTGAGGTCAAAGGCAAGCTCCTAGGTTGTTGTCGACATGTGGTCAATCTTTCGAAGCTGAGTGGCCTTTTATTGTTTCTTGATGTTGCCGTCGTCGTTGACTTGGTCAAGGTGATGGTGAGGACATGACTTGGGAGGCGTATAGCTTGATGAAGGCTTTTATGAGGTAAGGAAAGTGTATGGCTTGATGGAGGCCTTTTGTGGGGTAAGGAGAGTGTATGAGGAAAGCATTGGTTGATTTTCTCACACCGATTAATCAAAGCGTTAATTATTTCGAGAGATTATTTGTTGAGCAATGCAAGTGATCATATAAAATAAAACTATTTCATTAAATGTAATGTAGGTGTGCAAATAATGTCTTAAGTCTATCAAGAAAAGAAAAAGACTCTTTTATAGAAGATTGAAGATTAATTACAATGTCCGAGGAGGACTTGATTGAAAGAGAAAAGTACTAGAACCTACGAAGGTTGACTGAGAGACTGTTTTATCTTTTAATCTTGCTTAAGGATAGGTAGACCTTAGTCTAGCTACTCTTCGCTGGTTGGACTGCCAGGGAACTTGAGCTTTCCTTCGTAGATCAACCCTTAGATTTCTTTCTTCAGATTCAGGCATTTGTCTATCGTGTGACCATGATGATTGTGGTATTCACAGAACTTGGTCCTGTCAAGGTTACGTGGGTTTCTCGGCTTATAATTCTCGAGAGGTTTGACAAGGCCTTGTCTCATCAACTCGTCAAAAACTTTCCTCATGGGCATCCCGAAATCATCAACATGACGTTTCTGACCCAACACTTCCTGAATCGATCTCTTACCATAGCTTTCTATTTTTGGCCCATGGAGGTTCTCGAGCTTCCCATATTCTATCAACTTCTGGATCTCGTGCCTCAAATAGCATCAATCATCAGTGTCATGCCCGGGGTACTGGTGGAAAAGACAATGCTTAGACTCATCCAACCGAATGTTGGGGTTCTTGGGCTTCCAATTCTCTAGTGGCTTTATCAGCCTTTCTTTCATTAGCTCTTCCAGCATCTTGCTTAAAGGCATCTTCACATTGTCATAATGAAGGGAGCGGAGTTTTCGGGAGACATTGTTGTTCTCAAGACTTGGATTTCCATCGTTCAGTTGATTCCATTGTTGGATTTGGCTGAAGGAGGCTGTGATATTCTTCCCTTTGTGAGGAACTGGTGCTGAGTTGGGTGTAATTGTTGATTGGTGTTGATAGTATTGGGTTATGTTTGGTTGAATCATTTCTTTGCCTGGTTCGATATCTTGGATCGAGGGAGTACTGGCACTCATCATGAGATCAAGCTTTTCTTGCATCTGTTTCACTTGCTCTATCAATATTGCCACATGGGGGTCAACGGGAACATTCGAGTTACTGGAACTCACAACAAGACTCTTATCAGTAGAGGGAACCACAGCCGCAGACTTGTGAAACTGACGGGTGAATTCACTAAGTTCGGTAGGTGACAACTGAAAACTTGAGGCCTCCGAATTTTCTTTTAGCCACTCAAGATCGTATTCAGGCGGTTATAGGGGTCTCAAAACATAGCCACATGGCTCAAACTGATTATGTGAAGCTGGAGCATAAAGTGGCAGGTACTGCTAAAACTGAGGAACAGGTGTGATGAAGCCCAATCCGTTTTGGGGAGCTGAGGGCGATGGAGCCCTGATGGCCTGGGATGTTAGAAAAGACTGAAGAGGAGTAGTCCTTGGCAAGGGATCATATGTGGGTGGAGGAAGGTATTGGCGGTAGTATGGAGGGTATTGGTTATATGACGGAGGGTTTGAGATCACTGTTTCTGGAGTCTCATCTTCGACCATGACCAGGGAACCATTTGCCTCCACTATTACCTGGACTCCATGACGGCGGAGAGCACTGATGAGCATGGTCAGCTACTCTTCATGAACCTTATGGGCATTTTCTAAAGCTAGGGCTAACTCTTCCTCTCTAGTCACCGGATTACCCATACCATCACCGTTTTCTATCATATCTGTCATTCTAAACCCCTGAGTAAACAAAACTGATGATTCTGCTGGACTGTCTGAACCTGAGATTTTCGCACTGAAAAGTCGCTGACCCGATATTCTCACCCACTTCTTTCTCGCTGCGGAAAAGAGATAGGCAAGATTTAGACTTGGGGGTAGGCAAGGTTTAGACTCGGGGGTATGTGAGGTTTAGACTCGGAGGTAAGTGTTTAGTTTGAAGGCTCAAGTAACATGCACTTATTGCTTAAATTTTACTTAAAATACGTTTTCTCCTAATCCTAACTGGTCAGAGAAGAATTAGACCTTGAAAGGTAAAGATTGAAAATTAGACCGTGAGGGTGACTGGGGATTTGACCATGAAAGGTCGAGATTAAAAAGTTGATCATGGAAGGTCGGGATTTCCTATTTGACCATGAAAGGTTGATATCGGAGGTTGGACCGTGACAGGTCTCGGTTGAAGATCGAAGATCAGATTGGGAGGGTCTCGATATGAAATTTGACCGTGAGAGGTCGGAATCAAAGATTGGGGATTGTACCGTAAAGGTCAGGATTAAAGATTGGAGATCGGACCATGAAGGTCGTGATTGGGGATGCATGTGTTTGGGAACTGTTTGAGACAGGTTTCGAGCAGGTGGGGTCGTATTCCTTGGGTGCGGAATGAGCTGCTGCTGTTGCTGAGATTTGGCTAATGCTGCCAAAGGGTATCATGTGAACCAAATTTCCCTCTTGGACTGAGATCGGGTTTAAACCTCGGGTCTTGATTAAAGTTCCCTTCTCAAACTCTGACACTTGAAGCTGATGCTGACAGACTTTTAGAACCAAAGACTAAAGCAGATGTGGAAGTGACCAAACCTCTCTTCTAGGGGTGGATACGACTTATCGAAGCCCCGGTCTGAGGGAAAAATTTTGCAAAGCCCCGGCTTAAAGAGGTGACTTGGTGGAGTTCCGGCTGATGACCTAGCAAAAGTCCCAATCTGATTGGTGCTACAAAAGTGATCCTGAGGTTGACATGAACAAGACTGAATCCATGTTGTGACGTAGCGAAGAACCCGACGTGGACCCCAAAAATGACCAAAGAAGCCCCAGTCTAAAGAAATGGCTTGGCAAAGCCCCAACCTTGAAGAGTTTCATGGCATCCCTAATGCGAATTGTAGCAGGAGAGGGAAAAACCTATCCTTTCATACTTGCTCTCTTATTTTCTTTAGTCACTCAGTCAACCACAAGAAGATGTGGAAGAAGGGAATTTTTAGAAATTTATACATGCAGGGGCATGTTTTTTCGAAAGGTGGGAATAGATCCCGATTTTGTGTTATTTTGATGGCCTTATTCGACGTAGGCACGAGAACTCGCTTTGGGTTTGACTCTTTTGAGAGATATAAGCGTAGAAAGGTTTGTAAAAGTGTATGGAAGTCCCTGATGAGAGAAAATTAGTGTTTAGCACTATCTTTCCTAAGATGTAGAAAGAAAAAAGACTTGTCAAGACATCTGAAAACTTGTTTTATTTACAATGATCACAAGATTACTTAAAACCCTTTATTAATGTTCGGGTTATTCAACCACTAATCTCGATATGAACAAACATTTTGATTAATCATGAGGAGAAAGTCAACCAGTGTCGCGAATCAAGGTTGGCTGTGTGTGAAAGAAAAGTTTGTGTATAGGGAGGTGTAAGTACCCAATTCCGGTTCGTCAAAATCCGTTAGAAAGTTAACCGAAATCCGTTAACTGGCCCGTTCCAGGTTAACCGAAACCCGTTAAGCTCCCCGTTCTCAAGCAACCGAGACGTCCCGAGACTGCCCCGTGCATCCCAACGTCGAAGCGTACTCAACACACGTCATCGCACGTAAAAGTACGGCTTTCCCTGAAAAATGCACTTTCCGGCACTTTCCGGGGGCATTTCGGACATTTTCCGGACTGTTATTTTAAAAACGGACAAAACTGGGAAATAACGGCACAAATTCCCATGGCCTTTGAGTCACACGGACACGTGGCTCACATGCCACCGAAGGTCGTTCCCGACCCGAAGTCTTGAGCTTTTCAGCCTTGATTTTGACGCGGAGCTCTGCCGAAAAATATACCCGAAGGTTCAATGTGACACCGTGTCACCAAACCCTCACCATATGTACCGTGCCAGCCACAACTTAGCCAACGCTAAAAGCTAAGGCCCCTCGCGCAAGTGAGTCAGGAGAGGTCATGCCAAAATTTTGGCACGATCCCCGCCTTAACTTAAGGGCGTTGACTTCGACTATGGCCCGTGCGTCACATACGTTGGAAGTTTGCGTGATCAGCTAGCCTTAAGTTCACTTTTTCTTTTGTCGGTGGAACTCGCTTGCCTTATAGGACCTCGCTTGGGATTGTCCGTCCCGAGAAAGATGATCTACAAATGGAAATGAGGGGTTTATAAGCGTAGTGACGAGATCCACTGATTAGAGCTCTAGGGTTAGTTGCGAAAAAGAAGACATGCTCTTTTCCAACCGATTAGGACTCTGAGAAAATACGTTTTAAGTAAACATTAATCGGTAACTGCACATTGCACAAGCCCTAAACCTTGAGCCAAATACCCTTTTCCGAAACCTAAACCCTACCTTTCGTTCCCTGCAGCGAGCAGAAAGTGGTTCGATTTCCGGGTCGGCGCCTCGCCCGAGAATCACGGTTACGGCGGCGTCGAGCCAGTTCTTCGGTTCCCTCGGTTCCCTCGGCCGAAATATCCGACATGTCTAGCTCACCGAGAAATCGTGACGGGGAAGGACCCCGCCACCGGTAATGATATGACTTTGGAAGAACCCCGCCACCGTGCTGAGATATGACTTTGGAAGAAGCCATCCGGGCTTGTGAGGTTCACAAGAGGCGAAGAAGATCGGCGGAATTTCGTGGCACGGCTTACGAATGAGCGAGGTATAGCGGCTATCCCCGGTCAGACGGTACTTTCGTCACAGTCGAGGAGGACGATTCCCCGAAACCAGTTCCTCAAACCTTCAACCGGGTTCCTCCCCCGCAAACTTACGGGATGCCTTCGAACCAAGGAAACGGTGACCTAGGCTTCACGTTGCCACCTCTCGTGGCAACCCTGTCATATATGGCCAGGCCAGTGCTACTCCCATCACTCAATACCACCAGCGCACTGCTGGACCATTTCAAACAGATGCCAATATCCTTCAATACCCTCCTGGGTTTATCCCATTGCCTATACACGAATCCCAAAATACCGGGGACAAACCCCGATACAGTTCAGAAAAGGCCCCCATATATTCGCATATATCAAGCCTTCCACCTCCAATCACTACCGCTCACATGGTAGCACCGGCGCCGAGCCTCAAAGTCCACCACTGGACCCAACCTTAGCCTGGATGGTCGAACGGATGAAAGACACGAAAGCCACTATGAGCGGCTCAAAGCAAGAAACGCTCAAATCCGAGATGCGGGAATGGTCACGCCTCTCCTGCGAGTTCGGAATGCCGGAGATGGGCCTATTCAACGGAACCGAATGTCCTCAAACGCATGTCGACACCTACGTTCTCGGCATGAGAGCGAAAGGAGCAACCCTCCAAGCAAATGGCCGACCACTTCCGGCCATACGCTCAAGAGTTCGGCGTTACGATGGTTACGAGAGTCAAGCCTGCGGATCGCCGCCACAGGATCGGATCGGTAACATCTTCCTAGAGCGGTACCGATCCAACTTAGAGTGGGAAACAAGTCGTGAGGACTTAATCACCACCGAGCGAAAACGAGATGAAAGCGTCGGAGGAATTCTACAAGAGGTGGAGTTGGAAACTCTCCGAGATCATGGAGCCACTCTCGAGGATGAACAGATGCGGATCTTCAAGTCCTGCTTAAGACCCTCCATCAGAACTCTCATCAGTCATCATTTCTTCCCAGATCTCCGGGCCATGGTCAATGCCGGCTCATAGTATGAGAAGGATCTCAAGGAAAAGTTGGCCACTGCACAGCCATACAGATACCGATCAGCAGTTGCATTCAATCCCGCACCGGCCCCGTGAAAGGGAAAGATATGTCATCGACTACATCCATCGGGGACAGCGGTCGGGTAATGTAAAACCCGAGTCCACAAAGCAATAACTCCACTTCGAAGCAGCCTGCCGTGCACTTCGACAAGTTGGACATGCCGCTGAGCAAGATGCTGGAAGGGTTAATTAAGGAAGGTCTCCTTAAACCTGTTGCAAATTAAAAACCCAAGAATCCTATAGTCAACGCTGACAAGAGCAAGTGCTGCGCCTTCCATCAGTATCACGGCCATACCACCGACAACTGCATGGGGTTACGATACGAAATCCAGAACTTGATAGAGGAAGGAAAATTGGAGCGCCCCCGTGGGCCCAATACAGTCGAAAATCCTTTTCCGAACAACAATAGTGTGAATTCCATTGAATGGGTGCCCAAGAAGATTGTCGCCGAGCCAGTTCCTCTGCCTCTTCCAGCCGGGTCCCCATCAAATGTCCACATCAGCTACGATGTTTGTGACTGCTCCGCATGCCTGGAGTACGAGTCCCGAGACATGGTCAGGAGCAATCCTTCGAGAAAACAGAAGAAGAAGTCCTCTCAACAGAGACTGAGAGAAAGATACGAAGCTGGAGACACCAGTATGGGTACACTCGGAGAGACATCCGGGAGGTTCGACTACTACGTACTCTACTCCAGTCAGTCCTCCCTTCCTCCAGGCCATGCAACTTTAGAGTAGACAGGGGTGGGAAAGTCGAAAAGTCCTGCTGACACCAGAGTTCAGACCTTGGGACACCGGAATACCTCAGATCTTGGTAATCTTACTGCCAGTCAGAAGCCTAACCCCCCGCGGGATCAATTAAGGTTCAATTTGTCCAGCTTCAGAGCACGGACCGGCAAAGGAAGATCAAAGTCAGCTTGGCACTCGCACTCGATCAACGTGCTAACCAAGGGCGGCACAAACAGCCTCAACACAATCGCGAGCCTCCAGCGAAGGCTTTACCTCGCAAAAGGAAAACAGGAAACAGATGGCTTGATGACTCTCCTTCTCCGGATAGAGACCAGATCTACGATTCCCGACTGTACGGAAGTATGATCACGTTCTGTGACGAAGACCTACCGAGAGATGCCTCGGGGCATAATGAAGCTCTGTACATCACTCTCAAGCTCAACACCATATCACTCCCCGGAGTATTGGTAGACAACTGGTCAGCCGTTAACGTTCTCCCTCTCAGCATGATGCGATCCCTATGCATCAACGAAAGCCACCTGATTTCGTCAACCCGGACTATCAAGGCCTACGACAGCACGTCTCGTCCCATCCTGGGGACGGTGACTCTGGAGCTCTGGTTCGAAACCCAAATGGTGCCAGCAAAATTCCACGTGATGGACATTCCGTCCGAATTCATAGCTCTGTTGGGACGCCCTTGGCTACATCACATGAAAGCCATAGCCTCCACTCTCCATCAGTGCGTCAAGTTCATCAACCGGCAGAGAGATCTTAAAGTCGTCAGAGGGGACAGTTTCCTTATAGGAAACGAAGCTGAGACAGCAGCCAAGCGTGCCCGCAGCCAGGCACCGGGGCTAGCTCCTTCAAATCAACCAAGGGACTATCGGGGCAAATTTCATCAGAATCCCTTAGGGTCCGGAGATGCTAACTACGTCAACGTCCTCGAGCAGGCAGACCCTGAAGCAGTCCGATACATCAAGTTCAACTGTCGTTTCCAACATGTGGAGGCAGACTGGAAAGAAACACTAAGTATCGCCATGATACGGGCGCATTAACCCCCTGTCTCCGATCGGAGATTTTTCAACATTCTTCAAGCCAACTCTCTGGCCCCGCCAGGCGAAGAGATTTTCGTGATAAAGGTCAACAAGCACCGTCATACTCGCCTTGAATGCATGGACGTCGTATGGGATGTCCTCCACGAGGAATTGCCCGCTGTACCCCTCTTCTCCAGCGAAGGGCATGATGTTTTCCTAGCAGCTCCAGCAGCGCAGCAGGACGCGAGGCGTCCTTATGTTTGGGTTGAGCCATCAGACGACGACGAATCAGGACTCTCCGGAGTCGAGGATGCAGCAGATCCGTGGGCAGATATCTGCATTCACATGCTCAGTTTCGAGGACGGCACCCATTCCGATCAGGTCACCTACGACAAGGGCTCCAACACCATGGAAATTGTCAAGCTCAACGTCCAGTACAGGCAGCTATCTGACAATTGGAAGCAACTGGTTGACACGACGAAGAACCCCTCTGATCGAGTGACTGGCGACGACTTCGTCAACATCATCTATTCCAGATATCCTGATGATACCAAGGATCCGGTCCTTATTGTCAAATTTTGCAACGCCAAAGTTACCCTCAACGACTTCCTGCTCATGGTAAACGAGGCCCTGGCTAATCGAGCTCAGAGCTCATCATCACTTCCGACTACCAGCCCCAGTGGCAACCGGCCCATGCCGTCAGTCAAGCTTAAAGCCACAAGCTTCGCCAAGGCCAAGGGCAACAGTGAAGGAGACAAAGCTCCCCACCCCGCTACAAATCAGATCAACCTCGAGAACGCTTCCGACAGCTACCCCGAAAACATCTGTAAAGGTCTTCTCCGCAAGATAGAGTCAGCTTCCGACGAGGGAAATGACCACCTCAGCATCAACATGCTCCGGTTCGATTCTGCTCCCAGTCATCATAGCCACGGATTCAGACATCCCGCCCAAAGCTGCTAGCTCTGATAGACTTGGCGATCCAACGAGATCACGAGACTGTCAACATCGCAGAATTCAACACCCCCGTGGGTTCAATCAAGCAGATATGGGCGAACTTCTTGGTAGTCGAGATCAAGGAAGGCCGCATTGAATGTCCCAGCCCGACTTCCTTCGTCAACATAATCCAAGTATTTCCGCCATTCGGAGATTTGGATGTGATCACAGTTCTGGACACTAGTCAGATGGCGCGCACCTACGGAGAATGTCTAGCTCTCGCAAGGAAAGCCCTCATGGAACTAGCCGCTCAAGAGAACCGTCTCTGGGATGAAAACCAAGCTCAAAAGACCCACAGGGACCAAGCCCTTAAAGTGTCACAAGTAGCTTCAGACAGAAAGCTAGAGGCCACTCTAGACCGGTTCGACCTCGGGGTTTTGCTCACGGCAACTTCCTCGACTACCGTCTCTTTCTCATCCAACCCCCTCGCAAACGAGGGTGGTCAAGCGGTCCCAGATGACCTAGGAGATGGAATGGCATAGCGAACGAATACCGGCGCTTATCTCCCGAGGAAAGCAAGTTCTCAGAAAGCGACGACGAGCGATGAAACCATTCTCTTCCAAGCCAGGCATGAGGTCAACAAAATCGGAATCCCAAGGGTCCTGGGAGGATGGGGACGGATCATTTCCGCACTCAAACCGAAAGGCCAGCGAGAGAGGAAGGTCTATTCAAAAGGAATAGAAAGATAGAAATACATCTCGACAAGCTGCTCGGGAGATTCCACAGATCTGCGGCATTCGTTTACGAAACGATCAAGCTGGGACGGCAACCGGTCACATGGGCGAGATGTTCGGGAAGCCGTGTACTCACCTTCCAACATACCCGCCACTCGAGATAAAGAAGAAGGGAAAGCTCTCCCCGATGGAGGTTTATCTAGGCGCGCACGCGATTCAAGGAAGCACGGCTATTCTCACATGGGAAGAAACGCGGCACTAACTCTCGACGCGAGCTCTGCTTGCAAGAAAGTTGATGCGGGCCAAGAGTGGAGGAAAATTAGCAAACCACGAGTATCGCCGGACCCAACTCCAGAATGCCACGAGTATGCTCGGCAAGAAGGAAAGGAGCGCGGTATACCGTGAAGAGATCAAGGAGGCTGTTCGCTGAACCAAGAACTCTCCGGCCTCCCGGAGGGTCGGCAACGCACGGTTCGGTTACGATAACCAGCATTTGCGCATTGAGCAGTGCGTCAAGCGTAGGCTACCTCCCAGGCACCCAAGCCGGTATCACAGGGCAGAATCCGTAAAGGCTAACACATCTGATCAATGAATTGAGGGAAGACATATGGCCTACGCTACGAGGAATCCTCCTCCTCTAACTATGGCTCAACTTAGAGCGGCACTGTTCGAAGGGACCAAGCGATGTCGGCGTTCTAACCCGATCGGGTCAAATCCATGCATTACCACCTAAGGCCACCAAAAAGCCGACGGAGCGAGCTGCAGCCCGGCCTGCCCAGAAGACGCAAGTTCACTGAAAGAGGACCCGATCCTCACTCGGCTCAAGCAGACCCGGGCGAACATTTCCCTTTGGTCCCTGCTCACATCTTCATATCCTCACAAGCTCGAAGCTAGAGGAAAGTCGGCCCGTACCATGGTCCCAGTGGGCGCAACCCCCGACGAAGTCATTCGGATGATTGGCAACATCCACTACGGCAACATTATCACCTTCACGAGATTTGGACCTTCCAAAATTTGGGGCGATCACAATGAGCCATTCTACATCACGATCCCGGTTGGACGAGCGTCGCCTTCCGCGTGTTGGTAGACGGAGGTTCGGAATGAATGTCTTGCCCGCCAAGATGATGGACTGCTTGACATCAAGCCTACGAGATCTGAAGCCTTCGATCCACCTTTGTCAAGGCCTATGACTCTACTTCCCGTACGGTTCTCGGGGTTGCTACTCTTAATATACGGTTCGGCAAGCGGATGATCCCCACCGAATTCCAAGTGTTGGACATTCCAATCACTTTCAGCCATCACTGGGCGACCACAGCGCATCAAATCAATGGCGTGGCATCCACCCTTCACCGGTGCCTCAAGTTCATGCAAGGCAACGAGCTAACCACGATGCTACGGCGACGGCGTCACCACCAGGGGACCGGCACCAACGACATTCCCGGTGTTAGAAATCAAGCATAATGACGACATGGCATTAAGCTGGATTCACTCTGGAGACCTCCAAGATCCGAATATGCAACGTGGACCTTCCCTTTGTTTCAAGACAAGATTCCTCCCGCCATGAAGATGATGAAACTCATGAACTTCATCCCGGGGTGGGGCTCGGCAAAAGGTTACGAGGCCAACACCAAGTCATCGAAGTCGAGGACCACACCACGGTCCGGGGCTTGGTTATGTGCCAACACCGGGCGACATCGGGGAAAACAAAAGGCTCGCCGCACCAAGCGGCGGCCGCAAGGGAACCTCAGACGGCACACCCAACCTCCGACCTTACAGTTTCGACCTCGCTCATTACTTCACCAAGGAAGCAGCAGCGAGGGGACCGACAAGGGAACCAACAGCGAGCGAGGGGACCGACAGGGAACCAAAGCGAACTTAGGGGACCGGACGGCAAGGAACCGGCGCGAGGGGACCGACGGTGGAAGCGATGAAGATGAGAAAGAAGCGGGGATAGTCGGCACAGAGACTACGAAAGGATGGAAAAGCTAGCACGGGACCTCAGCGTTTGAGAGGACTCAAGGCTAATCCGATAAGGAGCGTTCCTCGACATCACGGCTCTACTGGACCAGCTGCCACCACGATCCGGCCACGAGTACACATTCAAGGGTATCCCGGACTTGGAAAGAGCAACTCAAGATACTCTTCATGGGAAACGGATTGTTCGGATCGGCCGCAGAGGCCACATTCGAGATAGTAACTCCAAAGCGAAGGAACCGGGAATTCATAGAAGACGCTCTCGGTGGACCGGCTCTACTGAGTCTTTTTGAAGAAGTCATGGAGGTGCCAAACACGATTGACACTGGGCTCCAGAAAAGCATGATCGCCATGATTGGGACAGCGAAGCCAAGCCTCTCGATCCCAGAACCCTCATCAAGCATCCAGCAATGCCCTTTGAAGAAGCTGGGTAACTTTCACCGGACCGAGGGCAAGCCGAGACGAAATGGAAGACAAGGCGGGCTGCACCCACATCTCCCTAAACCCGGTCTCGAACCCTGCGAGTCGGTCCTTGTAAAGTCCGGTCCTGCGAGTCGTCCAGCGGCCTTACGTCGGAAGACTATGATAATGTAGCCAACCATGTATTTCCGTTCTCGTTTAATGAAAAGTCGACCTTTCGGAGTATCCTCTCATTGCCACTTTAACAAGCGATAAGTTAACAAACAACTTAAAAGACGTTAATAACTCAATTGATAAAGAAGAAGACACATTAAATGAACAATACATTAAAGAAGTTCTAAAGCGTGTAGTTGACCGAGAGGACAACCGGGCCCAAGCCCGAAGAGGTTATGACCAAAGTGAACACAGGGTCGGTGCAAGAGCCTAAAGAGACACAAGTGGGCGGTTTCTTCGCCGATGCGTAAAAGAAGCCACGATAAGCCTCCTCAGGGAGTATGTTGACGTGTTCGCACAGTCATACCGGGACATGCCAGACTCGATCCCTCGATCGTGGAGCACAAAATTCCCTGGATCCGAATCCAAGCTGTCAAACGAAGGCTGCGCAAGATCAAGCCGAGTGGTCCTTGCAAGTGAAAGAAGAGATTGAGAAAATGCTCCGAGTTGGTTTCATCGAGTGATTGAGTACCCGACTTGGCTCTCCAACATCGTGACGGTCACGAAGGCCGATGGAAAGGTCGGATCTTTGTGTGGATTTCGGGATCTCAACAAGGCCGACCCTAAAGATGATTTCCCACTGCCTAACATCGACATGCTAGTCGACACCACGACAAATTTCGAAGTAAAGTCATTCGTGGATGGGTTCGCTGGATACAACCGGATCAAAATGTCAGGAAGATCAAGCCAAGGCGCTTTCACCACTCCGTGGGGACATAATGCTACACGGTCATGCCGTTCGGTCCGAAGAACGCCGGGGCTACTTACCGGCGGGCTGCAGCCCCTCTTCCATGACATGATTCACAAAGAAATCGAAGTATATGTCGACGACATGATCATCCACTCCGAGAGGATCGAGACATGCGGCACATGACGGATGCGAGAAAGTTCTTCAACGGACTCGAAAGCACTCCATGAGATTGAACCTGCGAAGTGCACCTTCGGCGTCAAGCGTGGCAAGGTACTTAGGAGTACGTAGTTACGAGAAAGAGGTATCGAAGCCGATCCCAAGAAAATCAAGGCCATCATCGACATGAAGCCGCCTCGAGACTTTGCGAAGTGAAAAGCTTTATGGGAAGACTTGATACATCGGTCGCTTCATCAACCAGTTGACATCTCTCTGCGAGCCCATGTTCAAGCGATGAAGAAGAATGCCGACATCAAATGGGACTCAGAGTGCCGAACGGCTTTCGAGAAAATCAAGACATACTTGGTGAATCCCCCAATTACGTGCCCGCCACATGAAGACAAGCCACTACTCCCGTATTTGGATGAGACACGTCAATCGGAGCAATGCGGAACAAGAACGAGAAAGATTCCAAAGTTGAGCATGCAATCTACTTCGTAAGTCGGAAGCTTCAAGGAAGTGAACTCGGCTACTCGGCATTAGAGAAAACTTGTACCGCCTTGGTATGGGTAGTCGGGAAAGCGAAACACTACATGCGGTCACATTCGGTGCTCTGGTCTCCAAAATGGACCCCGTCAATATCTCTTTGACAAGCCATCCTGTCAATGCGACTAGCCAAGTGGTCATTCTTCTGGCTGAGTTCGACATCAAGTACATGGTCGAAGAAAATCAACGAAGGGCGAGTAATGGCGAGATCAGTGGCGAGACTTCCCAAGTAGTGAACCTAAGGGTCCTGATCCGCAATTTTCGGATGACAGAATCTTTTCACTCGACAGCGCAAATCGCTGGCAACTCTTTTTCGATGGGGTAGCCAACAAGAAGGAAAATGGTATTGGAATGCTCCTTGTCGATCCCAAGGACGAGCACACACCCATAGCCATCAAGCTGATTTTTCAAACAACCAACAATGTCGCAGAATACGAAGCTTGTGCGGCCGGTGCAGGAAGCCGCCCTCGGCGCAACATCTCAAAGCCCCGGAAGTATACGGAGACTCGGCATTGATCATCAATCAAGTGTCCAACAAATGGAAGACGGTAGATTACGGCCTCCCGAAGTACCACGCGTACATGGAGGAGCTCATTGCTCGGTTCAAGGACATCTCTTTCCATTATTTGCCAAGAGACGGGAACCGCTTCGCGAGCATGCCCTGGCTACCCTCGCATCTCTTGTCGAAATTCCCGATGGGAAATCGGTAAAACCCCTCGAGAATAGGCGGACGGGAAACACCCGCCTTATTCTTTGTGAGATCGAAATAAAAAATGAAACGATCGACGAACCCTGGTATAATCAAATCTACCGGTACCTCCAAAACGGAGAAGCTTCCTTCACAAATGAAGATGGAAAATACAAAGAAGGGATCAAAGCCAAAAATATGATGGCATTAAAACGCACAGCATCCCATTTCGTCATTAAGGGGTATGTTGTACAAGAAGCGCCACCAAGGGCCACTCCTTCGGTGTGTAAACAAAGAAAAGCCGGCGAGCTAATGAATGAAGTTCACAACGGAACATGCGGTCCGCACATGAACGCCGAGCATTGACACGAGATCATTCTCCGTATGGGATACTATTGGATATCGATGGAAAGCAGGCGCATCCGGTTCGTCAGAAGGCTGCGACAAATGTCAACGGTTCTCCAACCTCAATCACATCCCTCCTCATGAACTCTATTGCATGACTACACCATGGCCTTTCGCCACATGGGGAATCGACGTCATCGGCAAGATCACTCCACCGGGAGCAATGGTCACGAGTTCATTCTAGTCGCGATCGACTACTTCACCAAATGGGTAGAAGCCGGATCGTACAAGGTCTTGAATTCTAAGAAGGTGGCCGAGTTCATCGAGAGAGAACATCATGTGCCTTGGATACGGAGTGCCCAGCGAGATCATATCCGACAATGGGACTCACTTGAAGGAGATTGTGACCAAGCTGTTGACCGAATTCGAGTCACACGTTACAAGTCTTCTCCTTACGGACCACAAACCAATGGTGCGGTAGAGGCGGCAAACAAGACTCTCGCCATGATAATCGGAAAGATGACCACCGGAGGTCGGGAGCGCTGAAAAGCTACATCTAGCCCTGCAGGGGATATAGAACATCGGTCGAGAACCGCCACGGGGAGACTCCGTTCGCGCTTACCTACGGAATGGAAGCAATGTTACCCGTGGAATTGGAAATTCCATCCCTTCGAGTCCTCTTGGAAAATGGGATCAATGAAGTCGAATGGCTACGAGCCGTCACGACGAACTTGCTCTACTCGACGAGCGCGATTGAAAGCCATGGAACACACTCGAGCCTACCGGAGCGGGAATGGCCCGAGCATTCGATAAGAAAGTCAAGATCCAAGACATCGGAGAAGGCGACTTGGTGCTAAAGGAAAAGCCTCCTACGCGAGACCAATCCCCTCGGAAAGTGGGAGCCTACGGATAGGACCGTTCGTGGTATAAAGAATCTTCTCAGGAGGAGCCATGAAGTTAGCGAGATTTGGACGGGAACCCTTTCGTTAACCCCGTGAACGGAAGCAAGCTCCGCAGATACTTCATTTGAGGAAGAGCACGAGTCAACTCTCCTTCCCCATACACCACCCCTCAGTAAAATTAAAGTGCTAAAAGAGTCATACCCAACTGGATACATTCCCGCTAATGATCCAGGTAAAAAACAGGGCCGCACTTCTTTTGTCTTTGCTTTTCTCAAATTCACCTAAAGTGTCGAACTACGGTGACCTGAGCCCCTTAGTCCAATTGTAAAAGGGGAACGTAGGCAGCCATCATTGGTTCGGTCTCAAAAAAAAAAAAAACAATAAGCATCAATTGCTTGTGTTTCGAAAAACTCTTTTCAATTAACCTACAAATTCATTACGGTTAAAACAATCTTTGATGAGTTCAAGCACGGTCAACTCTTGACTCGCTACACGCTAGCAAAACTACAATAAAACATTAATCAGTTAATGTGTCTGCAATGACAGTGGGTGGATACTACGGGACGGCCAAGGTCAACCTAGTTTCCCGTACTTGGTCCTTCATCCTTCTTCCCCTTCCCTTTCCCACGGCGAGTGTTCTTCACCTTCACAGGGAATATTCCGGTAGTCCTTCTACCTGGCTCAGGGACCCTTCCCGACGCCTCCGTCAAGCCTGTAGCTATCAACGCAGCCCTTTCCCTAGCTCTGTCTTGAGCTGCCTCTCTTCGAGCCATCATAACCATGATTTGATTGGCCTCCCAATCAGCATTGGCCTCATAGTCAGCCATGTCATTCCCAGTACGATTCTGAGGGTTAGCCCTCGCTTCGGTCTTCCTCAAGGTCGAGCTGTCAAGGTGATCAGCACCCAACAGCTTATTCTGTCTCCACAAAATAGACATCTGTGTCTCTCCTATAAACTCTTCATACCGGTTCGAATCTGCGTAGACGAGCAGTGCGGATCTTTGCGTAGACGAGAATAGTGCCCCTCTCCTGAAAAGAGAACCACAGCGGGAAAGGACGTGTATTGCCACAACCGTGTGAGCGCAGCAATAACGTCGAAGGATCTTCCATCGGCGAGAGATCCACCTCGAAGGTAGTAGCATGACTCGAAACCGTCAATGGCTTTGCTCCGGCCCGTCTTGTCGCGAGAACCAAGGATGGAATGTAGAAAGCCGTCTGGGACAGACTCGGCACTCTAACAACCAAGAGACCCCCCCTGAGCGGTCCGACAAGTCTGTAACTTCCAGTTGGAAACCCACCATTGCAAGTGATACGTGCGGAGTCTGGCCATCCAGAGCTCCAGCTCAGCCTGATTGCCCCTATCACCAGAGGACATCGAGAAAAGGACCAAGCGTCACAGGACATTGGCACCTTGGGCATCATCTGCAACCTCTCTCTCAACCACATGGTAAGCATAGCGGGATTCCCTCCCCACATGTATCGGCTGCCGGTCGCCATCCGACCTATGCCCAGGAACGTCTCGCCTAGAACCAAAGGCACGATGTCTCCCCCGCTCCGGCACTGCCTCACAAGGTCCAGTACATTGTGATGGCACACACCCAGGGACGTGAATGTGAATAGAGTAGCAATCGCGCATAGAGCAAACGCGTCCCACGCGAAGACGCTTCCCTCACTACCAGCAAATCTATCAGGCAGTCCCGAAATGTCAACATAATCAGTGTTCAATATCAGCATCCCGTATGCTTCTCCAGCCGAGATACCAAGCAAAGACACTAGCTTCTCAAAAGTGGCCATGCCACCAGCATACGGAAGAACTAGCTATTCCGTATCAGCTCCTCCCAGAATGGCCCGGAAATCTTCGAACGTAGGAGTGATTTCGTTGTACGAAAAGTTTTACACATTCCTCTGTACATTCCAGAAATGAGCCGCTGCTCTCAGAAGAACCCAATCTGGCATGAGCTCCTTCAAAGCCCAAACAGATTTCATCCCGTAACAGCCATCGAAAAACCCCTTGTTTTGCCTCATGTGGTTCCGTACCCACGACTGAAAATTCTCCAAGTATCGCTCTTGCATCCGAGACGATAGCTTAGGAAAGGGAGCCATGAAAGAAAGTGAAGGAAACCTCAGGAATTTGAAAGGAATTCAGCTAATGGACTAAGGCAAACGCGCAGTTTCTTATGAATTGCAAAGTTGAAACTTCAATTTAAAAGAATTTGGAATTTCATCCTCAGTCCGGCCGGACTCTCTCTGCAGTTGACTTGGTCAACTATGCAGCCAGCTGCTCTTAAATTGGAAACAATTCCAAACCAAGCCCTGTTCATGCGTTTGTGAATCTGCGTGCTCCCATGGATTCAATTAACCAAAGCCAACATCTCTTCCGCCCCGGGCTCGTGGAACAGTGCAATTATTTATAAATTAATGCATATAGGCATAAATTTTGACCCGTTCAATTTTTCATGCATGTTTCATTTTATTTATTTTTGATCAACCTACTTGCTTATTTGCCAAAATAAAAAGAAGGTAATCACTAAATAGATGTGCGAAATACAGGTTCCGCCTTAAGGGCGCCTTTATTCAAATACAAGTCAAATCGTTCTGGAAAATACGCGCATTTTGTCTAAAAAGCAATAAAAGAGGACTACTCCGAGTCCTGCTCGTCATCCGAGCACTCGATGCACTGCTCCGCAGCAGCCGGATCCATCGAGAACAAGAAGTCTCCAAATTCCTCCAGGCGGGAATACGCGAAAGGCCTCCTCTGCACCCACGAACTCGAGGACTCTCCCCTCTCGTGCCCCGAGTGCGAAGGAGGATGAGCTTCAAACCCAGGTTCCGCCCGCGAACTAGCCAAATCCCTGTGCAAAGTCCGCTCCACCAGCCGTGGGAGCAGACGAACCTCTCGGCCTAGACGGCCTTGGATCACGAATATCCACGCTCCTCCGGAAACTGCACCTCAGGAACTCCACGAGCCTCCTAGCGTAGTTGGCCCACCCGTCCAACTATCTCACCGCCTGATTATACGTGCGGCCGGACACACTTGAACCGGGAAAGTCGTCAAAAGGCAAGCGAAAGTACGGATGCAACATTTGCGAATGCTCTTATCAAATGCTGAAAATCAAAAGTGCTTACCGAAGTGTTGGGGTCCACCTGTCTTGGGATCTCGGCTCCTCAGGGATCGGGATCACCGATCGCTGCGTGAACCGTCCCGGCCCTCGTTCGCCGGCCTAGCGCGTGGGAGCGGGGAGATCTCGGGGATATCCGGGGCCCTCGCCCTCCACTGTCTTTGCACCTGCGGGCTCCTCGGCCTCATCCTCGAAAGTGTCATAGTCGGCTCCCGTATGACATACTCGGTATAGAACACACCCTGTCTATACCGCTCCAACTCCTCCATCGGCATCGACGAGAGGATGCTTTGCATGTGCGGCGGATCCACCGGCACCGTCGGAAGGGACCCGGGCCGTGCGACGGGTCACCCTCTCCGGATACATCGCATCGCAGTGAAGTCCCACCAGTAGCATCCGTCGCCGCGTAACCTCACTAGCAACCTGAACCACACCAACGTGAATCCGGCTCCACCAGGTCAGCTGGATCCGCTCTGAGAACTCCCAGCTCAAGGCCTGAGACACCTCCTCATATGACAGTCGAGTGCCCTCTCTCGATGACACCACCCTCTTCGCCTTCTTACGCGAAGACGGCATGGCGAGGAACGGGGCCGGTACGCCTCCTTAATCTCCCAGGGCTGCGGGCTGAACACCTCATAGCACTAGACCTTTCAAACAAATGGAATGTTATGTCAGCTACAAAGCAGATACATACGAGTACAAAAACGAGACAAGGAACAGAAAAATACGTGAACTTACATCCAAAGAAAACGAGAAGCAGCTCAAGGTGTTCTCCTCTCCCCGCGAGAACTATCCAAGGCATGGTAGAGCTCGGCCAGTCCAGCCTCCCCCCATGCGAACCCCCTCACGACATCCGGATACATCGGCGGCAGAGCAAAGGGAAGTGACGGGACGTGTCGAAGTCGGGAGGCAGTCGCTGACAACGCGAACCAAATGAACCCTCGAGCCAGACGCTCAGTGATCATCCTCGGGGACCCCTCCCCATAATCAACAATACCCGTCCTCAGATGCATCTCCATCGGCCTGTACCGAATACCTAAGCCCCTGGCATCGGTGATATCAAAACCCAGCAGCTCCGACAACTGCCCCGGGGCATAACCATCCACCCACACCAGCGCGTTGCTCCAGGTCGGCAACCCAGTGATAGCAGAAAAATCAGAAGGAGTCACAGTCGCCTCCCCCCACCTGAAATGAAAAGTATGGGTCGTATCCCACCAGTACTCGCTCAGAGCTACGTACATGGACCTCGCCCTGCGCATCACCCGCACGGCTGACTACCGCGCTGATAAATCCAGCCAAGCCGCAGTCAACCACCAGCTGCCGTGGACTCCTCTCTCCATCCCGAGCCTCATCCGGGAATATCTCCCACAACGTTCGCACTACCTCGAAGGCTCCCCGACTCTTCTGGTTGTGAACATCAACTGTCCCTCGCCCCTGCAGGTGAACACATCAAAATACGTTAATACAGAAGCGACATCAACAGAGTGCACGAACGCATATCTAAAGGATGCAATGCAGATACAGTTCTCATTCCTTTCCTAAAATATTTCCATCCCGGTTGGAGTATTAACGGTCCAAGATTTCCAAGCATTTCGAAAACTCAGTCGAATTCGGAACTTTCAAAACCATTTCGAAAACTCTGTCGAATTCGGAACTTTCAAAACCATTTCGAAAACTCCATCTAATCCGGAACTTTCAAAGCCCTTCGAAAACTCCATCGAATCCAGAACTTTCAAAGCCCTTCGAAAACTCCGTCGAATTCGGAACTTTCAAAACCATTTCGAAAACTTCGTCGAATCCGGAACTTTCAAAACCATTTCGAAAACTCCGTCGAATCCAGAACTTTCAAAAGCATTTCGAAAACTCCGTCGAATCCGGAACTTTCAAAAGCATTTCGAAAACTCCGTCGAATCCGGAACTTTCAAAGCCCTTTGAAAAATCCGTCGAATTCGGAACTTTCGAATCCTTTCGAACATTTCGAAAATTTACTCCGTCTCGATTTAAACATGCTTTAAATTTGGAAAACACATCTAGACATGGAATTTTGCGACCAAAATTTTTATGTCATCTACCCGTGGTGTCAATTGAACTACATTCTAGTCAATTTCGACAAAGGCACATAGCAAAGTCAAAAGCCCCAATTCGGGCATCAAAATCCCTAACTCATTTCTAGTCAAATTCCTAACATTTAAAGAATGCACATTCTTAAAATTAATGGAATTTGAAGGAAGATTACCTGTCTCTCGATCCCTCCTTTGGATTTGTGGTTCTCCCTAGCCGGGTAGAACTCCGTCGGATTCAATGGAAGAGTTGTGGTTCGAATGGTCCGAACCAACCGCGTTCTTTCGTCATCGGTCCTTCCATGATGAGCCATTGGTTCCAAATCACCCTCCATGTTGATTTTCCTTCACAAATTTGAGCAAACCTCACAATTTGGGTTGGTTTTTCTCTCCTCCTTTCTCTCCCTCTCGTCGGAATAAATGAAGAAAATGGCCAATTTCACGTCTGCCCCGGCGCTGGAATGAACCTGGTCAACTTCAGGTTCAGTCCGGCCGGTCTCTTTCTGCATCAGAAAGATTCCTTGCTAATTTGGCCCCTCAACGTTTTGCAGTTCCAATTTTACCCCTTTTTGCCCCCAAAAGTGTAAAATTTCCCCAAAGTTATACATTTCTAACACCCCTCCCCCGAGGTCAAGCCCAGTTAGTCCTCACTAACGCTCGTCTCCAGACATTAAATTCCCAGTTAGTTTTCACGAACGCTTGTCTCCATACGTTAAATTCCCAGTTAGTTCTCACTAACGCTCGTCTCCAGACGTTAAATTCCCAGTTAGTTTTCACTAACGCTCGTCTCCAGACGTTAAATTCCCAGTTAGTTTTCTCTAACGCTCGTCTCCAGACGTTAAATTCCCAGTAAGTTTTCACTAACGCTCGTCTCCAGACGTTAAATTCTCAATCCCAAGTTGACGTTTGACATTCAAACGCTCATTTACATCTCAAGTTGACGTTTGACATTCAAACGCCCACTTCCGTCTCAGGTTGACATTTGAAATTCAAACGCTCATTTACATCTCAGGTTGACGTTTGAAATTCAAATGCTCATTCCAGGCCCAAACCGACGTTTGACATTCAAACGCCCAATCCCGTCTCTGGACATTCCGTCTCCCGGCGTCAAAATTTCTATTGGTTTTCACCAACGTTCACTTCCCCGGCCGCCAGTCGTAAGCCCGATCATCCCACTTCAGCGGCCATCAAGGTAAGCCCGCACAAAAATCCCTCTTTGGCCATCATCGTAAGCCCGAACACTCTTCCCCAGCAGGATCCTAAGACCATCCATCTAAGAAGAAACGTCAATCAACCCCTTCAGTTCCTAACTGACCCCGTCAGAACCCTGGACACTCTTCCCCAGCGATGTGTCAGTCTCTCCCGAGACCACATCCCGTTCCTAACCCCGTCGTTAGAACGTCAATCCTTCCGAGTTGTTAATAACGCCAGTTTAACACAACCATTCCCATCATTGCCACCATATCCCCAGCAGGATAAACCTGGCCATCATCGTAAGTCCAGCACTCAAGGCACGAACACCTCCGTCTCAGGATAAACGCATCCAGAAACCCCGGTTTGAGGCACCACACGCCCTCGTATGTTTAGCAACCCCGGTTTGAGGTGCCACACACCCTCGTATGTTCAGCAACTCCAGTTTGAGGTGCCACACGCCCTCGTTAGATCCAGCAACTCCGGTTTGAGGCGCCACACACCCTCGTATGTCCAGCAACTCTGGTTTGAGGTGCCACATGACCTCGAAGGTTTCGGAAATCCTAGGTTCAGACGCCTCACAATAGTCTCCATTCAGGTACAGGCACCTCGTAATGGTCTCATTCAGGTTTAGACGCCTCCTAACAATCTCGCTCAGGTCAAGGTCCCCACGCGCGGCTCCTTGCACCTACGAACTATGACCGGCTTGATTCCCGCTCGGGATACATAGGAATCCTTTCGCTAAGGGTCCAGCCAGCTGACCGCCCAGGTCTCTTTCAAAGTAAGGCATCCCGATTTGGATCCTTATCTTTTTTTTCAACGACCCCACCTCCTTCGGACGTGACGTCGCTGAGGGGCTAACTGTAAGTACCCAAATCCGGATCGTCAAAATTCGTTAGAAAGTTAACCAAAATCCGTTAACTGACCCGCTCCAGGTTAACCGAAACCCGTTAAGCTCCCCGTTCTCAAGCCAACGAGACGTCACGGGACTTTCCCGTGCATCCTAACGTCGAAGCGTACTCAACACACATCATCAAACGTAAAAGTATGGCTTTCCCTGAAAAATGCACTTTTCGGCACTTTTCGGGGGCATTTCGGACATTTTCTGGACTGTTATTTTAAAAACGGACAAAACCGAGAAATAACGGCACAAATTCCCATGGCCTGTGAGTCACAGGGACACGTGGCTCACATGCCACAACTCCCCCATCACCTCTCAATCAAAATCAAAGTGAAAAGACAAAAATACCCCTAGTATGCAGTCTCAGTCCGGCCTAACTCCGTTGCAGACTTTCAGAAATTGCCAGCAAGTCCCTCCAATTTCCAAATTTCACAAAACCCCCTTGATTTCACCTTAAGTCCGTCCGAACTCATGCTGAATTTTCACCTATAAATACAAGGGCTGTCAAAGCCATTTACAACAACAAAATTTCACCCCTTTCACCAAGAAACCCACAGCCTAAACTGGTTCCACTCCCCTCGAGCCCCGGTTTTACCTCGTTTTGCGTGAAAACTCCGTATTTCGATCATATACGACCCCCGCCACCTCAAAACACCATTCCAAACACACTTTCGTATCCCGTATATGTCCCCCAAGCCAAAGGAGCTGACCCTAGCCATAGGTAGCACCCTCTCTCTCTAAAACTCTCGTTCCGTCTCGATTTACGCGCCAGTCGCTACAACCATTTCGGACGACACTGTTGAAATGTAGACGCCTCCGTCTAACGGGGTCCGATACATTTTAGTCTGCGATCCTCTTCTCTTCCCGTAAGAGAAGTAATCTCGGGTTAAAACGGTGTTCCGACCCCGTTTCGTTTACTTTTATGTCATTTACCAATTCCAGATCGTTTGATCCGTCAATCATCATTTAAATTCCTGTCATTTACAAATTCCGGATTGTTTGATCCATCGAACGTCCTTTACTTTCATGCAACTTTACAATTCCGAGCTGTTTGGCTCGTCGATCGTCATTTACAATTCTGGATCGTTTGATCCGTCGATCGTCATTTAAATACTGTCATTTACAAATTCCGACCCGTTTGGATCGTGATATTATTTACTTTTCAAAGTCCGAATCGCAACCCGATTCGTTGATCGCATATCATTTAATACGTTTTTCCCGTAAAAATCGTTAACAATGTAATGCCCAGTTCAAAACCGGAGTTCGACCTTCGAACTCTCTTTTTAAACGCGTGAAATGACGTTTGGCATCCAAACGCTCATCTTCAAAACTTAAAAGCCGCCATTTGACACTCAAAATCATTTAATACGTTTTTCCCGTAAAATCGTTAACAATGACATGCCCGGTTCAAAACCGGAGTTCGACCTTCGAACTCTCTTTCAAAACGCGCAAAATGACGTTTGGCCTCCAAACGCTCATCTTCAAACTCAAAACCAATGTTTGTCATTCAAACGCTCTTTGCATTCGCGCCACTTTTCCTAAAAAAAAACAGCGTTTTGTAATTTCAAACGCTCGTCTTTTCAAACAAGATCACCTAATCAACGTTTGACATTCAAACCAAGATTAATCTTGTCATTCAAGCCCCCATTTCAAAATGCAAACACCCACACACACACACATTTTCAAGAAAGGTAGAAAGACTCGTCATACGAGGCATTTCGGGTGATCTCAATATACTCTTCCCGAAACGTAACGTGACGTCCGAACCTAACAATCTTTGGTACTCAAAAAGCATTTTACTCATTTTTGCTGCCAATAAAAATGACTCCTCGTTTTCAAAAAAGCCTTTTCCTAAGTTTTTGCTACCAATAAAAACGACACCATTTTCACTAAAGCTGTTTCTCAACGTTTTGAGCTCAAAATACAAAAACCGCGTGGCGACTCCTCTTCCTTCCCAAAAAGCGAGGTCTCAGACACCAACCCTCCATAAAAGACAATCGCGTTTCGCGTCGCGCAAAATCTCGAGTAATTTCAGGAGGTCATTGATGAGACCGGGTTTTCTGGGATTTGAATATGTCTACGGGAGAGGCCATTGATGAGACCAGATTTTTTTGGAATTTGAATGTGTTTATGGGAAAGGCGCGTGAGAC